>CAWUFW010007411.1:600000-1011781 GCA_963921515.1 Calotriton arnoldi | reverse complement strand
CTGACCAGGTTGAGTTCTTGGGGACAGGGGGACCTTCTAGGGCAGATCTGAGCCAGGAGCAGCAGAGCTGCCCCTCCCTTGAACCCCTCAGACAACAAGCTGCTGCTGAGGCTGCTGGGAAAGCTAGTGGTCCCCATACAGTGTATTGGGATGATGGACTCCTGTACTCAGAGAGTAGAGACCCCAAGCCTGGTGCTACCAGGAGGTTGGTAATACCTTTGAAGTTCAGGGGCTTCCTATTGACCCTAGCCCATGATATTCCCTTAGCAGGACACCTGGGCCAGAACAAGACTTGGGACAGAATTGTCCCTCACTTTCACTGGCCCCACATGTCTGAAGACAGTAAGGAGTTTTGTCGCTCCTGTGTAACCTGCCAAGCCAGTGGCAAAGCAGGTGGCACTACAAAGGCCCCCCTGATACCACTACCTGTGGTGGGGGTGCCCTTTGAGAGGGTAGGGATTGACATTGTTGGTCCCATGGATCCCCAAACAGCCTCTGGGCACAGGTTTATCCTGGTGGTAGTGGATCATGCCACCAGGTACCCAGAAGCTATTCCCCTCAGGACCACTACAGCACCTGTGGTGGCAAGGGCCCTCCTGGGAATCTTCTCAAGAGTGGGCTTTCCTAAGGAGGTAGTATCAGACAGGGGTGCAAACTTCATGTCTGGGTACTTAAAAGCAATGTGGAAGGAGTGTGGAGTTACTTATAAGTTCACCACACCCTATCACCCACAATGCAATGGTTTAGTTGAGAGATTCAACAAAACCTTGAAGGGCATGATTAAAGGGCTCCCAGAAAAGCTTAGGCGTAGATGGGACATACTCTTGCCCTGCCTTTTATTCGCATATAGGGAGGTGCCTCAGAAGGGGGTTGGTTACAGCCCTTTTGAACTTCTGTTTGGCCACCCTGTGAGGGGTCCACTGTGCTTGGTGAAGGAAGGATGGGAGTTACCTCTCAAGCCCCCAACGCAAGATATAGTGGACTATGTACTTGGTCTCCGCTCCAGGATGGCTGAGTACATGAAAAAGGCAACCAAAAACCTTGAGGCTAGCCAGGAACTTCAGAAGGCCTGGCATGACCAAAAGGCTGTTCTGACTGTTTACCAGCCAGGACAGAAGGTGTGGGTGTTGGAGCCAGTGGCCCCAGCAGCTCTCCAAGACAAATGGAGTGGACCCCACACTATTGTTGCGCAGAAGGGTGAGGTCACTTACTTAGTGGACCTGGGAACACCCAGGAGTCCCCAAAGGGTTCTCCATGTCAACAGACTTAAGCCATATGTGGACAGGGCAGACATGGGCTTGCTCATGGCTACTGATGAAGGGCAGGAGGAAGAGAGTGACCCACTCCCTGACCTGCTCTCACAGAACCCTGACGATGGGTCAGTGGATGGTGTAGCCTTGGCAGGCAGCCTCACTACCCAGCAACAAACTGATTGCAGGCAAGTCCTCAATCAGTTTAGACATATGTTTTCACTGACACCCAGTCAGACCACCTGGTGCACTCATGAAGTGGACACTGGGGACAGTCTGCCTATTAAAAACAAGATTTATAGGCAACCTGACCATGTCAGGGACTGTATCAGGACTGAAGTCCAGAAAATGTTGGAGTTGGGAGTAATTGAGCCCTCAGATAGCCCTTGGGCTAGTCCAGTAGTCCTGGTACCGAAACCTCACACCAGTGGTGGGAAAAGAGAGATGAGGTTTTGTGTAGACTACAGGGGTCTAAATGCAGTCACTAGGACTGATGCCCATCCCATACCCAGGGCAGATGAGCTCATAGATACTTTGGCCTCTGCCAAATATCTCAGCACATTTGACCTAACAGCTGGCTACTGGCAGATCAGACTAGCTGATCCTGCAAAGCCCAAAACAGCATTTTCAACCCCTAGTGGGCATTATCAATTTGTGGTAATGCCCTTTGGTCTGAAAAATGCACCTGCCACTTTCCAGAGGTTGGTGAACACAGTTCTCACAGGACTGGAAGCCTATAGTGCAGCTTATCTAGATGATATTGCTGTCTTTAGCTCCACCTGGGAGGATCACCTGGTCCACCTCAGGAATGTTTTACAGGCCCTGCAAAAGGCAGGCCTGACTATCAAGGCCACTAAGTGCCAGATAGGGCAGAGTCAGGTTGTGTACCTGGGCCACCTTGTGGGTGGAGGCCAGGTTCAACCTTTGCAGAGCAAGATCCAGACCATCATGGACTGGACTGCTCCCACTACCCAGACTCAGGTGAGAGCCTTCTTAGGCCTGACTGGGTACTATAGGAGATTTGTCAAGGGGTATGGATCAATAGTGACACCCTTGAATGACTTAACTTCTAAGAAAATGCCCAAAAAGGTTCAGTGGACAGCTAGCTGTCAAAAGGCATTTGATGACCTCAAGCAGGCCATGTGCACTGCTCCAATTCTGCAGAGTCCTGATTACTCCAAGAAGTTCATTGTTCAAACAGATGCATCTGAATTGGGGGTAGGGGCTGTACTGTCACAATTGAATGAAGAAGGTCAGGATCAGCCAGTAGCTTTTATTAGCAGAAGGCTGACCCCTAGAGAGAAACGTTGGTCAGCCATAGAGAGGGAGGCCTTTGCTGTGGTCTGGGCTCTGAAGAAGTTGAGGCCATACTTGTTTGGTACACACGTCCTGGTTCAGACAGACCATAAGCCCCTCTTATGGCTAAAACAAATGAAGGGTGAAAACCCCAAACTGCTTAGGTGGTCCATTTCCCTACAGGGGATGGACTTTACAGTGGAACATAGGCCTGGGAGTAACCATGCGAATGCAGATGGACTCTCTAGGTATTTCCACTTAGAACATGAAGACTTAACTGGGCAAGGTTAGTTTAATGTCCCTACGTTTGGGGGGGGTTGTGTAGGAGAGTAGGATCTGCTTCACATGGGTACCCCCACTTTTTGCTGATGCTTCACTGGTTTTCGACATTAGTCTGGCTGGGGCCCTGCTATTCAGAACCCCAGCCTAGCTGTTTCCTCTTTAAAAGGGTCTCCATGTGCCTTAGGCACATCACTGATTGGGATCTGGAGTGCCCTTGTAAGTCCCTAGTATATGGTATACTATGTACCAAGGGCATAGGTACCTCAGAGGCCTGTCAGGGGCTGCAGCATGTATTATGCCACCCCTGGTAGGCCATCCAAACTGACACCACAGGTCTGCTACTGCAGCCTGGGTAAGGTGGTGCATGCACCCCTTGCTGTGGTATAGGTTACCTATATCACTAAATGCATACACACATATAAACCTATAAGTCACTCCTAAGGCAGGCCTTATCAATCCTAAAGGCAGAGTGCATGGTTCCTATGTGAGAGGGTGCCCCTGCATGAGCAGGGCCCCTCTGCAGCGTTCGGAGACCATCTCTGATGCTGTTTGTAGTGCAGCCTGACCATATACTCATAAACGCATTATATCCTCGCGGTAAAATGCTAACTATGGAATGGCTGCACCTAAACATGTCATGTTTGGTGTCAAACATCTTGGAATACTACCCCCCGCCAATCCTGGCGGCGGGGGTAGCATTCCACCCTTCTAGAGGGAAAGGCATGTTAACTCTGACGAGTCCGGTAACTTCTTTCCAGAGCCCTGGCATCACAAAATGGATGCTGCTGCCACAGACACGAGTCTGGCCTCCTGCTGCTGGACGAAACTCCGGCAGGGGAGGCCTGGACAATAGGTTTCCTGTCCCAGGGAGGTGTGACCACCTCCCCAGACAGTACAATGTGTATTGGGGCTGGGCGGGAGCACTTTCGGGTGCTTTGAAGTCCTGCACTGGGGGCACATTTGGTGTCCCTGTGCATACCCCAGTTCAAACCGGATCAGGGGCTTGCAGCCCCTGCTTTGGCGCGAACTGGACAAAGGGAAAGGGGTGTAGCCACCCCTCTGCCCTGACCCACCCATAGGTGGGGCCACAGAGTAGTCCATCCCCTATTTTTAGAATAAAGGTAGGAACCCAGTCCTTAGGACTTTAGATTATACCTGGACGAAACTCTGAAACTGAATCCTGGACCTTCGACGCTCTACGACAAGATTAGAGGACTGAAGAATCTCCCTTGGGGTCAAGGAGTGACTCCCCTGCTTGGCAGGCACCAAAGAAGCATCTGTCCGGTTCGCATCACTGAAGCTCCCGTCGGACGCCGAAGTCATCGCATCACCAGAGGTGGATTCTCAGACTTCCCCGAGGCTACCCTGAGTCCCCAGCAAAGCTGAGGCCCGTGGCTATCGTGGGTGACTTGAGACCGTGACCCTGGACACCGAGCACACTTGCAAGTACACCATCTTCTGGGTCTCCCAAGAAGTCGTGCTTTGGGCTCCGAGTAGCCCTAGCCTCCAGCACCACCTGCACCGAAGATCACTGGCCCCCACTCCACGAGTGTCCTGTAAGCCAGCTCCACGTGCGGCGTCACGAGGCTCCTTCGTGGTCGCTAGCCCGTTGGCTAGTAGCCCTTAACGAAGGCCAATCTTTTCTTTACTTGGCATCCTGGTTGCTCCAGGCCTGCGCTCACTTACCCTCGCTGGGTGAGTTCCCCAGACCTTGCTGGTCTGCATCATCGACGATCTACATCTTACTCGAGACTTGCCGTTGCCAAGGCTTGTTGGGTCTGTGAGAAGTTGGCCTGGCATATGCTGTCCACTAATTATAGTGGGCACCTTGCACCAGTCCAAATCGACTCTTATGGTAGGTAGGTTAAAGACAACCTTATTGAAAGCTATCCTAGTGGTAGCTGTGGAGAGCAGCCTTCAGGCTAAGTCTTGAAGGAATGTAAAGCAGCTGGTTTTACCAGTCTATAATCTCTTGAGTGACCAAATGAAAGAGCACCACACCAGGTATATATTCAAAATATATGTATTTATTACTAAACACACCCCTCTAGTCTCTTTATGAGGCTAGAGTTCGAAGTACATAGGTTATAAGATCTTAAATCACAGTAATAGCACAAATACACGTTTGGGCCCTAGGGGCGTACCAAACCATATACCAATAAAGTGGTATGCGAACCACGACTGAACTAGACACTAGGCCTAGAGCCTCTAGAAGTGCTTGGACCACAAGGAACCACCCAAGGTAGTGACACAGGGGACCCACGGGAGACGCGTGCAGTGTAAATACACAACCGCGATACGCCGTTAACTTCTATGGAGAAAGTCGGGATCGGGAAAATAGAGGAAAGGGACACTTTAAAGAGGACTAGGACAAAACCCTTTGAGATCTAGGACTTTGAAGAGTCTCTACCCACGGGAGCACCGGAGTACTCGTGTTACCTCACCCAGGGAAGCCAGGTGCATAGGTGCCTTTCGGGGTCGGGTTTCGTCGTCGTTTCTTATGGCGATCTGCTGCAAAGTGCTGCTGGCGACCAGGAGAAAAGTGTCCGGGTGGATCCAAGAGTGGATCGGAGTTCTGACGAACCTGAAAGCAGAGGGGACAGAGTCTGGGTCACTAGCCAGTGACCAGGAGGGCGATGGACAGATGCCCACCGATGTCGAGTGCTTCAAGTTCGTTGACGGTCGTCTTGACTCTTCAGCCACGAGGTCCGGGAGGTGTTGTCGGCGACCAGGAGCAGGATTCAAGCTGTTGCTCGATGTCTGTCGAGTGCAGAGGTGTCGGCGACCAGATTGGACCCAACAGGCCTTGGCAACGGCAAGTCTTGAGTAAGATGTAGTTCGTCGATGATGCAGACCAGCAAGGTCTGGGGAACTCACCCAGCAAGGGTAAGTGAGGGCAGGCCTGGAGCAACCAGACTGCCAAGTAAAGAAAAGATTGGCCTTCGGTAAGGGCTACTAGCCAACGGGCTAGCGACCGCGAAGGAGCCTCGTGACGCCGCACGTGGAGCTGGCTTACAGGACACTCGTGGAGTGGGGGCCAGTGATCTTCGGTGCAGGTGGTGCTGGAGGCTAGGGCTACTCGGAGCCCAAAGCACGACTTCTTGGGAGACCCAGAAGATGGTGCACTTGCAAGTGTGCTCGGTGTCCAGGGGTCATGGTCTCAAGTCACCCACGATAGCCACGGGCCTCAGCTTTGCTGGGGACTCAGGGTAGCCTCGGGGAAGTCTGAGAATCCACCTCTGGTGATGCGATGACTTCGGCGTCCGACGGGAGCTTCAGTAATGCGAACCGGACAGATGCTTCTTTGGTGCCTGCCAAGCAGGGGAGTCACTCCTTGACCCCAAGGGAGATTCTTCAGTCCTCTAATCGTGAGTAGAGCGTCGAAGGTCCAGGATTCTGTTTCAGAGTTTCGTCCAGGTATAATCTAAAGTCTTGCTGTGGCAAGGGTTCCCCATTTTAACCAGTAAAACAGGGAGGGACTAACTCTGTGACCCCACCTATGGGAGGGTCAAGGGAGAGGGGTGGCTACACCCACTTCCCTTTGTCCAGTTTCGCGCCAGAGCAGGGGCAGGTAGCCCCTGAGCTGGTTTGAACTGGCATATGCACAGAGGAGCCTTTTGCTCCCCCCAGTGCAGGACTTCAAAGCACTCTAAGAGTGCACCCACCCAGCCCCAATACACATTATCCTGTCTGGGGAGGTGGTCACACCTCCCTGCAACAGGAAACCTATTGTCCAGGCCTCCCCTGCCGGAGTTTCGTCCAGCAGCAGGAGGCCAGACTTGTGTCTGTGGCAGCAGCATCCATTTTGTGATGCCAGGGCTTCAGAAAGAAGTTACCGGGCTAAGCCAGAGTTAACATGTCTTTCCCTCTAAAGGGTGGAATGCTACCCCCGCCGCCAGGATTGGCAGGGGGGTAGTATTCCAAGATGTTTGACACCAAACACGACATGTTTAGGTGCAGCCATTCCAAAGTTAGCATTTTACCGCGAGGATATAATGCGCTTAAGAGTATATGGTCAGGCTGCACTACAAACAGCATCAGAGATGGTCTCCGAACGCTGCAGAGGGGCCCTGCTCATGCAGGGGCACCCTCTCACATAGGAACCATGCACTCTGCCTTTAGGATTGATAAGGCCTGCCTTAGGAGTGACTTATAGGTTTATATGTGTGTATGCTTTTAGTGATATAGGTAACCTATACCACAGCAAGGGGTGCATGCACCACCTTACCCAGGCTGCAGTAGCAGACCTGTGGTGTCAGTTTGGATGGCCTACCAGGGGTGGCATAATACATGCTGCAGCCCCTGGCAGGCCTCTGAGGTACCTATGCCCTTGGTACATAGTATACCATATACTAGGGACTTACAAGGGCACTCCAGATCCCAATCAGTGATGTGCCTAAGGCACATGGAGACCCTTTTAAAGAGGAAACAGCTAGGCTGGGGTTCTGAATAGCAGGGCCCCAGCCAGACTAATGTCGAAAACCAGTGAAGTATCAGCAAAAAGTGGGGGTACCCCTGTGAAGCAGATCCTACTCTCCTACACAACCCCCCCCAAACGTAGGGACATTAAACTAACCTTGCCCAGTTAAGTCTTCATGTTCTAAGTGGAAATACCTAGAGAGTCCATCTGCATTCGCATGGTTACTCCCAGGCCTATGTTCCACTGTAAAGTCCATCCCCTGTAGGGAAATGGACCACCTAAGCAGTTTGGGGTTTTCACCCTTCATTTGTTTTAGCCATAAGAGGGGCTTATGGTCTGTCTGAACCAGGAAGTGTGTACCAAACAAGTATGGCCTCAACTTCTTCAGAGCCCAGACCACAGCAAAGGCCTCCCTCTCTATGGCTGACCAACGTTTCTCTCTAGGGGTCAGCCTTCTGCTAATAAAAGCTACTGGCTGATCCTGACCTTCTTCATTCAATTGTGACAGTACAGCCCCTACCCCCAATTCAGATGCATCAGTTTGAACAATGAACTTCTTGGAGTAATCAGGACTCTGCAGAATTGGAGCAGTGCACATGGCCTGCTTGAGGTCATCAAATGCCTTTTGACAGCTAACTGTCCACTGAACCTTTTTGGGCATTTTCTTAGAAGTTAAGTCATTCAAGGGTGTCACTATTGATCCATACCCCTTGACAAATCTCCTATAGTACCCAGTCAGGCCTAAGAAGGCTCTCACCTGAGTCTGGGTAGTGGGAGCAGTCCAGTCCATGATGGTCTGGATCTTGCTCTGCAAAGGTTGAACCTGGCCTCCACCCACAAGGTGGCCCAGGTACACAACCTGACTCTGCCCTATCTGGCACTTAGTGGCCTTGATAGTCAGGCCTGCCTTTGCAGGGCCTGTAAAACATTCCTGAGGTGGACCAGGTGATCCTCCCAGGTGGAGCTAAAGACAGCAATATCATCTAGATAAGCTGCACTATAGGCCTCCAGTCCTGTGAGAACTGTGTTCACCAACCTCTGGAAAGTGGCAGGTGCATTTTTCAGACCAAAGGGCATCACCACAAATTGGTAATGCCCACTAGGGGTCGAAAATGCTGTTTTGGGCTTTGCAGCATCAGCTAGTCTGATCTGCCAGTAGCCAGCTGTTAGGTCAAATGTGCTGAGATATTTGGCAGAGGCCAAAGTATCTATGAGCTCATCTGCCCTGGGTATTGGATGGCCATCAGTCCTAGTGACTGCATTGAGGCCCCTGTAGTCTACACAAAACCTCATCTCTCTTTTCCCACCACTGGTGTGAGGTTTAGGTACTAGGACTACTGGACTAGCCCAAGGGCTATCTGAGGGCTCAATCACTCCCAATTCCAACATCTTCTGGACTTCAGTCCTGATACAGTCCCTGACATGGTCAGGTTGCCTATAAATCTTGTTTTTAATAGGCAGACTGTCCCCAGTGTCCTCTTCATGAGTGCACCAGGTGGTCTGACTGGGTGTCAGAGAAAACATATGTCTAAACTGATTGAGGACTTGCCTGCAATCAGTTTGTTGCTGGGTAGTGAGGCTGCCTGCTAAGGCTACACCATCAACTGACCCATCGTCAGGGTTCTGTGAGAGCAGGTCAGGGAGTGGGTCACTCTCTTCCTCCTGCCCTTCATCAGTAGCCATGAGCAAGCCCATGTCTGCCCTGTCCACATATGGCTTAAGTCTGTTGACATGGAGAACCCTGTGGGGACTCCTGGGTGTTCCCAGGTCTACTAAGTAAGTGACCTCACCCTTCTGCTCAACAATAGTGTGGGGTCCACTCCATTTGTCTTGGAGAGCTGCTGGGGCCACTGGCTCCAACACCCACACCTTCTGTCCTGGCTGGTAAACAGTCAGAACAGCCTTTTGGTCATGCCAGGCCTTTTGAAGTTCCTGGCTAGCCTCAAGGTTTTTGGTTGCCTTTTTCATGTACTCAGCCATCCTGGAGCGGAGACCAAGTACATAGTCCACTATATCTTGCTTTGGGGGCTTGAGAGGTAACTCCCATCCTTCCTTCACCAAGCACAGTGGACCCCTCACAGGGTGGCCAAACAGAAGTTCAAAAGGGCTGTAACCAACCCCCTTCTGAGGCACCTCCCTATATGCGAATAAAAGGCAGGGCAAGAGTATGTCCCATCTACGCCTAAGCTTTTCTGGGAGCCCTTTAATCATGCCCTTCAAGGTTTTGTTGAATCTCTCAACTAAACCATTGCATTGTGGGTGATAGGGTGTGGTGAACTTATAAGTAACTCCACACTCCTTCCACATTGCCTTTAAGTACCCAGACATGAAGTTTGCACCCCTGTCTGATACCACCTCCTTAGGAAAGCCCACTCTTGAGAAAATTCCCAGGAGGGCCCTTGCCACCACAGGTGCTGTAGTGGTCCTAAGGGGAATAGCTTCTGGGTACCTGGTGGCATGATCCACTACCACCAGTATAAATCTGTGCCCAGATGCTGTTTGGGGATCCATGGGACCAACAATGTCAATCCCTACCCTCTCAAAGGGCACCCCCACCACAGGTAGTGGTATCAGGGGGGCCTTTGTAGTGCCACCTGCTTTGCCACTGGCTTGTCAGGTTACACAGGAGCGACACAACTCCTTGCTGTCTTCAGACATGTGGGGCCAGTGAAAGTGAGGGACAATTCTGTCCCAAGTCTTGTTCTGGCCCAGGTGTCCTGCTAAGGGAATATCATGGGCTAGGGTCAATAGGAAGCCCCTGAACTTCAAAGGTATTACCAACCTCCTGGTAGCACCAGGCTTGGGGTCTCTACTCTCTGAGTACAGGAGTCCATCATCCCAATACACTGTATGGGGACCACTAGCTTTCCCAGCAGCCTCAGCAGCAGCTTGCTGTCTGAGGGGTTCAAGGGAGGGGCAGCTCTGCTGCTCCTGGCTCAGATCTGCCCTAGAAGGTCCCCCTGTCCCCAAGAACTCAACCTGGTCAGGTTCAAGTTCCTCTGGGACAGTTCCTTCTTCAGGGCTGAGATCATCCCCCTCAAGGGACTGATCTTCCTCCTGAGCCAAGGGGGAAGGCACTGCCTTAACCCTACTACTCCTCCTCTTGGAAGGCACTTGGTCCATTCTTCCAGAATCCAAGGCCTGTTCAGTTTTAGACAGTTTAGCTTGTGACCTGGTCACAGCAAACACATCTGCAGGGATCCCCAGCATTTCTGCATGGGTCCTGAGCTCCACTTCTGCCCAAGCAGAAGTTTCTAAGTCATTGCCAAGCAAGCATTCGACTGGTAGGTTTGCACTTACCACAACCTTCTTAAGGCCAGTTACCCCTCCCCAGGAGAAGTTAACAACTGCCAGAGTATGGTCTGTTCTGACATTGCTAGCATTGGTCACTTGGTACATCTCACCAAGTATAACTTGCCCAGGTAGCACAAGGTCTTGTGTCACCATTGTGACACTTGCCCCTGTGTCCCTAAATGCCAAAGCCTCTCGTCCATTGATTAAAGGCTGTTGTCTGTACTTGCCCAGATTACTGGGACTCACAGTGGAGGTCACATCCATGCCTCCATCACAGACTAACATAGCCTGAGTCAGTTCCCTGACTAAGTCAGAGCCCAACTCAGTTCCCAGGGTGAACCCTACTAAACCCTTTGCTGGAGCACTTCCACCAACTGTACTAGGGGGAACAGGTGCCTTAGGGGCATTGGTGGGTGCTGCACTGGAGTCTTTGGACTTGGTGCAATCACTGGTCCAGTGGGTCTTTTGCTTACAGACCTTGCACCATGGTTTTCTTTGGCCTTTACCCTTGGTAGATTGGGAATCCCCACCAGAAGAAGATTTTTGGGGGCCTGATGAAGACTTTTGATCTTTACCCTTCTCCCCACCCTTGTCAGAGTTCTTAGCATCTTGCTTCTTGGTTTCCCCACCTTGGTTCTGTACCTTCTGCTTCACCCTGGTTCTGACCCATTTGTCTGCCTTCTTTCCCAATTCTTGGGGAGAGGTCAGATCAGAGTCAACCAGGTACTGATGCAACAGCTGGTTTTGACAGTTATTAAGAATCTGCTCCCTCATTATCAGATTATACAATCCTGAGAAGTCACACACCTTACTGCCCATCAACCAGCCTTCCAGAGCCTTGGCAGAACAATCCACATAGTCTACCCAGTCTTGAGTCTGTGCCTTTTGGGTGTCTCTGAACTTCAACCTGTACTGTTCAGTGGTTAGGCCAAACCCATCAATAAGAGCACTCTTCAAGACCTTGTAATTGTCAGCATCCTCCTCTCTAACAGTGAGGAGCTTGTCTCTACCTTTGTCAGCAAAGGAGAGCCACAAGATTGCAGCCCACTGCTCCTGAGGGACCTTCTGTACTTTACAGGCCCTCTCTAAAGCAGTTATCCATTTGTGGATATCATCCCCACTCTGGTAGGGAGGGACAATCTTGCTCAGGTTCCTATGGTCATAGGACCTTTCCCTATCTCTAGGGAGATGGCTGCCACCATGGGACTCTAGTCCCAACTTTCTTCTCTCTTTAAGGAGATCTAGGGATTCTCTATCTAAAGCCAATTGCTTCTTCCTGATCTCCAGTTGAGTTTCCTCATACTGGACCAGTCTCTTTCTTCTCTCATGAGAGGATTCCCTCCTGTGAGAAGAAACAGAGCTCCCTATTGAGGTGCCAGAGTGGTTAGACTCCTGAGAAGGAGACCTAGACTTTCTGAGCACACTCATAATCCTTCCTGGGGGGACAAAGGTGTGGTTCTCCAGATCCTCATCTTCATCTTCCCCAGAAGGGATTGGGTTCTCCAGGTCAGGGTCATTGTCACCCTCCTGGTCAGTTTCAGAGGGGGGGCTGGGGGTAGTAGTACCCCTGGTCCCTTCCTCATCTGCTGGCCCACCCTCTGCTCCTACCCCTTCAGTCTCTGAAGACTTACTAAGATCATAAGCCACCAACAACTCCTGGAGGTGTTGGGTGGTGGGACTTTGGCCTGTCCTTAATTTCCTCACGTTACACAAAGCTCTCAGTTCCAAGAATGGGAGTGTGTCATACTTGGAGGGGGAAGCTCAATGGCTTCCTGCAGGGCATCTTTGGATCCTGCTTTTAAAGACATTACTAGTGTGGTGTGGTGTATGCACTACCTACTCTAGTGTGGCCTACTAAACTCTCTTGAGTTGTAGAAAGGGTTGTGCTATCCCTTAACACACAACTCTAAGTTCAGTAGAACTTACTGATATTCTAAGCTTAAATTATATGTACCTTAGGTACCTTTAGTGGTTTTCAGTTGATCAATTCAATTGAGATTATCTGGTAAAACAATAGCAAGCTGGAATCCCACACGCTGCACACCAATGTGAGAAGTTGGCCTGGCATATGCTGTCCACTAATTATAGTGGGCACCTTGCACCAGTCCAAATCGACTCTTATGGTAGGTAGGTTAAAGACAACCTTATTGAAAGCTATCCTAGTGGTAGCTGTGGAGAGCAGCCTTCAGGCTAAGTCTTGAAGGAATGTAAAGCAGCTTGTTTTACCAGTCTATAATCTCTTGAGTGACCAAATGAAAGAGCACCACACCAGGTATATATTCAAAATATATGTATTTATTACTAAACACACCCCTCTAGTCTCTTTATGAGGCTAGAGTTCGAAGTACATAGGTTATAAGATCTTAAATCACAGTAATAGCACAAATACACGTTTGGGCCTTAGGGGCGTACCAAACCATATACCAATAAAGTGGTATGCGAACCACGACTGAACTAGACACTAGGCCTAGAGCCTCTAGAAGTGCTTGGACCACAAGGAACCACCCAAGGTAGTGACACAGGGGACCCACGGGAGACGCGTGCAGTGTAAATACACAACCGCGATACGCCGTTAACTTCTATGGAGAAAGTCGGGATCGGGAAAATATAGGAAAGGGACACTTTAAAGAGGACTAGGACAAAACCCTTTGAGATCTAGGACTTTGAAGAGTCTCTACCCACGAGAGCACCGGAGTACTCGTGTTACCTCACCCAGGGAAGCCGGGTGCATAGGTGCCTTTCGGGGTCGGGTTTCGTCGTCGTTTCTTATGGCGATCTGCTGCAAAGTGCTGCTGGCGACCAGGAGAAAAGTGTCCGGGTGGATCCAAGAGTGGATCGGAGTTCTGACGAACCTGAAAGCAGAGGGGACAGAGTCTGGGTCACTAGCCAGTGACCAGGAGGGCGATGGACAGATGCCCACCGATGTCGAGTGCTTCAAGTTCGTTGACGGTCGTCTTGACTCTTCAGCCACGAGGTCCGGGAGGCTTTGTCGGCGACCAGGAGCAGGATTCGGGCTGTTGCTCGATGTTTGTCGAGTGCAGAGGTGTCGGCGACCAGATTGGACCCAACAGGCCTTGGCAACGGCAAGTCTCGAGTAAGATGTAGATCGTCGATGATGCAGACCAGCAAGGTCTGGGGAACTCACCCAGCAAGGGTAAGTGAGGGCAGGCCTGGAGCAACCAGACTGCCAAGTAAAGAAAAGATTGACCTTCGGTAAGGGCTACTAGCCAACGGGCTAGCGACCGCGAAGGAGCCTCGTGACGCCGCACGTGGAGCTGGCTTACAGGACACTCGTGGAGTGGGGGCCAGTGATCTTCGGTGCAGGTGGTGCTGGAGGCTAGGGCTACTCGGAGCCCAAAGCACGACTTCTTGGGAGACCCAGAAGATGGTGCACTTGCAAGTGTGCTCGGTGTCCAGGGGTCACGGTCTCAAGTCACCCACGATAGCCACGGGCCTCAGCTTTGCTGGGAACTCAGGGTAGCCTCGGGAAGTCTGAGAATCCACCTCTGGTGATGCGATGACTTCGGCGTCCAACGGGAGCTTCAGTAATGCGAACCGGACAGATGCTTCTTTGGTGCCTGCCAAGCAGGGGAGTCACTCCTTGACCCCAAGGGAGATTCTTCAGTCCTCTAATCGTGAGTAGAGCGTCGAAGGTCCAGGATTCTGTTTCAGAGTTTCGTCCAGGTATAATCTAATCTTGCTGTGGCAATGGGTTCCTCCATTTTAACCAGTAAAACAGGGAGGGACTAACTCTATGACCCCACCTATGGGAGGGTCAAGGCAGAGGGGTGGCTACACCCACTTTCCCTTTGTCCAGTTTCGCGCCAGAGCAGGGGCAGGTAGCCCCTGAGCTGGTTTGAACTGGCATATGCACAGAGGAGCCTATTGCTCCCCCAGTGCAGGACTTCAAAGCACTCTAAGAGTGCACCCACCCAGCCCCAATACACATTATCCTGTCTGGGGAGGTGGTCACACCTCCCTGCAACAGGAAACCTATTGTCCAGGCCTCCCCTGCCGGAGTTTCGTCCAGCAGCAGGAGGCCAGACTTGTGTCTGTGGCAGCAGCATCCATTTTGTGATGCCAGGGCTTCAGAAAGAAGTTACCGGGCTAAGCCAGAGTTAACATGTCTTTCCCTCTAGAAGGGTGGAATGCTACCCCCGCCGCCAGGATTGGCGGGGGGTAGTATTCCAAGATGTTTGACACCAAACACGACATGTTTAGGTGCAGCCATTCCAAAGTTAGCATTTTACCGCGAGGATATAATGCGCTTAAGAGTATATGGTCAGGCTGCACTACAAACAGCATCAGAGATGGTCTCCGAACGCTGCAGAGGGGCCCTGCTCATGCAGGGGCACTCTCTCACATAGGAACCATGCACTCTGCCTTTAGGATTGATAAGGCCTGCCTTAGGAGTGACTTATAGGTTTATATGTGTGTATGCTTTTAGTGATATAGGTAACCTATACCACAGCAAGGGGTGCATGCATCACCTTACCCAGGCTGCAGTAGCAGACCTGTGGTGTCAGTTTGGATGGCCTACCAGGGGTGGCATAATACATGCTGCAGCCCCTGGCAGGCCTCTGAGGTACCTATGCCCTTGGTACATAGTATACCATATACTAGGGACTTACAAGGGCACTCCAGATCCCAATCAGTGATGTGCCTAAGGCACATGGAGACCCTTTTAAAGAGGAAACAGCTAGGCTGGGGTTCTGAATAGCAGGGCCCCAGCCAGACTAATGTCGAAAACCAGTGAAGTATCAGCAAAAAGTGGGGGTACCCCTGTGAAGCAGATCCTACTCTCCTACAGGGTCCAATCCGGTCGCCGACACCTCAGCACTCGACAGACATCGAGCACCAGCCCGAATCCTGCTCCTGGTCGCCGACAACGCCTCCCGGACCTCGTGGCTGAAGAGTCAAGACGACCGTCACCGCACCTGAAGCACTCGACATCGGTGGGCATCTGTCCATCGCCTTCCTGGTCACTGGCTAGTGACCCAGACTCTGTCCCCTCTGCTTTCAGGTTCTTCAGAACTCCGATCCACTCTTGGATCCACCCGGACACTTTTCTCCTGGTCGCCAGCAGCACTTTGCAGCAGACCGCCATACGAAACGACGACGAAACCCGACCCCGAAAGGCACCTATGCACCCGGCTTCCCTGGGTGAGGTAACACGAGTACTCCGGTGCTCCCGTGGGTAGAGACTCTTCAAAGTCCTAGATCTCAAAGGGTTTTGTCCTAGTCCTATATTAAGTGTCCCTTTCGTGTATTTTCCCGATCCCGACTTTCTCCATAGAAGTTAACGGCGTATCGCGGTTGTGTATTTACACTGCACGCGTCTCCCGTGGGTCCCCTGTGTCACTACCGTGGGTGGTTCCTTGTGGTCCAAGCACTTCTAGAGGCTCTAGGCCTAGTGTCTAGTTCAGTCGTGGTTCGCATACCACTTTATTGGTATATGGTTTGGTACGCCCCTAGGGCCCAAACGTGTATTTGTGCTATTACTGTGATTTAAGATCTTATAACCTATGTATTTCGAACTCTAGCCTCATAAAGAGACTAGAGGGGTGTGTTTAGTAATAAATACATATATTTTGAATATATACCTGGTGTGGTGCTCTTTCATTTGGTCACTCAAGAGATTATAGACTGGTAAAACAAGCAGCTTTACATTCCTTCAAGACTTAGCCTGAAGGCTGCTCTCCATAGCTACCACTAGGATAGCTTTCAATAAGGTTGTCTTTAACCTACCTACCATAAGAGTCGATTTGGACTGGTGCAAGGTGCCCACTATAATTAGTGGACAGCATATGCCAGGCCAACTTCTCACATTAAGCGCATTATAACCTCGCGTTAAATGCTAACTTTGGAATGGCTGCACCTAAACATGTCGTGTTTGGTGTCAAACATCTTGGAATACTACCCCCCGCCAATCCTGGTGGCGGGGGTAGCATTCCACCCTTCTAGAGGGAAAGACATGTTAACTCTGGCTAGCCCGGTAACTTCTTTCTAAAGCCCTGGCATCACAAAATGGATGCTGCTGCCACAGACACGAGTCTGGCCTCCTGCTGCTGGACGAAACTCTGGCAGGGGAGGCCTGGACAATAGGTTTCCTGTCCCAGGGAGGTGTGACCACCTCCCCAGACAGGATAATGTGTATTGGGGCTGGGCGGGGAGCACTTTCGGGTGATTTGAAGTCCTGCACTGGGGGCACATTTGGTGTCCCTGTGCATACCCCAGTTCAAACCGGATCAGGGGCTTGCAGCCCCTGCTTTGGCGCGAACTGGACAAAGGGAAAGGGGTGTAGCCACCCCTCTGCCCTGACCCACCCATAGGTGGGGCCACAGAGTAGTCCAACCCCTAAACTTGGTATAAGTATAGGAACCCTTAGGACTTTAGATTATCCCTGGACGAAACTCTGAAACAGAATCCTGGACCTTCGACGCTCTACTCAAGATTAGAGGACAGAAGAATCTCCCTTGGGGTCAAGGAGTGACTCCCCTGCTTGGCAGGCACCAAAGACGCATCTGCCCGGTCTGCATTTCTGAAGCTCCCGTCGGACGCCGAAGTCTTCGTATCACCAGAGGTGGATTCTCAGACTTCACCGAGGCTACCCTGAGTCCACAGCAAAGCTGAGGCCCGTAGCTATCGTGGGTAACGTGAGACCGTGACCCCTGGACACCGAGCACATTTGCAAGTGCATCCTCTTCTGGGTCTCCCACAAAGTCGTGCTTTGGGCTCCTAGTAGCCCTAGCCTCCAGCACTAACTGCACCGAAGATCACTGGCCTCCACTCCACGAGTGTCCTGTGAGTCAGATCCACGTGCGATGTCTTGAGGCTCCTTCGCGGTTGCTATCCCGTTGGCTAGTAGCCCTTCACGAAGGCCAATCTTTTTCTTCTTGGGCATCCTGGTTGCTCCAGGCCTGCCTTCACTTACCTTCGCTGGGTGAGTTCCCCAGAACTTGCTGGTCTGCACCATTGACGATCTTCATCTTCATCGAGACTTGCCGTTGCCAAGGCTTGTTGGGTCCAATCCGGTCGCCGATACCTCAGCACTCGACAGACATCGTGAACCAGCCCGAATCCTGCTCCTGGTTGCCGACAACGCCTCCTGGACCTCGTGGCTGAAGAGTCAAGACAACCGTCAACGCACCTGAAGCACTCGACATCGGTGGGCATCTGTCCATCGCCTTCCTGGTCACTGGCTAGTGACCCAGACTCTGTCCCCTCTGCTTTCAGGTTCTTCAGATCTCTGATCCACTCTTGGATCCACCCGGACACTTTCCACTTGGTCGCCAGCAGCACTTTGCAGCAGATCGCCATTCAAATCGACGACGAAACCCGACCCCGAAAGGCACCTATGCACCCGGCTTCCCTGGGTGAGGTAACACGAGTACTCCGGTGCTCCCGTGGGTAGAGACTCTAGAACGACCTAGTTCTCAAAGGGTTTGCTCCAAGTCCTCCTTTAAGTATCCCTTTTCTTTAATTTCCTGGTTGCGACTTTCTCCATAGAAGTTAACGGCGTATCGCGGTTCTGTAGTTACACTGCACGCGTCCCCCGTGGGTCCCCTGTGTCACTACCTTGGGTGGTTCCTTGTGGTCCAAGCACTTCTAGAGGCTCTAGGCCTAGTGTCTAGTTCAGTCGTGGTTCTTATACCACTTTATTGGTATATGGTTTGGTACGCCCCTAGGGCCCAAACGTGTATTTGTGCTATTACTGTGTTTAAATAACTTATAACTTGTGTACTTCGAACTCTAGCCTCATAAAGAGACTAGAGGGGTGTGTTTAGCAATAAATACATATATTTTGAATATATACCTGGTGTGGTGCTCTTTCATTTGGTCACTCAAGAGATTATAGACTGGTAAAACCAGCTGCTTTACATTCCTTCAAGACTTAGCCTGAAGGCTGCTCTCCATAGCTACCACTAGGATAGCTTTCAATAAGGTTGTCTTTAACCTATCTCCAATAAGGGGTTGTTTGGACTGGTGCAAGGTGCCCACTATAATTAGTGGACAGCATATGCCAGGCCAACTTCTCACATAGGGGGTCGTGCTGGGGCTGGTGTTTCAGGGTTTAGGGTAGTGCAGTGGTGTTTGGGCAGTGTAGGGGGTCGTGCTGGGGCTAGTGTTTCGGGGTTTTGGGCCGTGCAGTGGTGTTCGGGCAGTGTAGGGGGTCGTGCTGGGGTAGTGTTTCAGGGTTTGGGGCAGTGCAGTGGTGTTCGGGCAGTGTAGGGGGACATGCTGGGGGTGGTGTTTTAGGGTTTAGGGCAGAGCAGTGGTGTTCGGGCAGTGTAGGGGTTTGTGCTGGGGTAGTGTTTTAGGGTTTAGGGCAGAGCAGTGGTGTTCGGGCAGAGTAGGGGGTCGTGCTGGGGGTGGTGTTTAGTGTTTAGGGCAGTGCAGTGGTGTTCAGGCAGTGTAGGGGGTCGTGCTGGGGGTGGTGTTTCAGGGTTTAGGGCAGTGCAGTGGTGTTCGGGCAGTGTAGGGGGTCGTGCAGGGGGTGGTGTTTCTTGGTTTAGGGCAGTGCAGTGGTGTTCGGGCAGTGTAGGGGGTCGTGCAGGGGGTGGTGTTTCAGGGTTTAGGGCAGTGCAGTGGTTTTCGGGCAGTATAGGGGGTCTTGCCGGGGGTGGTGTTTCAGGGTTTAGGGCAGTGGTGTTCGGGCAGTGTAGGGGGTCTTGCTGGGGGTGGTGTTTCAGGGTTTAGGGCAGTGCAGTGGTGTTCGGGCAGTGTAGGGGGTCTTGCTGGGGGTGGTGTTTCAGGGTTTAGGGCAGTGCAGTGGTGTTCGGGCAGTGTAGGGGGTCTTGCTGGGGGTGGTGTTTCAGGGTTTAGGGCAGTGCAGTGGTGTTCAGGCAGTGTAGGGGATCATGCAGGGGGTGGTGTTTCAGGGTTTAGGGCAGTGCAGTGGTGTTCAGGCAGTGTAGGGGGTCTTGCTGGGGCTGGTGTTTCAGGGTTTAGGGCAGTGCAGTGGTGTTTGGACAATGTAGGGGGTCGTGCTGGGGGGGGTGTTTAGGGTTTAGGGCAGTGCAGTGGTGTTCGGGCAGTGTAGGGGGTCGTGCTGGGGGTGGTGTTTCAGGGTTTAGGGCAGTGCAGTGGTGTTCGGGCAGTGTAGGGGGTCGTGCAGGGGGTGGTGTTTCTGGGTTTAGGGCAGTGCAGTGGTGTTCGGGCAGTGTAGGGGGTCGTGCAGGGGGTGGTGTTTCAGGGTTTAGGGCAGTGCAGTGGTTTTCGGGCAGTATAGGGGGTCTTGCTGGGGGTGGTGTTTCAGGGTTTAGGGCAGTGGTGTTCGGGCAGTGTAGGGGGTCTTGCTGGGGGTGTTGTTTCAGGGTTTAGGGCAGTGCAGTGGTGTTCGGGCAGTGTAGGGGGTCTTGCTGGGGGTGGGGTTTCAGGGTTTAGGGCAGTGCAGTGGTGTTCGGGCAGTGTAGGGGGTCTTGCTGGGGCTGGTGTTTAAGGGTTTAGGGCAGTGCAGTGGTGTTCGGGCAGTGTAGGGGGTCGTGCTGAGGCTGGTGTTTCAGGGTTTAAGGCAGTGCAGTGGTGTTCGGGCAGTGTAGGGTGTCTTGCTGGGGCTGGTGTTTCAGGGTTTAGGGCAGTGCAGTGGTGTTCGGGCAGTGTAGGGGGTCGTGCTGGGGCTAGTGTTTCAGGGTTTATGGCAGAGCAGTGGTGTTCGGGCAGTGTAGGGGGTTGTGCTGGGGGTGGTGTTTCAGGGTTTAGGGCAGTGCTGTGGTGTTCGAACAGTGTAGGGGGTCTTGCTGGGGGTCGTGTTTCAGGGTTTAGGGCAGTGGTGTTCAGGCAGTGTAGGGGGTCTTGCTGGGGGTGATGTTTCTGGGTTTAGGGCAGTGCAGTGGTATTCGGGCAGTGTAGGGGGTCATGCTGGGGGTAGTGTTTCAGGGTTTAGGGCAGTGCAGTGGTGTTTGGGCAGTGTAGGGGGTCGTGCTGGAGGTGGTGTTTCAGGATTTAGGGCAGTGCAGTGGTGTTCGGGCAGTGTAGGGGGTCGTGCAGGGGGGTGGTGTTTCAGGGTTTAGGGCAGTGCAGTGGTGTTCGGGCAGTGTAGGGGGTCATGCTGGGGCTGGTGTTTCAGGGTTTAGGGCAGTGCAGTGGTGTTCGGGCAGTGTAGGGGGTCGTGCTGGGTGTGCTGTTTCAGGGTTTAGGGCAGTGCAGTGGTGTTCGGGCAGTGTAGGGGGTCGTGCAGGGGGTGGTATTTCAGGGTTTAGGGCAGTGGTGTTTGGGCAGTGTAGGGGGTCATGCTGGGGGTGGTGTTTCAGGGTTTAGGGCAGTGCAGTGGTGTTCGGGCAGTGTAGGGGGTCGTGCAGGGGGTGGTGTTTCAGGGTTTAGGGCAGTGCAGTGGTGTTCGGGCAGTGTAGGGGTCGTGCAGGGGGTGGTGGTTCAGGGTTTAGGGCAGTGCAGTGGTGTTCGGGCAGTGTAGGGTGTCGTGCTGGGGCTGGTGTTTCAGGGTTTAGGGTAGTGCAGTGGTGTTTGGGCAGTGTAGGGGGTCGTGCTGGTGCTAGTGTTTCAGGGTTTTGGGCCGTGCAATGGTGTTCGGGCAGTGTAGGGGGTCGTGCTGGGGTAGTGTTTCAGGGTTTGGGGCAGTGCAGTGGTGTTCGGGCAGTGTAGGGGGACATGCTGGGGGTGGTGTTTTATGGTTTAGGGCAGAGCAGTGGTGTTCGGGCAGTGTAGGGGTTTGTGCTGGGGTAGTGTTTTAGGGTTTAGGGCTGAGCAGTGGTGTTTGGGCAGAGTAGGGGGTCGTGCTGGGGGTGGTGTTTAGGGTTTAGGGCAGTGCAGTGGTGGTCGGGCAGTGTAGGGGGTCATGCTGGGGGTGGTGTTTCAGGGTTTAGGGCAGTGCAGTGGAGTTCAGGCAGTGTAGGGGGTCGTGCTGGGGGTGGTGTTTCAGGGTTTAGGGCAGTGCAGTGGTGTTCGGGCAGTGTAGGGGGTCGTGCAGGGGGTGGTGTTTCAGGGTTTAGGGCAGTGCAGTGGTGTTCGGGCAGTGTAGGGGGTCGTGCAGGGGGTGGTGTTTCAGGGTTTAGGGCAGTGCAGTGGTGTTCGGGCTGTGTAGGGGGTCGTGCTGGGGCTGGTGTTTCAGGGTTTAGGGCAGTGCTGTGGTGTTCGGGCAGTGTAGGGGGTCGTGCTGGGGGTAGTGTTTCAGGGTTTAGGGCAGTGCAGTGGTGTTTGGGCAGTGTAGGGGGTCGTGCTGGAGGTGGTGTTTCAGGGTTTAGGGCAGTGCAGTGGTGTTCGGGCAGTGTAGGGGGTCGTGCAGGGGGTGGTGTTTCAGGGTTTAGGGCAGTGCAGGGGTGTTCGGGCAGTGTAGGGGGTCATGCTGTGGGTGGTGTTTCAGGGTTTAGGGCAGTGCAGTGGTGTTCGGGCAGTGTAGGGGGTCATGCAGGGGGTGGTGTTTCAGGGTTTAGGGCAGTGCAGTGGTGTTCGGGCAGTGTAGGGGGTCGTGCTGAGGGTGGTGTTTCAGGGTTTAGGGCAGTGCAGTGGTGTTCGGGCAGTGTAGGGGGTCTCGCTGGGGATGGTGTTTCAGGGTTTAGGGCAGTGCAGTGGTGTTCGGGCAGTGTAGGGGGTCGTGCTGGGGGTGGTGTTTCAGGGTTTAGGGCAGTGCAGTGGTGTTCGGGCAGTGTAGGGGGTCGTGCTGGGGATGGTGTTTCAGGGTTTAGGGCAGTGCAGTGGTGTTCGGGCAGTGTTGGGGATCGTGCTGGGGCTGGTGTTTCAGGGTTTAGTGCAGTGGTGTTCGGGCAGTGTAGGGGGTCGTGCTGGGGCTGGTGTTTCAGGGTTTAGGGCAGTGCAGTGGTGTTCGGGCAGTGTAGGGGGTCGTGCTGGGGATGGTGTTTCAGGGTTTAAGGCAGTGCAGTGGTGTTCGGGAAGTGTAGGGGGTCGTGCTGGGGCTAGTGTTTCAGGGTTTTGGGCAGTGCAGTGGTGTTCTGGCAGTGTAGGGGGATGTGCTGGGGGTGGTGTTTCAGGGTTTAGGACAGAGCAGTGGTGTTCGGGCAGAGTAGGGGGTCATGCTGGGGGTGGTGTTTAGGGTTTAGGGCAGTGCAGTGGTGTTCGGGCAGTGTAGGCGGTCATGCAGGGGGTGGTGTTTCAGGGTTTAGGGCAGTGCAGTGGTGTTCGGGCAGTGTAGGGGGTCGTGCAGAGGGTGGTTTTTCAGGGTTTAGGGCAGTGCAGTGATGTTCGGGCAGTGTAGGGGGTCTTGCTGGGGGTGGTGTTTCAGGGTTTAGTGCAGTGGTGTTTGGGCAGTGTAGGGGGTCTTGCTGGGGGTGGTGTTTCAGGGTTTAGGGCAGTGGTGTTCGGGCAGTGTAGGGGGTCATGCTGGGGCTGGTGTTTCAGGGTTTAGTGCTGTGGTGTTCGGGCAGTGTAGGGGGTCGTGCTGGACGTAGTGTTTTAGGGTTTAGGGCAGAGCAGTGGTGTTCGGGCAGAGTAGTGGGTCATGCTGGGGGGGGGTGTTTAGGGTTTAGGGCAGTGCAGTGGTGTTCGGGCAGTGTAGGGGGTCGTGCTGGGGCTAGTGTTTCAGGGTTTTGGGCAGTGCAGTGGTGTTCGGGCAGTGTAGGGGGACGTGCTGGGGTGGTGTTTCAGGGTTTAGGGCAGAGCAGTGGTGTTCGGGCAGTGTAGGGGGTCGTGCTGGGCGTAGTGTTTTAGGGTTTAGGGCAGAGCAGTGGTGTTCGGGCAGAGTAGGGGGTCGTGCTGGGGGTGGTGTTTAGGGTTTAGGGCAGTGCAGTGGTGTTCGGGCAGTGTAGGGGGTCTTGGTGGGGCTGGTGTTTCAGGGTTTAGGGCAGTGCAGTGGTGTTCGGGCAGTGTAGGGGATCGTGCTGGGGTTGGTGTTTCAGGGTTTAGGGCAGTGCAGTGGTGATCGGGCAGTGTAGGGGGTCGTGCCTGGGCTGGTGTTTCAGGGTTTAGGGCAGTGCAGTGGTGTTCGGACAGTGTAGGCGGTCATGCTGGGGCTGGTGTTTCAGGGTTTAGGGCAGTGCAGTGGTGTTCGGGCAGTGTAGGGAGTCGTGCTAGGGCTGGTGTTTCAGGGTTTAGGGCAGTGCAGTGGTGTTCGGGCAGTGTTGGGGGTCATGCTGGGGGAGGTGTTTCAGGGTTTAGGGCAGTGCAGTGGTGTTCGGGCAGTGTAGGGGGTCATGCTGGGGTTGGTGTTTCAGGGTTTAGGGCAGTGCAGTGGTGTTCGGGCAAGTAGGGGGTCGTGCTGCGGCTGGTGTTTCAGGGTTTTGGGCAGAGCAGTGGTGTTCGGGCAGTGTAGGGGGTTGTGCTGGGGGTGGTGTTTCAGGGTTTAGGGCAGTGCAGTGGTGTTCGGGCAATGTAGGGGGTCTTGCTGGGGGTGGTGGTTTAGGGCAGTTGTGTTCGGGCAGTGTAGGGGGTCTTGCTGGGGGTGATATTTCAGGGTTTCGGGCAGTGCAGTGGTGTTCGGACAGTGTAGGGGGTCTTGCTGGGGGTAGTGTTTCAGTGTTTAGGGCAGTGCAGTGGTGTTCGGGCAGTGTAGGGGGTCGTGCAGGGGGTGGTGTTTCAGGTTTTAGGGCAGTGCAGTGGTGTTCGGGCAGTGTAGGGGGTCGTGCTGGGGGTGGTGTTTCAGGGTTTAGGGCAGTGCAGTGGTGTTCGGACAGTGTAGGGGGTCGTGCAGGGGGTGGTGTTTCATAGTTTAGGGAAGTGCAGTGGTGTTCGGGCAGTGAAGGGGTCATGCTGGGGGTGGTGTTTCAGGGTTTAGGGCAGTGCAGTGGTGTTCGGGAAGTGTAGGGGGTTGTGCTGGGGTTGGTGTTTCAGGGTTTAGGGCAGTGCAGTGGTGTTCGGACAGTGTAGGGGGTCGTGCTGGGGGTAGTGTTTCAGGGTTTAGGGCAGTGCAGTGGTGTTTGGGCAGTGTAGGGGGTCGTGCTGGGGGTAGTGTTTCAGGGTTTAGGGCAGTGCAGTGGTGTTCGGGCAGTGTTGGGGTCGTGCTTGGGCTGGTGTTTCAGTGTTTAGGGCAGTGCAGTGGTGTTCGGGCAGTGTAGGGGGTCATGCTGGGGCTGATGTTTCAGGGTTTAGGGCAGTGCAGTGGTGTTCGGGCAGTGTAGGGGGTCGTGCTGGGGCTGGTGTTTCAGGGTTTAGGGCAGTGCAGTGGTGTTCGGGCAGTGTAGGGGGTCGTGCTGGGGCTGGTGTTTCAGGGTTTAGGGCAGTGCAGTGGTGTTCGGGCAGTGTAGGGGGTCGTGCTGGGGCTGGTGTTTCAGGGTTTAGGGCAGTGCAGTGGTGTTCGGGCAGTAAAGGGGTCGTGCTGGGGGTGGTGTTTCAGGGTTTTGGGCAGAGCAGTGGTGTTCGGGCAGTGTAGGGGGTCGTGCTGGGGGTGGTGTTTCAGGGTTTAGGGCAGTGCAGTGGTGTTCGGGCAGTGTAGGGGGTCTTGCTGGGGTGGTGTTTCAGGGTTTAGGGCAGTGGTGTTCAGGCAGTGTAGGGGGTCTTGCTGGGGGTGATGTTTCAGGGTTTAGGGCAGTGCAGTGGTGTTCGGGCAGTGTAGGGGGTCGTGCTGGGGGTAGTGTTTCAGGGTTTAGGGCAGTGCAGTGGTGTTTGGGCAGTGTAGGGGGTCGTGCTGGGGGTGGTGTTTCAGGGTTTAGGGCAGTGCAGTGGTGTTCGGGCAGTGTAGGGGGTCGTGCTGGGGGTGGTGTTTCAGGGTTTAGGGCAGTGCAGTGGTGTTCGGGCAGTGTAGGGGGTCATGCTGGGGGTGGTGTTTCAGGGTTTAGGGCAGTGCAGTGGGGTTCGTGCAGTGTAGGGGGTCGTGCTGGGGTAGTGTTTTAGGGTTTAGGGCAGTGCAGTGGTGTTTGTGTAGTGAGCAGCGCATGCGCTGCGTCGCTAGGTGAGACCTAAAAAGCATTGCACCAAGATGGCTGCCAACACTTCCTGGATTGAAGTGTTGGCAGCCAATTAGAGCCAAGCTCGTGCTTGTGTAGTTAGGTCCCTCCCAGATATATAAAGATTTTTTTCCTTTAATATCTCGAAAACTACTGAACGGATTTACACCATTTAAAAAAAAAGGGCGCTTTCTGAACCAAGCACTACCTTTTTGCCACATTTGGTGTAATGCCGTTCAGCAGTTTTGGCTGTAACCGTGTCTAAAGTTTCCTATGGGAAATTGATTTTTTGACCTCTATTTTTTGAATTGTTCAGGAACTACTGAACGGATTTACACCATTTAAAAAAAGGGCGCTTTCTGAACCAAGGGCTACCTTTTTGCCAAATTTGGTGTAATTCCGTTAAGCAGTTCGGGCTGTAGCCGTGTCTAAAGTTTCCTGTGGGAAATAACATGGGGAAAACGCGTTTTGGGACCCCCCTTTTTTCTCGGCCCCCGCTTGACGAATCACCCCGAAACTTTCCGGATAGGAGCTGACCGGAGCGTCCCACTAGTTTTGAAAATTTCGCGAAGATTCGTCATCCGGCGCCAAAGTTATTGGGAAAAGAAAAAACGCTTTTCCTATGGAAACTAGGTCCTAACTATAACTATCTACTGGCAACCGCCAGTAGATAATATATATATATATATATATATATATATATATATATATATATATATATATATACACTCTTTATACCAGACAAGACTGACGGATGCTTCCAGCTAACATTAGACCCGTATCAAGGGGATTTGAATACTGAGTAAAATATCATTTGAATGATTAAAGAAGTGGAGTTAATCAGATAAGATGTGACACCTAATAAAACCATTTGAGAGACTAATAAATGCAGGAACCAGCAAGAGAAAGTTGGAAGATGGTATAAGACCAGGAAGACCCAAAGATACAGATTTGGGAGCCCTGAAGAAGCGCAGTGGGGGGCGAAACACATTTTGGCTGTTTGCTGCATTTAAGGCTGTTTGCTGTATTGACATGAAACATCTAAAGAAAGAATAAAGAAATTTACAAGAAACTAAGCAAGAAGTTATTGTTATTCTTAATGTTGCTTATGAAATCTCAGTACTATGTTTCTTATATATATATATGCTTTTGATAGCATGATTAATTGGATACGATTAAAGTGGTAAACATGCTGTCATTGCTCTATTTTATAACAAGGGAAGCATCTATAAGCGTGCGCTTTCAACTTTTGAAGCTTTCTTTTATGTTCCAATCATTAGAGAAATAAAACCAATATCAAGGAATGTCTCCTCATGCTCTCCAAATGCAGCACTCTGTGAGGTTACTTAACAAAATATCCTACAAGTAGACAGTGCAACACCACCGCAGCACCTCCTCAGCATCAGTGCAGAACCACTTTAGCACCAGTGTCACTTTGCACCACTTCAGCAGCACCACCTGAGCATCACTCAGCAGCACCTGAGCACCTCCATAACTTTAGCACAGCACAACCTCAGTATCACTCAGCCCCAGCACAGCACCACCCCAGCACAGCACCACCTCAGCACCAGTGCAGCACCACATCAGCACCAGCACACCACCTCACTACCAGTGCAACACTACCTCAGCATCAGTGCAGCATCACCATCTCAGCATCAGAGCAGCACCAGCACACTCACCACCACCTCAGCACCAGTGCAGCAGCTCTTAAGCATCACTCAACACCATCACAGCACCACCTCACCATCAGCACAGCACCAACTCCTCATCAGTGCACCACCAACAGTGCAGCATCAGAGCAGCACCAGTGCATCACAACATCAGCAGCAACTCAGCACCAATTCAGCACCACTTCAGCATCAGTGCAGCATCACCTCAGCATCATCACAGAATCACCTCAGCACAGCACTAACTCAGCATCACTCAGCACCACCACAGCATTACTCAGCACCACCTTAGCATCACTCAACACCACCTCAGCATCAGCATAGCACCACCTGAGCACCACCACAGCACCACCTCAGCATCAGCACAGCACCATCTCAGCATCAGGTCAGCACCAGCTCCTCATCAGTGCACCACCACCTGTGCAGCACCACCTCAGCATGAGCTAAGCACCACCCGAGCACCAGCGCAGTGTCGCGGTCTAGGGTCCCAAAGCAGAAATACCAATATCCACAGGAGCGAAGAGAGAATCTCTCCTCTCCCCTGAGATACAGTCTCCCTCTGTTAATAGACTCAGAAGGGTAGAGCAGTATCCCCAGGGAGCGAGGAAACAGGGAGGGACCACCAGGGAACTTCCAGACCAGTTCACAGAGGCAGATAGGGCGTCTCAGTAGATAAAAAAGAACCTGCAGTAATAGATAAGAAGAAAGGGCAGGTTAAGGAAAACTCTATATTTAAACCACTGGTTATCTTATATCTTGCTTAGGTGTGGACAGTGTACTTTCACATACTCACGAAGGAAATTATTACGCTGAGACTTGTAGGGAGTGTTCATATCAAATCCCAAACAAAAGGAAGTAGAAACTAAAGAATCCTCTAGGCTGGAGGAGGTTGATTTGCCACCCGTGTCTCCACAACGGCATACGCAGACACCACCACAAATTTGGATAAAAGTCACTTCAGTTTCAAAATAAAAAGTACTCACGTGGCTCTACCACCGCAAAGTCACAGAAATGCCAAAAAAGAAGTACTGCAGCACTTATTTGCACTAGCGGCTTTTATTGTCTTTAGGAAGGATCGGCTGGCGGTGAAAGTGCGCTAATAATGATAAAGTACATCCAGCGCTTCCTCGCGCTTGAGATCAGTACAACAAAAAAAGTAAAGCAATAGTGAACAGCGCGTCCTCCCGCTTCGATGATGGTTTCTTTTATGGTTTTGTAAAAGGCGGCGTATGAGAGCCCCTCGCTCTGTGCATAGTAACCAAAAATAGAATTCCAGCAACGCCTCCTCGCGCTTAAGGTCAGGAAAAGAGAAAGGCAAAAAACAGCACGTCCTCGTGCTGGTGTTTGTGAGGTAAAGGGAACAGCGCGTCCTCACGCTTGTCTCCGTAATGGGATCCAGGTGAGATTTGCGAGTCCTTGCGCTGATTGAGGCGATAAGCAGAGGTTATTCACGGCGCTTACTCGCGCTTGCGGTAGAAAGGGTGTTTCCAAGGCAAAGGTAGATCGCGGATACCGGGAACAGGAAAAACCGTGGAAATCCAAACAGGAAAAGGGCGTGGTCCCTACAGGAAGTAAAGCCAAGCACCATGGATCGGGTGCTCACTGCTTATAAGCTGTGCTTGTCAGCTGATAGGTCCCTGTGCAGCATGGGAAAGCACAAAATCAACACACCTTTCTAAGGCATTATGGGAGATGTAGTTCACAGATTTATAACACTGACAGGGTACAGGAAGCCTGACGTCTAACACGCAGCTCCACTTCCTCAGCATGACTCAGCACCACCTCAGCATCACTCAGCACCGCCTCAGTATCACTCAGCACCATCTGTGCACCCCACAGCACCACCTACTCATCAGCACAGCGCCGTCTCAAAATCAGCAGAGCTCCCCCTCCTCATCAGAGTACCACCACCAGTGCAGCACCAACTAAGCATCATAGCAGAGCCACCTCAGCACCAGAGCCACACCACCTCAGCACCAGAGCAGCACCCCCAGCACCAGCAAGGCACCACCTCAACATCTGCACAGCACCATCTCAGCATCAGCACAGCACCACTTCTGCATCAGTGCACCACCACCACCGCAGTCCCATCTCAGCACCAGCATAGCCCCACCTCAGCATCAATTCAACACCAATGCAGCACCACTTCAGCATCAGCGCAGCACACCTCAGCATCAGTGCAGCATCATCTTAGCACAGCACCAACTCAGCATCACTAAGCACCACCTCAGCAGCAATTCAGCACCATCACCTCAGCATGACTCAGCACCACCTCAGCATCAATCAGCACAACCACAGTATCACTCAGCATTACATGACCATCACCTCCACAGTAGCACACCACCACCTCAGCATCACTCAGCACCACCTCAGTCTGCCCTCGGAATCTAGCATCTGTTAATTCTCCCCTGGTGTCCCTCCACTGCTCGAGTTGAAATTCAGGTACTATTTCCCAACCTCCACCCTTCCGTTGTTTATGCCCCATGACAAAAAAAAAGCTAGAACAATCAAGCATTAGAACAGGCAGGAAGAAGTTGATAGCATTGCAAGGACAAAAAAACGAAAATAATTTTTTTTTGTTAATTCTTTTTTTAATAGGGTCATTCAGTTGTACATAATGTCTTCTTGGTTATATATAAGTTAACAAAAAACTTATAAGATATTTACTTTTTTATTATAAATTTTGAACATGTTGAACAGCAGCCACAATGTTCTACAGCATAGTTTAAAGACATTGGCAAAGCCAATAGCTCTGGATAAACACTTATAAGGTCCCAAATGTGAGTCCTATTGGCTATGCCAATGCTTGTTTAGTTCTTTATTCCAAAATTTGCAGCGCAGTGTTTAGACCTGTTATCAGTGCTTTTAAAAACCTTAAAGCCGCACTGTTTGTCACTGTGTAATTTCTCAGCTTGTCTGTAATAAATTATACTAAAATGTGAATTATTAGGTTTGGATGGATTTGTTTTGCCTTTAAAGAAAGAGATAAGCAAACATATTTTTCTAGCTGTAAAACGTTATCAATGGCTTTGGTACAGACAATGAAGGAGGGAGATGTAGCTTTAGAGGCTGTGCTATCGACTTTATGATAGGCAGCCTAGTCAAGCCATGGCAACAGCTCAAAGTCGTGTTACCCTGGTTAAATAAATAAATGTTTCAGCGCCCAATACAATAATACATTATTTATTTATTTATTTAATTATTGTTAGCACTTATAGAGCACATAGGTACCCGTGGGCATCCCAGTGCTGAAAGTTCCACACATAATGCGGAAAAAAAGGGAGTATTCCATGATATTTAATTATGTTTTGAAAAAGCCATGTTTTCAGCCCCTTCCTGAAGGGAGGCAGCTGGCTTTCAGGATGCAGGGAAAAAGGGAGAGTTCCAGAGTAAGGCTGCATTGTATGAGAACAAGCGTCCTCCGAGTCTTTCCCTTCTAATGCGAGGGACATTGGCTAAATGAGCAGTGGAAGAACTCAATGTTCTTTTGGGAAGGTAAAAAGAGAGCAGAGCTTTAGAGATTGCAGGTCCATTGCGCCACCAAAACGTATGAGCAATGCAGAGAGACTTAAACGTAATTCTTTCCGCCATAGGGAGCCAGTGCAGGGAGTTCAGAATTTGGCGGACTAATTGATATCTAGGGATATTTAGCAACTTTCTGGTGGCACAGTTTTGGGTGACTTCAAGTTTTCTGATAGTACCCTTTGGTGATCCCAGATAGAGGGAGTCTACATAGTCCAATATGGATTGAATGAAGGCCTGAACCATTAAAAGGGAGGAGAGGAAGTATCTTGTGGAGCATTCCGAGAAGACCATGGCAGGTGGCAGCAAACTTCACTGTCTGCTGATCTAATTTAAGAATCTTATCTAGTATAATGCCAAAACTCTTGATAGAGTTTTTAGGTGGGGGGAGGACCTAAGCAGGTAGGCCAATCCAGACCCCACTCTGGGTTTGGGTTGTTGCCCAGGAGCATGAGCTCCATTTTGTCTCCTTTAAGTTTAAGACAGGAACGTTCCATCCATTTAGCCACAGTGCCAAGGCAGAGCTCCAAGGAGAGGGCAGTGTGGTCTAGCTTTTGATTCAGAGAGAATATCAATTGCGTATCATCGGCATAGGTAACTATTGAGATACCAAATGGTAGGATGAGGTCTGCCAAATGACTCATGTAGACATTAAATAGAGTGGGGCTCAGGCAGGATCCCTGAGGCACTTCACATTTGAGTGGCAAACTGTCAGAAAGACAACCGTCTTCAAAGACCTGGAAAGACTTGTTTTCCATGAAGGATTTAAGCCATGCAAGAACATTCCCTGATATTCCCAAAATCATTAATCTTTCCAAAAGAATGTTGTGGTTTACAGTGTCAAATGCCGAGCTCAAATCGAGCAAGATGATGGCAATGGCTCCTCCTTGGTCGAGTAATCTTTTGGATTCTTTGGCTATTGCTAGGAGAGCAGTCTCAGTGCCATGGTGGGGTTTGAATCCTGTCTGGGTCAAATGGAGTAGGTTGTGACTCTCTAGATGCTCTGAGCCAATCTGATTGACATATTTTTTAGATATCTCGCTAATAAATGGGAGGAGAGAGATAGAACGGTAATTCCCTAGTATGAGAGGATCCAGGTTCATTTTTTTCAGCAAAGTTTTCACCATAGCATGTTTCCAGGTCAAAGGATCCAAGCCTGGAGTGAAGAAAAGATTTATCACTTCAAGCATTGCAGGAAGTATCAAACCAGATACATTACCTAGGATGTGAGGAGGGGCTGGGTTGGTGGGAGATCCTGCTTTGGGAGAAAATCTCTGATAACTTGTTTAATTTGAGGCTAGGAGTTTCCATAAGTCTGCTGTCATTGGGAAGTATATAGGAATCTTGGCTCACAGGCAAGACAGAGGGAGAGGAACAGTGGAATGAGTCATAGATGTCTTGGATTTTTTTATGGAATAAATTGGCTAAATCATTGCACCGCTGTGGGATGGTGTTAAATTAATGCCAACGGAAGAAGGATTAAGAAGAGATTTGGTGATACAGAAGATTTCCTGTGGAGAATTAGCCGATGTGTTGATTTTTCCTTCAAAATAGAGTGCTTGTGCTTTTATGATTTCTGCTTTATAAATTTTAATGGCCCCTCTGTAGTTGTGCTTACTTGACTCACCATAATCTTTACTCCAAATGCCCTCTGTTTGCTTGCAAATTTGTTTCAGTTCATGTAGCTTGGGGGTGTACCAAGGTGCTGCTTTTTCTTTAGCTCTTTTCGTAAGAGTTTTAGTGCAATAACCTGGTCCAGAGAAGAAACAATCCAGATGTATAGCTTTTCATTGGCAGCAGTGGAATTATCATCTAAGGAGGGTCTAAGGTCAGTGAGAGATTGTTTCCACTGTTCGAGAGGTAGTTTGGACCACATGTGGTCCTTACCACAAGAGGGGTTGTGGCAGGAAGCCAACATGCTTGCTTCCCTGATTATAGTAATCAGTGAGTGGTACAACCAAATTATAGGGGCTGGGGCAAGTACTTTAAGCTGTTCATCATTAAAGAAGATGAGGTCAAGCAAGAGCCCTCTGTCATGGGTAGGTCCCACCACTCTCAGTGTGAGCTGAATAGCTAACATATCTTGTAGCAAGGAGGATACTTTCAGATTAATGGGCTCATCCATATGTGTGTTAAAATCTCTCAATATAGAGAAAAAAGGTTTGGTACTAGCCCGATGAGCAGCCAATTTCAAAAGGGACAGCAGAAATTTGCCATAGGGGCCCAGGGGCCTATAAACGAGGGAACCTGAAAAGGGGTAAATGGGAAAAAATGGATTGGAAAGCGACAGACTTTCGCAATCAGCTATTAGGTCAGTATAGATGTGGCAGTTGTAAATATCCTTCAGTATGACTGCAACCCCTCCACCTCTTTTAATTTCACAGTCTTTGCATTTAATATGGTAGTCCGGAAGGAGGGCTTGAACAATGTTGGGGCATCATTCATCATGTATCCAAGTTTCCGTTAGGAATACTGTGTCAGGTTGTCTTCTACAAGAAAGCTGAAGAGTTCTAGCTTATGTTTGGGGATCGACCTACAGTTGATTAAATACATTCCACAGTTTGTGGAGGTCTTGGGGGGAGGGATTGGGGTAGTAGGAAGTTGAAAGGAGAAGGAGCACTGAGTGCAAGACACTGCTTCTTTAAGTAAGCACAGTGAATGAAGGCATTTTGGCTTTGCTGGTACCCGCAATGCTAAGAGATACTGAGGGAGTAAACAATCCTACTTGCATTAGGAGGTGTAAGATTCCTGGCCTTTGGCCCCGGTCGGATGCAGACGGGTGCAGACGGGCGCAGACGGGCTTGCCTTTGGCATTGAGTCTCATTTTATAGTAGACCACAAGAGACTGGAGCGCTGACCAAAATAGCGTCACCAAGTGTCTCAATGGTAGAAACAATCTGACTGATTTTAAAAATTGAATTAAAACATCATGAGCAGTGCTGTCAAATTCAGATTCAAGACACAGAATATTCAATACAGTTCCCTTTCCCTAAATTACACAGAGGTTATGTGCGGCGCTTATGTAGTCTAAGATGCGGGCTTCTAAAGTATACAATGCATTTGTGTTTAGTTTGTGCTATATAATTGATGAAACTGATGAAAAGTGTAAATTGTAAGAAAGGGGGTGTTGGTTTTTACATTAAACGTTGACAGCCGTGGAAATGTTTGCTAGTGAAGTCATGATCTTAAGGGTAGTTATAGAGACAGTACGTATACGATCAAGTGTGTCTTTGAGCAGTGGAAGGTGGCAACAAGTTAGAAAAAACAAGCATTGTCAAAACCAATATGTCTCACCTATGCAAGAGCTATTTTATTTGCCAATGTATTTTAGCCATGTTGTACACCTGTGTGGCTACTGTTCAGCATTACTAAAAGTTAGTGGTATTCAGGAGAGTGGCGTGGACTGCCAAAGAGTGGAATGGTGAAGAGTGGATTAGAGTATTGGAGAGTGAAGTGGCAGAGAGTGTTTTGCATTGGAGTGGCATGCAGTGGCGTACAGTGAAGTGGTGTAGAGTAGAGTGGACTGGTGTAGAGTGCACTGGTGTAAAGTGTTGCAAAGTATAGTGGCATGGAGTGCAGTAGCATAGAATTCAGCAGTGTAGAAAGCAGCATCGTAGAATGCAGTGACATAGATTAGAGTGTTGCATAGTAGAGAACAGTGGCACAGTGTGCAGTGGTGCAGATTGCAGATTGCAGTAGAGTGGCACAGAGTGCAATGTCGCAGAGTGGTGCCTAAAAGAATATAGTACCATAGAGTAGAGTGGCATAGGGTGCAGAGGCATAGAGGGCATTGGACTTGAAAACAGTAGTGCAGAGCAGAGTGAGGTAGAGTGCAGTGTTGCAGAGTAGAGTGTCTTAAAGTGCAGCGACATTGAGTGCAGTAGCATAGAATTCAGTGGTGTACAATGCATTGCTTCAGAATGGAGTGGCATAGATTAGAGTGGTGAATAGTGCAGTGGTGCAGAGTGGAGTGGTGCAGAGTAGAATGGCATAAAGTGCAGTGGCAGAGAGTGCAGTGGCATAGGGTGTTGCAGAGTGGAGTGGCATAGAATGCAGTGTCATAGAGTGCAGTAATGCAAGGTAGAGTAGTGAAGAGTGCCACTGGCATAGGGCGCAGTAGTGCTGACTAGAGTGGCGGAGAGTTCAGTGGCGGAAAGTGCAGTGTTGCAGAATAGAGTGCAGTGTTGCAGAGTGGCATATAGTGGATTGGCATGGAGTGCAGTGGTGCAGAGTAAAGTGTAGTGGCATAGAGTGGTATAGAGCTTAATGGCGAAGAGTGCAGTGGTGTAGAGCAGAGTGACATAGAGTACAGTGGTATTTAGTGGAATGGCGCAGAGTGCAGTTGCGCAGAGTGCAGTGGCGCAGAATGCAGTGGCGCAGAATGCAGTGGCATAGAGTGCAATGGTGTAAAATAGAGAAGAGGGTTGCAAAGTAGAGTGGCGCAGAGTACAGTGGCAGAGAGTGCAGTGAAGTAGAGTAGACTATTTCAGAGTAGAATGAAGTGGCATATAGTGGAGTGGTGAAGGGTAGAGTGCAGTGCCAGAGTACAGTGATCCAGGGTAGAGTGCAGTGGTGTACAGTAAAGTGGTGTAGAGTGCAGCGGTGCAGATGTTGCTCGAATATGTTTTTACCTTGAAAAACCAAAGACAAGAAGCTTTTGGCAAAACAGGATCAGTTGGTTTAAACAAACATTACGGCTGGGAGTGCAGCATACACAAACAGGTCTGAGAACTGATTCAAAGTACAATCGTTTTGAATGTCTTTTTATACATTTCTTGAAGCATCATAAAACGATTCATAGATCCTGTTTCGGGAGTGTAATGTGGGCTTGTCAAGAGGCCATAAATTTCTCCCACCTGATGACAAATGCAGGTGGGTCTCAACCTTATGTGGACACAATGAGGGCCAGTGGGTAACATGTCCAGATGTCCGACATGGGGAGCGTGTGATCACTGTGTGTGTAGTGTGTGATGTGTCTTGTTTGGCTGAGTGTTCCTAAGTTTATGTGGCATCTAACTTTATGGTGTTTTGGGAACGTGCGCCCCTCCAGCCATGTGCTTTTTATTTGGGCCAATCTACCAGGACCACTGTGGTGTCACTGCCTAACTGTGGGACTAATCTGGGTTTTTCCTGTTCATGCGTTTGTCCTGCTGGTTACATGCCGCCCCACCTCTGATTTGTCAATCAGTAGCATCAGTCCTAGGCAGGGACGGACTGGGGATCGAAACCGGCCCTGGAAAACTGCTCTGCCGGCACCCCTGTGGGGGTGAGGGGTGTGGCCAAGCTGTTTGCTAGGGCCAGTTTCAGCCGATTTTATTACCGGGGGCCGATACTGCCGGCTCCCGGTAACAAAAACGGCCCCCAGGGCCCCAAAACCAGTCCACACCCTGGCGGCCCATCAGGGAAGCGCCTGGTGCCTGCTACGGCCAGTCCGGCCCTGGTCCTAGGAGTTCAGGGCCTGCCTGACCACTTATTTCTGACTCTGGGTTGTCATATCGGGGGATTTTGACAACAGAGATTCGTTTTCGTTTTTGTACACACACATATCATAGGATGCATCTACATCAATATTAACACAGAGTAGATTAGAGTGGCATTCAGTGGATTGGCGTAGAGTGCAGCGGCATAGAGTGCAGTGGCATAGAATTCAGTGGTGTAGAATGTATTGTTGCAGAATGGAGTGACATAGATTAGAGTGGTGAATAGTGCAGTGGTGCAGAGTGGATTGGTGCAGAGTAGAGCCGCATAGAGTGCAGTGGCAGAAAGTGCAATGGCATAGGGTGGTGTTGGATTTATTATTAACAGTTTTTTATGTCCTCACCTCACAAAAGCTCACTCCTATCCCTAGATACACTGTATTACAGTGTCCCCATGATAGCCTATGGCGGTAAAGTGCTACAATGGATTAAAACGAAATTGGTAGTTTTCCCCACACCAGGGCACATAAAACCTCTTTTAAAATGCCTCTGCTTCTTTTTACATGGCACCCTACCCTGGGGGCTCCTAAGATAAACCTTAGGGGTGACTTATATGTAAAAATAAGGTTGTTTAATACTTTCAAAGTTCCTTTAAATCCAAAGTCAAATTTGCATGTAATTCCAATTTAAAAGCAGCTTGCAAAGCAGGGCTGACTTTTAAAATAACAGTGGGCAGCAAAGCAGTGCACACGTAAGTGCCTCAAAGCTGCTGGGCCTCTAAACCTACATGCCCTACCATGTACTAGGGACTTACAGGTAGGTTGTCAGTGGCAATTGCAATTACACCTAGTTGCCATTTACATTTTTTATCAGAGCACTGGCCCTGGCCTGGCTAGCAGAGCCCAGGGCGCAGTCAGAGCCAGTTACCCCCAGTATCAGTCGCAAAATGGGGGTGATCAGGGCAAAAAGGATGACTTTCTCACAGCATGTCATCTCTAAGGTTCCATTTGGTGATGAGTCTGAAGACAAAACATTTTTAAAGCAGTTACAGCTATGGGGTGAGGCCATTTACCGATTGGGGATTCAAATTATGCCTGCAAAAAAAACATTTGGGTTTTGCAATATTTTTATGATGTTGCTCAAGGTTTCCCCATGTTAGTGTAAGTTCCCTGATTGTGGTGCAACTGAAGCCTTACTTTAAACCGCTCGACTGGCCGCAGTGCAATTAACATTCCAATTCAAAACTGTTGGAAATGACCATCTTTTATGAGCTGTACCCCATATGTTATCATTCACTGTTTTGCTGGCTGTAGAAGTCATTGCAGTTTACCAGTGCCAAGCAGCGGTAAAGTGCTTGGGCTTCCACTTTCAACATGATGAAATGGCTATACCCCTAACTGGCATGTTTAATATACCTACAAATCCCTAGTATATAGTACAAAAGGATACCCAGGGCCTGTAAGTGTCACAAGTGGACTGCAGTATCAATTGTGCCCTTGCCTACCATGACAGTGTAAACATGACTGCAGGTCTGCCATGTGTAGACTAGCTGTGCAATTTTAAATTGCAAATTCAGCCTTGCCAAACAACCTCATTAAACAGGCTGAAACATTCCTTTTAAGTATTAATAAGTCACCCCTAGGTAGGCCTTATTGCCCATAAGGCCGGGTGCATGGTAGTTAAAAGTAGGACATGTTAAAGTTTAATGTTCAACATGTCCTTACAATGAAAGGCCCTACACGCTATTTTCACTGTAGCAGGGTTGGCTGCTCTATAGGAAAGAATTGGAAAATATTCAATTTAATATTGATATCTGTGGCCATGAAGCAGCTACTTATTTCTTTCCATGATGTTTTGAATTATTTATCACAGACTCAAATCATTGGTGAATTCAGATTTGTTGTAACTATTTTGTAAAACATACTTCTAGAAAGTTATTTTTTCCCTAACTTAAAGTCTCTGAATGCTCATTTGCATGAGCCCAGATGTCCCTTAGCAGCTGAATATCTCCCTTGGTATGGTGCAAACTTCCTCTCAGAGTTAGGACAAAGGCTTTGAGTGCGGTGAGGTGTTCTGTTCCTCTGGCAGGATGACCATCAGGGTAATGCCCAGGAACTTAATTATCTTCAAAAATACCTACCCTGCCACAGGCAAATTTTATCTGATACCTGAGCAGGACCTTTCTTTTGTCCCCCAGACAGGCAGGCTCCAATTCCAGGGGTAGAGAGCTGCCCCAGAACTGTTTTATAGTGACCATAAAGGAGGGGATGCTCATTTCCAAGGCCATGACTCTCGGGTAGGTACACAGTCTCTAAACAAGGGGAGAAGGTTTTCACCATCTGGGGTTAAGGCAGTGATGGAACTGTGGTATTGATTGCAGTAGGGCACACAGTAAATGCTGCAAAAGTGGGTGAAGTTGCTCCTGGGAACTTTTACCTTATTGGTTGGGGAGGGCCAGGGGCCACCCCTACCCATAGAATGGTGCCAGGCCTAAATGTGGCACACACAGGTGTTGGGGAGCCACTCACCTGAATTCCAGGTTGTTCCTTTGGGGATAGATGTGAGAAACCCACGTCACATGCAACCTAGTCCGGCAACAATGCACTGTGGTAACACTGGTGCCAAGAGAGGTCCCAAGGGGAGGGGGGAATTGGAGGAGAGAAACAAGAGAAGAAACAACCACACCGGATCAGGGACATTCTGAAATATGGGGAGCCTCTGGACAGAAGAAGTGCACGTTGTCTGGGTTTGCAGGACAGGGCCGGACTGTACTCTGGATAGTGTCAGGGTTAAAAGTACTGCAACTTCTATTATTTGGGATAAAAGATACACAGATTAGAGCTGACTAACTTAAACTTAAGATTTGCACACATAGGGTTCTTATACAAGATTCATAAACAGTGTACATACACAATGCAAAAAGGTGCACTTACTATATTAACATGTGGAAATGAATGGACTTCCAGGGAATGGTCAAAGATGGAAGTTCCCTGCAACAAACAGTGCAAACATATACAATTGAATAAATTATGCTGATACACAATGAGGTGAACAAAGTGTCTTAAGCAAGTAAAAGGAACAAATTACTGCTGGAAGATGTGACTGTCCTTTGCAGTTAATGTGATTATTTTCGTCAGCAGGTTAGGTTAATAAGGGTTAATGATAACTCAAGTTTGTCTCTTGAGTTGATGATTAAAGTTTGTTGCTCCTTTTTAGTAGAGAAGTCAATAACAAAATTAAATAGACGTCATTAACCACTTTGTCAAAAGAAGCGTCTCTGCGCAAAGCGGTAAAAATGAAATATACCTTTGTTTTCAGTTTAGATTGCAAGACGCAATCTCTCTGACTTGCCTGATGTGCATTCTTCTGGCTTTTGTTTTTAGGTCGAGCATTCGAGACCTATTGTAATTTCTTATGATGGGTTAAAGCCCTCCCCCAGCTTTTGATTTGTTTGTTTCAGTGTCCTTCAAAAATCCTTGCTTGCCAGTGGTCAGTCCTGCCTCTTTGTCCCTCCTTTCTCTCTTCCGTTCCTCCCATGCAGCAGGGACTAAGTACTGTCTCATCACACTTCTTTGTCTGTTTTCTGGGGGACTACTTTTTTTCTTGGTTTCCGGCTCTGTTTCTGTTTGCCTGTGTGTAGTTTCGGCACCATAGCTGATTACATTTAAATATAGTTTTCCTCCCTCCCACCTCCTCCTAATTACACAGTTGTAGTGGGGATACGTCTTTCACTATGCCTCCTTCTTCGTTGGTTATATTTTTTAGGCTTTTAGCAATTTTTAATGTCAATTGTCATTTGGGCTTTTTTAGTAGGATGTTAGTTGGTTTTGGGCTTTGTTTAAAGGAGGATTGGGCTTGTTTTTTCTGACTTGCGGCCTCAGGCAGTGCGAGGACCCCTGCTGTTCAAATGTGCCCGGAGACACTGTTGGTTTTTACACTGACACCGAGCACTTCCCACATAGCATGGCACTCGAGTCACCGTTGCAAGACAGCTGCTTTGTTTTGGGCCACAGTTATAAGGTTTGTTTATTTTTTTAATTGTGTACAGCATCTACTTTCTGCCCATTGAGTTTAATTTGATGCTGCACATCCCTTGGGTGCACCTTCCTCCTGGCCCCCGGCCCCGGAGCATGCCTCACATTCCTGCCCCTCATTCCCCGAGCTGCTGCTGTTGCCCACCGGTTGTGCAACCAGGGACGCTGTGTAAAGGATCCTGGTGCGCCATGTGCTGAGGACAAGTCGAGACTAGAAGCTCAGCTCATGTTTCGGGAGGGGCTCCAGGGATCGCAGGTGGGACAGAGGAGTCTTCACACCTCCTCATACCCTGTCGGGCTGTGCATGGGCCAGGACACTGACATCTCTCGCAGCCCCCTTGCCACTGAACCACAGACCCCCCACCACCCCGCCGCTATGCCAGCCCGTGCCCGAGTAACACCCACTCTCATTGAGGGCAGAGGGTTCTGCCAGACGCCCTCAGTGCACACAGGGACACTGCAAGGACCGGCCAACAGGTAAAGCGATGCTTTCATTTTTAAATCACAGTATTGCAGGGAAACATTACAAATCTTGATGCATATTTCTTTAAGCCCATCACGAAGCAGGTGCGATCATATGCTACTTTTGTCAATGATGTCAGAAGCTGGAAGCTAGCAGGATTGCTGTGTCCAGTGCAGACCCATGTTTGTTTACCTCTTGCACGTGCATCTGAACAGACGGCGAAAATCCATCACAACGCATGCGCTAAATCGCATGCGTTTACGTCGCAAGCGTTACAATGCAAGCGACGTTATGACGCGGACCATTACTACGCGTCGCATTACATAGCATGCGCTTCTACTACGCATGCTTTTAAAACGCATGTGATGTAATGGGCGGGCTCCGGGACGGACGTGCGGAACAGAGACGAGGAAGAGACAACGCTGAGACCGGAACCGGGAGAGAGGAACCACGACGAGAGAGAGGTAAGGGGGATTGTGCTTAGAGTAGTAGTGTTAGGCTTTAGGGCTTAGGGTTTAGGGTTTAGTGTTGTGTAGGGTACTGTTTTAGGCTTTAGGGCTTAAGGCTTAGGGTTTAGTGTTGTGTAGGGTACTGTTTAGGCTTTAGGGCTTAGGGCTTAGGGTTTAGTGTTGTGTAAGGTACTGTTTTAGGGTTTAGGGTTTAGGGTCGTGTGAGGGGGTCGTAGTGCAGGTTAGTGATTAAAGGTTTAGGTTTTAGGCTTTAGGGTACTGTATTGTTTTGTCCTGTAGGGTAGTGTTGTGGAGTGTGTGTTATGTAGGGTAGTGTATTAGTGTTGTGGGGTTAGCTCGGGGAAAAAAATGCGATGTAAGAGCATGCGGGGTATTGGTGTGCGCTGTAAAGGGGTTTTGTATGCATTTCAAAGGAAATGCGAAGTAATGGTTTGCGATGTTATGACTTGCGTTGTGACGGTACATGCGAACTAACAACTGCGATGTAAAGGCATGCGTTGTTTTAGTTCGCGATGTATCGTCATACATCCAAACAGACGCGCATGCGTTAAATGGAGATGTCTCCAGGCTACCTACATAGCTGTCTGTGAGTCTGTCTCACTCCTTGAAGTTTAGGCTGTAGGCTAGGATGTTAGCCTCGCGTCTTTGACCTTGATTCTTACAAAGCGATTGCTACTGCCATTTCACAGCACTTTGCATGACAAAATGTACTGTTACCTAATAGAAATCAATTTATCGGCATGAGAAGGAGAAACACACGAGGCAGGTACAGACAGATCTTGTGAGTAATCTGCAGACCACACAAAGATGCCGTCAACCAACAGCATTCTGGGAGGGAAGCCTCTCTAATTAGTGGTGTGTTTGACGCCGGTGCACACACACACTCGTGTCCTGTGGAACTGACACCTTGAAACAGAGTTTCACTCACATAATGTGGGTTTCACACCTTAAAGCACAGTCCGACTCGTGCGATGTGGGTGTCACACCTCGGAGCACAGTCTCACTCGTGGGATGTAGGTCTGACATCTTAAAGCACAGTTTCACCCACGTGATGTGGATTTCATTTTACACCTTGAAGTGCAGTCTCACTCCGGTGATGTGGGTCCTACATCTTGAAGCACAGTCTCACTTGTGGGATGTGGGTGTCACACACTGGAGTGCAGTCTCATTTGTGGGATGTGGGTGTTACACACTGGAGTGCAGCCTCACTTGTGGGATGTGGGTGTCACACCTTTGAGAACACTCTCACTTGTGGGATGTGGGTGTTACACACTGGAGTGCAGTCTCATTTGTGGGATGTGGGTGTCACATCTTAGAGCATAGTCTCACTCGTGGGATGTGGCTGTCACACTTGAAGAACCGCCTCACTATATCCAGCCTCGATGGCCTATTTCACTTTAGTTAGGCTCCTCTCACCCCAAACGTACCAACATTACATTTTAGTACACATGTTATGGGAGTGCACAAAAATGTGTCCTTTTTGGTCTCAAATTGAAGATTATTTGAGAAAATACTCACTTACTTCACTTCTCTCCCACCCCGGTTATCACTGTTGCATGATGTATCAGCCCCCGCCTTTTCCTTTCATATTTTTAAGAGGCTTTCTACAGCTCTCGGTTTGGCCAAAATTAATATCTTGCAGTTATTGGAAGACGGATACTATCCTGACACCTAATTCTTAGCTGAAAGATATGTTAGATGTGGCTCAGCTTGAGAAAATGATTTATAAATTGAATGATAATTTCAATCCTCAGATCACACATGGGGTCCTTTTCTTGATGCACGATAATCCTGAATGTATTTACTCAAAGTTATACAGTTTGATCTACATTTCTCAAGATATTTATATGTATTAATATTGACGTTTGATGCTCTAGTTATTCACCTTGACGAATTGTTTTACAGTCTTTATATGTAGATATAATATCTGATTTTTTCTTTTCATTTTTTTTCATTTTTTTTTTAAAACTTCTTTTTTATTAAAACATCAGCGCAATCCATCAATACAGACAATGGATAATAGGCAAAAACCATATTTAGGCAAATACAAGAGCGGTATTTAATTTTTGATTTTTATCTTCATCTTCGTTCTCTACCTATTTCTGACAATTGATTGGTATTTTCTTCTGTTCCTTTGCATAATATGCACACTTTGTGTATAAGTTATGGTATCTATATGCGGTTCATTGTATGCTAGTTACCTTTTTTTTGTAAAAATGCAATAAAGAATTGAGATTTAAAAAAAGAGTTGACAACTGGGTACCAAACGTACCCGATAATAACGAAAGAGGGTGTCAAATCATTTAAAGTCCCAGCGCCCCTCCCATTAACTTTCCATGTCCGGGTGTTAAGGCCTTCGGTAATATACAACGAACTCCCACATAAATGAAATATACTTTATATATCTTCCAAATCGAAACATCTAAAAAGGATAAGTACATCGTCCAGTATACCTCTTACATTACTTTAAATACAACAGAATAACGATCTGCGATTCTGGAATGTAAAAGCTGGCCATTTTTCCATTTCTACATTTTTTTTTTTTTTACTTACCGTGTCTCAATTGCAGGCGAATATTTTCGCCCCTTTTGGTGCCCCGTGTTTCCTGGAGACACATTTCCGTTTCTAAAATATCCGTTTCTGGAGGTGATTTTTCTGGCGAGAACGGCTCACTTGTCATTTAAAGAGGGTGTGAGAAGGGTTTAAAACTCGAGACCACTTGCAGTAACTTTTCTGAGGACTGCAGAGAGGCCTGGTCTTTGCCCAGGGACACACACAATGTCCAGGGCTGACCCGGGAGACACTCTAGGGTTCACCAACTAGCTCCTGATGTCACTGAATGTACTGGCACAGAACAAAATAAACTTTTCGCTCGTGCATTGGCATTTTGAACCAACATTTGCCCCTTCCGAGCAGAACCTATATAAAACATGTTTCGATTGGTAGGTTGAAATGTAATTTTTTTTGGAACGTTTTTGCAGTTTGGCCCTTAGAGTCTGGTGGTGCATGCACGTCACTTGTCTGTCCCGTGTCTCTTGTTTCAGAGGGCATGAGGTGTACAAAAACGGTACGAGAGAGACAGAAGGTGTTTCTTCTACAGCATGTTGTGTTTGCGTTTATGAAGTACGTATAGCTCTGGTAGTATTTATAAGTGTATCAAAAGGAACAAGCATTTGCAATGCAATAGGTCTTGCATTTGCGAGAGTTTAAGCTATTGGCATTGTAAATGACAATAACCTTTTGAGGTCGAGCATTCGAGACCTATTGTAATTTCTTATGTTGGGTAATTTGGTCGAGCATTCAAGACCTATTGTAATTTCTTATGTTGGGTTAAAGCCATCCCCCAGCTTTTGATTTGTTTGTTTCAGTGTTCTTCAAAAATCCTTGCTTGCCAGTGGTCAGTCCTGCCTTTTTGTCCCTCCTTTCTCTCTTCCGTTCCTCCCATGCAGCAGGGACTAAGTACTGTCTCATCACACTACAGTTCTTTGTCTGTTCTCTGGGGACTACTTTTTTTATTGGTTTCCTGCTCTGTTTCTGTTTGCCTGTGAGTAGTTTCGGCACCATAGCTGATTACATTTAAATATAGTTTTCCTCCCTCCCACCTCCTCCTAATTACACAGTTTTAGTGGGGGTACGTCTTTCACTATGCCTCCTTCGTTGGTTATATTTTTTAGGCTTTTAGCAATTTTCAATGTCGACCGCTATTTGGGCTTTTTTAAGTAGGATGGTAGTTGGTTTTGGGCTTTGTTTAAAGGAGGATTGGGCTTGTTTTTTCTGGCATGCGGCCTCAGGCAGCGCGAGGACCCCTGCTGTTTAAATCTGCCCGGAGACACTGCTGTTTTTTACACTGACACCGAGCACTTCCCACATAGCATGGCACTCGAGTCACCGTTGCGTGACAGCTGCTTTGTTTTGGGCCACAGTTATAAGGTTTGTTTATTTTTTTAATTGTATACAGCATCTGCTTTCTGCCCATTGAGTTTAATTTGAAATAAACGTTTTGTTTTGTGACTACACAAACAGTATGGAATTGTTAACGGTAATATTGGATCTAGTTTACAGTCTTAATTTCTGTTCCATATTATACGTAAGGGCAGCTTTTTCCAAAGTCCCACTTTGAAAGTGTTTAATTATTGTTTTAATTGTTTAAAGGATTGGGCTTGTTTTAAAAGTTTCCTCCCCTGGAATATTGCCGCAGGATCGAGCAGGGACGCGCACACAGTCCCTGCCTTCCATTTCCAGTGCCATGCTGTCTTCGGCATTGCATGCACTTTACAGTCCCCCTGGGGCACAAGCAGGTACCGACTAGAGTGCTTCTGTATCAGAACGCACTCTGCGGTCCCCCCGGGGCACAAGCAGGCATCCACTTCAGCATGCCTTTCTTGCTGGGAAACCCGTGTGTTGAGTCATTTCCCAGAGACCGGCGTGTTTCCCAAGGACTCACACTGCACGGAGGGTGCACGCTGAGTCCTCCAAGCCGCCAGCTGACATCACTGGCGCATTGTGGAAAAGGTATTTTTTCATTTTGTTTTATGTGCTTTCACATTGTTTCCTCTCCTGGAGTATTGCCGCGGGATTCGAGCAGGGACGCATAGTCCCTGCCTTTCCATTTCCAGTGCCATGCTGTCTTCGGCATTGTCTGACTTAAGTTCGGGTCACACCCGGCTTCGAAATGCCTCCGGAATCTGAATTGGACCAGAGCCTTGCTGCCTACCCAGAAAGAACACGTTAGCTTTGTTTAGGCACGCATTTAACTTTTATTTTTTTAAAGATGCCTCTGTTTTCTTGTGTACTTTAATTCATTCTACAGGAGGCTCTGTTGACATAATGTTAGCAATTCAGATGTTTTTGGATTATAAATCTAGACCAGTGAGGCATTTAGTTTGCTCTGCCTTGGTGGAAAAAAGGTAATAGAGGAAGCGTTTTGAAAAAAGATTGTTTTCTCATGAATGTAGTTGTAATCCGTGGGAAATTTAAACATGTCAATATTTTGGGACGCTTAACTCTGGACATTGCTAATATTATTTTTGTAGTGTTGCAGGCTTTTGTTAAAAATACTTAGCTTTTTTTGTTTTCCCTTTGGTAACTTGCTTTAATCTTTTTCGATTATTGTTTATTGGTGAAACTCCTGTACAGCCATTGGTTTCCTGTTTCCGTAGTGTTATTTCAAATGGGTGCTGCCTTCCAAAAGTAATTTTGTTGTTCGTTTTGGGGGCAGAGTAAAAATGCTCTCTTGGGAACCTGTTTAATGTCATTGAAGCCTCTCCAAATTTCACGCACATAGAGCTAAAACAAGCATTGCAATAGGTCTCACATTTACAAAAGTTTAAGCTATTGGCATTGTAAATGTCAATGCCTTTTATTTATGTCTTAAAAACAAAAACAGAAATAAAAGGCATTGTCATTTACAATGCCAATAGCTCAAACTCGCGTAAATGCGAGACCTATTGCATTGCAAATGCTTGTTGCTTCCTAGGAGACAGCACATTGAAGCTCCGATGCGTGGCTGGGGTTCAGGACGAGTGGCAGCGCTGGACAATGACGTAAAGCAGCTGAAGGATTGCCGAAGACGGAGACGAAGATGGGAGAATCTGGAGCGGGAACACAGGAGATCTCAACACAAGCTGGAATCCAGGTAAGTGTTTCACCAAAGAGGCAAAGCAAGGACTACGGTGGCTTGGCTTCCTTATATAGGGTGCTGAAAACACTGGAAGCTTTGCATGTGGGGGTGTGCCTGTTGTGGGTTGCTGCACATGTTTTTTGACAGGTACAACAGTGGTGAGACAACCACGTGTAAGGGGGGAAGCTTTCAAAGTTGAAGAGAGGGCCTGGTAAAACTCAGGAGGGGGGGAGCTGTCAAGGGTTGAGGAAGGGCGTGGCAATTATTAGCAGATACTACACGTGTCATATTAAACTGTTAGACAAGTGTTTTTCCACATAACAAACATCATGCTCATAAAAAAAAAGAAAATAGAAAATAAATAAAATTTCATAGAAGAACAATCAATACTCACTTACAATACATTATTCTGTATGAACTACCTGCCAACAGAAAACACATTCATTAACACATTAGCAATGCGTGAGAATTCCCATGTGTGAGAATTCCCATTTTAGGGACTGAGGCGTGCCATACTGTGGAGACGACGGTGGTTCGTAACAACAGGTCACTCCTCAGAACACTTTCTTGGCCTCTGAAAGATCAAAGGAAGAAAGACTGCATTGGCTGTCTGTGACCTGAGAAGTGTCTAGAAGACTGGACCTGAGCTCTCTCTTGAACACAGGACAAACAAGTGGACTCAACGGGTCATAAGGCTGACATCCTGTTAAAGCTACAGGGGCACAACAAGCTACAAGAGGCCTTTTCCTGCAACTGCTCAGCTGACCAGTTCCAACTGGACCTGCCCTTAACCTTGGTTCTGGCCTCTGCTGGGGTACATTTTGTTATGTTAGTAAGTCGAGTAAAGTGCATGAATGTTCGGAGGCGTCTTGCCGCTAGTTGAGCTGCAGAGAGGAAACCAGAGAGCTAAATGGTATAGAACAGCCAGGTTTTCAGAGATTTCCTAAATGCCAAGAGGCTTGGCAAAACCTTGATGAAGAGAGGGAGGTCATTCCTCAGCTTAGTGGCATTGTACACAAAGCCCATGCCATCCAGGAGGTCCGACAGAAACTAGGCACCACCACATGTAACACAGCAGCTGAACGTAGAGATCTGGCAGGTGTGTAATGGGTAATCTCAGAGACTATGTCTGAAGGTAAAAGTTTCAGACCTGTTTTTGGTATCAGATCCTCGCTCTATCCTGGTCAGCCTTAATATGTACCTAGGTTTTGATAAAGTGTAGCCAGATGAGCTCGGATGGAGCTTAACACTTTTCAGTGCTATTTTGAAACTTAAGATTCATAATTTTGGTTTTCCCTTATGGGATTTTTGTCATTTTGGTATAATTTTATTTATGTTGTTTTGTGTTTTGACTTTATTACTGTTTGAGTTGCGCAACTACTTTACACATTGCCTCTAAGTGAACCCTGTCTGCCCTTGGCCATAGCTACTAGAGGATTGAATTCAGGTTAAGTTTGTAAGATTATGGGTTCACCTTGACACAGGCGATGGTTATTAGTTGAGGTGGGTACTCACCCACTCAATTAATACCCCAATTTCCTACAATGGTGTTCAGCGGTGGGATCCAGGACTTGTGGTTTACAGTAACACTTAGTAATTTAAGCTAAAATGAAAAATTCCTTTTGTATCCTGACATCAAATTCAACTATTATTTTATTTAAATTGGCTTTTTTTCAATTTTGTCTGAATTTCATTCCTACCCTTCTATTTGCACCTAGAATTTTTGAAAGGATGGAAGTGGATCGGAGCAGTATTGAGAACCACAGTATGGCAAGGCAGAGGAAGCCACATAAGGAGAGAGTGCTTAAGCTGGCAAAAAGGTCCAAGAAGGAGGCATACCAGTTAGCCTTCAGAGCATGGGAGTACACCCATCTGCTACAGTTTACCACACTGAAGCAAGAGGATGATGGAGCAGAAAGTGAAGAAGAAGAGGTAGAGAGGGATGGTCCTGCAATGGACCCATTGCCAGGTGAGGAAGAGTTGCATATGGGATCCAGGTCACCTGCCTTGTCCAGAGTATAGAACGGTGCATGCTCTTGCAACTTGACTCAGTCAGAATTGGAGGACAGGTAAGCTGAGAGGGAGTTTTGAGGCTGAAATTGACTACCCAGGCATCACAGAATTTGGTCTGACCCCTAATAAACATTGCTGAAGTTCAGGGATAGCCAAAAGCAGTCAGGTTAATTTCGAAGACTCATTAAAAAAGACATTAGATGGTTGGGCAACGAACAGCAAAGTGAATGATTATGATGGGCTTTATTGGCCAGGCCGGTAATTCATCCAAGGAGCTATTTAAAGTCCTCAATGATTTCATAAATCCTCACACTTGCTCCTAAGTAATCCAGACCTCATCAGAATCATGTGTTTCCCTTGCAAACGTTTTGGAGGGTAAAATCAAGCAAATATACCAGAACTTCTGCAGCTTTCCTGACCCAACACAAGAGGAGCCTAGCTTCAACCGCCCTCCTCTCAACTGTGTCTGTAGCCTGGAAAAGTGAATTTCTTTTTTCACCTGAGCAAATAGAGAGATCTCCAGAAAAAGTCAAATCTGGCTCTCCCCTGGATTCATGTCCACCAAGGATCTCAGCACTACTGTCTAATCAGATTGACCCCACAATTAGTTCTCTGTTTAATCTATCAGTTAACACTTAAATTCCCCTGGCTTGGAAAGCTGCTCAGGTTACAAAAAAGAAGGTTAACATTGCCCCTACTAACCTTACAAACTACCAGCCCATCTCCCTGCTTCTACTTTTAGGCAAGTTGCTGGAAGTTCTAATAAATAAATAACTTACAGCCTACCTAGAGCACAACAAGATCCTGAATCCAACTCAATCAGGTTTCAGCTCCTCTCATAGCACAGAGACTGCCTTGGTTGCGGTGACAGATTCTATAAGACTCACTCCTGATGCCAGCTCACCATTCATGCTTGAGCTGCTGGATTTATCCTCAGGTTTTGACACTGTGTCCCACTTCAGGCTGCTCCAAAGACTGTATGAGATTGGAATACATGGGACATCTCTACAGTGGTTCAGAGACTATTTAAATAACAGAACACAAACTATTTCTCTGGGTGCTTTCATGTCTAATACCATGTTGATGGACAAGGGGGTCCCTCAGGGCTCATGCTTAAGCCCCACTCTTTTTAACATATATATGGCCCCCCTTGCCAAGATCATCAAATCCTTTGCAAATTAAATACTGTCATACCCTGAAGACACTCGGCTAATCATCTGCATTCACAAAGACCTGGTCAAAGCAAAAGAACGTTTCTCCAGAGGGACGCAAGCAATCGCAGTTTGGATGACCAATAACTGCTTACAGTTGAATACAGAAAAAACTGAGATTAGGCTGTTTGGTAAGGCCTAACAGCTCTGGTCTTCTGACTGGTGGCCTCTAGCACTAGGTATGCCCCACACCCAGACAGGTAGTCAAGAACCTTGGTGTTGTATTGTACCAAGCCCTAACCATGAAAGAGCAGGTTCTATCTACTGCTTGCACCTGCATCATTATGATGCCCCTGTTGAGAAAAGCTCTTCTTTTTCTTCCTCTCTCAGCTAGAAAAACCTTGGTCCAGGCACTCATTATCAGCAGATTAAATTATGGTAATGCATTATTAGCTTCAGCAAATGAGACATTATTTTCTAAACTACAAGTTGTCCAAAACAAAGCAGCCCACCTTGTCTGAAATTTCCCGTCTGGTTCTGCTTCCACACCTCTTTTGAGAACCTTACACTGGCTGCCTGTCAGGAAAAGAATAATCTTTAAAATATGTTGTCTTACACACAAATCTTTAATGGGGAAAGGTCCCAGTTAACTAAACCAGAAGCTCAGACACTATTGCCCAGTTAGGCATCTGAAATCTACGGATAAAGCCTTACTTGCCGTCCCTGATATTCGACAGTCAAGATGTGGAGGAACGTCCTTCTCTTACCCGGCTCCCTACTACTGGATTGATTTGTCATACAACATCCGAATGTGTACAGACAATATCAATTATAGGTAACTGTTTAAGACAGTGTTGTTTTAACTTAGCGTTACATTTATGCCTGCGATTTTCCTCAGTACCGAGATACCCCTCCAGGGGTGATTCATACGTGGTAACAAGTTAAATTAACATAACATATAATCTAATGATAAAGAAGCAGATATTGAGTAATTATTTTGTGAAGTGCTCTAGCACCTAATTCCTTCCAGGCTAACTCACCCCAGAGAGCTTGGGAAAGAGGCCGACATCTTCATCAGTACCAGAGTGTCCAAAAGGTATCTAGGGAGGTGGTACAACAAGGAAGATAAATCTGGTCTGCCTCAAAAGGACAGGGACAACCAAAAGGAATTCTCTAAAGGCCCCCAAAATCATTTTCAGGGAAGCTAGTCTCAGTCACCATGAAAAAGGGTGTTTCTTTGTGATGTCCATAAGAGCGAGCTGCCACTTCTTTGAATGATGTGACAGCTCACTCTTTTGGGTGTTGGGCTCCTCACACTTTCCTTCCAGAAATGTTTATATGAATTATTTATATAAATAATTGACTAAGAATTGAGCCATTGAAATGCAAGGGTCAGGTGAACTGAATGAATGAATGAATTAATTAATTTATTAACTGTTCGATTAATTAAAATCATTACAGTAAAAAGCAAGAGCATTGTTAAAAAGAATAATTAAAATAGGCAGTTCCCCCCTTCTACCTCTTAGACCCTCCCCTACCCTTCAATGTCCTGACTTTATGCACATTGTAGAGTCCTCAGTGTTACTTGCATTTTATTTTTGATTAAAAACAAATAGATACAAAGCTTTAAAATACTGGGACTTGATAGTTCTGATTGAAAAGGCAGCACCCCTTACAGCCTGTCGGGGACCACCCTACATCCTTCAGCATGATTTGCCGTGTCAGTTTCAGGAGCAGGATTGTATTCCTGCGCCTCCTTTAGGGCGATCCTGATCAGATACGTAAATTTCCCCAGTCTTGCTAAATTCATTGTCTTTGATTTCATGAAGCATAGGGCTGAGGCCTCTCTGCAGGTGTTTGCCCCATTAGCAATACAAATCGGGCAAAGAAAGCTGCGACGTTCATTATTCAGTTTGGGGCAACAGCACAGGAGGTGCAGCCAGGATTCCTTCCGGAAGGAGCACAGCCTGCAGTCTGTATTTTCCCCCATACGTGCCCATGCTGGGTTAAAATCAATGATACGTAACGTTGTGAGTCTCATAAAATGTATAGCGATATTAGGGCCTCGCTTAGGTAGGGTTAAGCTTTTCCCGGCATGTATGATTTATTCAATGGCTGTAGGATAGAACTTCAGCAGAGGGCTTTAATATTTTGAGCAAAAGATGTTTCATGGACTTGTTTGTTTACTGCTGTCTTCCAGGCAGTGAGCAGGATTTCCGAAAGTTGTAGGCTTGCTGCCTCTAGCTTCAGTGTATTTATGGCGTGACTAAGGCTGGCATGCCAGACTGTCCATACCTCCTGGAAGGCAGATCTCAGTTGATATCTTAGGGAGTTAGCTGGAGCCCTCAAGATCCTTAGGTATAGCTTTATCAGCTGCCCCTGGCACATTAGATCCAGCCTCCCGAGGCCGAGCTCCAATCTAGCTTGGGCTAGATTTAAAAAAGCATCCAGCAACCCAGGGAAAGCCAGGTGACCGTAGCTGATAGCTGGGAGCAATTTTGCTTTTAGAACGGTCGGTATTGGCCCAGCTGAAGGACTTAGCAGATGTTGGCTAAGTTGTCTTAGCAGGTGTATGACATTATTGGCCTTAGAGGTCAGATGTTTCCGATGGATATTTACGTTGGCCCGTTTTGAGAGCCAGACCCCAAGATAGTTATAAGATGCCACTGTGCCGATTTGCAAATCACCCAAGAGCCATTGTGCTTGCCTTTTAAGATGATGTCCCCCGAAGATGATTACCTTAGTCTTCCCCTGGTTGACCGTCAGATAGACCTTGTTAAAGCGATCCAGCGCGTGCAGGGCTCTTTGAAGGCCCACTTTGGTGTGATCCATTATTACTAGGCCTGGGTGGTAAATTCCGCTCCGCTCACGGAATTTGCGGAATTTTGGCAATTCCACGTTCCGCGGAGAACGCGGAATTGACAAAAATTCCGCGATCTGCGGCGTAGCAGAATTTTTTCCTTGTTTGTGCTTTCAAAATGCATGTTCGCGCACGCAGGAGCGACTTACCGGGATCCCTGCATTCGCAGACGAGTTTTCCTATCCGTTCGCGTACGCCACGAGATTTTGGTAGCCGGCCGCGCGATCCCGCGAGAGTGTGCGATCGCCAACACGTCATTCAGACGCGCCATCGGACATCCGCGTTCGCGAACAGGAAACAAGCATCGCGAGTAGGCGGGACAAGTGAAACAAGATGGCTGTGCCAATTGGCGACCGCATGGGCAAGTTCGCGAGATATTTCCCCCCGAGCACGCAAACAGCATCCCCGAACAGGAAAAATGCATCGCGAACGGGCGGAACAAGCAATTCCGCGTGCTCACGGAATTCTGCGTAGCTCGCGGAGATTTTTTACCGTTTTGCGGAACTTTGCGTAACGCGACTACGCAAATTCCGCCCACCCCTAATTATTACTGTGTCATCTGTGTATTGCAGTACCAGCAGCCTCACACTTCCCACCCTAGGAGCTACTAAGTTGGAACCTTGCAGGGCAGCACCCAGGTCTGCGGTTTACAAATTGAAGAGGATGGGCACCAACATGCAGCTTTGTTTAAGCCCGTTGTTTGTAGCAATTTTGGGGGTCACTATGTTAGTGCTTGTTTTGACCCACACCCAGGTATCCTCGTATAGGGATTGTGATCGGTTCGCGGATTGTCCCAACCATTCCAACATGGCGCCCACAATGACCCCGACCGGAAGTGCAGCCAGCGGTCCAGTCGCGAGGGAGGAGGACAACAGAAAAGGGGCAGAAAGGAGGTGAGATTCGGAGACGGCGAACGCGGAGACTGGAGAAGAGAGTTTGGAGGTCACTACGGGGGCGAGGGAGACCCAAGACGAGGTCATCAGCATCAGAAATCCTCATGGAGAGGTGGAGGTCAGCGAGGACATCGGAATCCAGGAACTGGCCGTCACCAGAGAAAGCAGCTCAAGGAGCAACGCGAGCGGGTCCAGCCCTCTTTCAGGGGAAGAGGAGGCTGCGGCTCCCGTCCCCACGGCCCAGGAGGGTCGTGGGTTCAGGCAAGTGGCACAGAAACCTTTGCACTATGTAAAAGGGTGGTGGGCAGGGTTAAAGGGCACCCAAGTCTAAACCTAGCACAATTTATCCCCGCACTAAGGCACAAGGCACAGCAGGGACGGTGAAGGGTGCACTTGACCTCCCTCCCTTGTTCAACCTTAGAGACACTTCCCACATCCTTACCCCTGCCTTTCTTTACTTTGTTTTTCCGGTACCTTTGAGAGGAAGAGGAGCCGGACTGTGTGGCCATCAGGAGTACAAGACGGGAGCCAAGATTATCACTGACTTACCTGCTGGCCCGAACTATAATTTAGGACCACGCTAAGAGATGTCCCTGCATTGTTTTTGACTCAGTACTTTCCCACCCCTTTTCCATCGCATCCTAAGGACTGTGATTATATTGCGATTAATAAAACAATCACTAACCTATGCCCTGGGTCGTGTGTTTGTAAGAAAGACATCTTTTCCCGACCCTCCGGAACCGGGGAAGCTTACAAGTGGTGTCAGAAGTAGGATCCGGTGTCTAGCCATTATGACACAACCCATTAAAATGGAGGCCATCATAACGCAATTGGCAGAGGGACAAAGACACCTACAACTTATATTTGAACAGCAGACCAAAACAGCCCAAAAAGAATGCAACGCTCTCCATTCAGCCTTAAAGGAACAGGCCGCCCTTTTGACCAACAATCAGCAAGTACAGAATACCGCCATCCTACGGTTAACTGACGCTATCTCAAGTGCTAGAGTACATCCTAATGTACCAGGCAGCGTATTACAAAAATTTCAAGAGGGTGACGACCCCGAATTCTTTGTTAATTTTCAGCGGGTTGCCACGACAGCTGCCTGGCCTCCAGAAAGGTGGGGTCAATATATTGCTCCCTTGTTATCGGGTGAATTACAAGCCACCTATCAGGCCGCTAATCCAGCAGGAACAACCGCATACCCAGACATAAAAAGGTCTATATAAGAGCGCTTAGGCTGTGACCAGGAGTATTATCGCAACCAGTTTCGAAAAGAGAAATGGACTGCCGGGGACAATCCACGAGCCCTGTAGTATCGCATACGAGATCTGGGAAACCGTTGGCTACAACCCACCTCTTCCTCTATAGACGATCTTACAGAAAAAATCTACTTGGAACAATATCTGGAAGCCCTCCCCTCCAATACAAGAGCCTGGATCAAACAACATCCTAATCTCTTGGTCACCGTGGCCGTCGACCTAGCTTGTGCCTATCATCGGTCCCCTGAGTTTAAAGCCCAACCCCCTCGTCCTCCTCCCATCCTTCCTCGACAGGGGATTAGGGTCCCCCTAACAACCACGGAGCCTAAACCGCCAGCACTGTTAAAACAACCTTTCAGACCTACCCTAGGGACGGGTTCCCTACAGGGACCCTAGTGCTTCCATTGCTCTGAGTGGGGACACATCACCCGTCATTGTCCCAGACGTACACGACCTCAGGAACCCATGGAAGTGGGGTACACTTGGGGAAGGGTACTAGTGGCAGGAGATCCCCCAGAGATATAAAAAGAAAATACACTTTAATGGAAAACCAGTGGTGGCCTTCCTGGCCACCGGGTGTCACCACACGGTTGTCAGTAAGGAGTTGATACCCAACGCTCTGCTCTTAGGGGGGGAGTTTGTACGGGTTACCTGTGTACATGGGGAGGAGAAAATGTATCCACTAGCGGAAGTCTTGTTAGAGATAGATGGAGAACCACAATTAAGGAAAGTGGGGGTAGTACCTTCCCTTCCAGAAACTGTCCTATTAGGCACTGACCTCCAGAGGTTCCACGACTACCTTTCATCCCTGACCTCTCCTTCCCCGATGCTAGGATGGTTAGAAAATGCCCCGTTTGCCCGGGAAGACATTAGCGGATCCTCTCCCAAGGTGCCAAAGTCTCATAGGGAGAAAAGGGAGGAAAGAGCCCTATATAGTAAAGCAGGTCATGTCTTACCTATCCTTTTCTCCCCAGACGAACCACAAACACCAAGCAGAAGTTTCCGAACAGCCCAGAGAGATGATGATACCTTACACCACGCTTGGAATCAAGTACAAGAAGATCAACGTGAAAAGATAGGACCCTTCTTTTGTGAAATAAAAGGATTGTTGTATAGAGTGACAAGAGAGAATAGTCACACGAAGGAGCAGTTGTTGGTCCCGAAAGCCTTCAGGTAACAAGTATTGGAACTAGCACACAGTCAGACAGGGGGTGGTCATTATGGCAAAGAACATACCCTGAAATATCTGCTAGACCGTTTTCATTGGCCAGGAGTTTATCAGGAAGTAGCCCGATTTTGTGCTTCCTGTGTTAGGTGTCAGCTAGTCAATACACCGGTCCTTCCATGGGCCCCGTTACAACCTCTCCCCATCATTGATGTTCCCTTTAGGAGGGTGGGTATGGACCTAGTGAGGCCCTTACTCCCTTCGGGCCGAGGACACCAGTATATTCTGGTCTTGGTGGATTACGCCACACGCTATCCAGAGGCCATACCGTTATCCAGCACTACCTCTTCAACCATAGCTCAAGCCATGGTCACTTTCTTTTCTCATGTGGGGTTCCCTCATGAAATATTAACTGATCAAGGCACCCCATTTGTATCAAAGTTAATGAAACAGGTATGCGATATCCTGGGGGTCAAGCAAATACGAACAGCGGTGTATCACCTACAGACCGATGGTCTCGTAGAAAGATATAACAAGACGATAAAAATAATGCTTAGGAAGGTCATAGATAAGGCAGGGCATGACTGGGATAAACACTTGCCTTTGGTACTCTTTGCTATCCGTACCCATGAGCAGAAATCAACAGGTTTCTCTCCATTAGAACTCCTGTTTGGTAGAGAACCCCGTACTCTTCTTGACATGGTGGTGGAACAATGGGTAGAAGAGGAAGACGAGAGCAAACCCCTGTTACAGTACAGCTCGGTCCTAAAAGACACCCTGGCTGCCCTATGGGAAGAGGTACATAGTAATATGGAAAAAGCACAAGATCACCAAAAACAACATTATGACCAAAAGACCAAACTTAGGGAATTCCAGGTGGGAAGCCATGTACTTATCCTTCTAACCAGTACTGAGAAAAAGTTGTTGGCCACGTGGCAGGGTCCCTATCGAGTCCTAGAACTGATTACTCCTGTTACTTATCGGGTGGCAGTACCACACAAACCACGAACAGGGCAAGCAGACCATGTAAATCTCTTAAAAGCCTGGGAGGGACCCTTACCAGTGTCCCTTTGCACCAACTCCCGCATATGCCAGATAACCACAGAGAAACCTCTGGAGATTTCCCTTGTAGGAAGGTGGAATCTGACTATATGGTTGCCCCCACTTTTTTTATGGTGTTTTGCTGGTTTATGACTTAGTTGGACTGGGATCCTGCTATTCAGGGCCCCAGTCTATCTGCTTTCTCTATAAAAAGGTTTCCATGTGCCTTAGGCACATCTCTGATTGGAATCTGGAGTGCCCTTATAAGTCCCTAGTATATGGTATACTATGTACCAAGGGCATAGGTACCTCAGAGGCCTACCAGGGGCTGCAGAATGTATTGTGCCACCCCTGGAAGGCCATCCAAACTGACACCACAGGTCTGCTACTGCAGCCTGGGTAAGGTGGTGCATGCACTCCTTACTGTGATATAGGTTACCTATATCACTAAATACATACACACATATAAACCTATAAGTCACTCCTAAGGCAGGCCTTATCAATCCTAAAGGCAGAGTGCATGGTTCCTATGTGAGAGGGTGCCCCTGCATGAGCAGGGCCCCTCTGCAGCGTTCGGAGACCATCTCTGATGCTGTTTGTAGTGCAGCCTGACCATATACTCTTAAGCGCATTATATCCTCGCGGTAAAATGCTAACTTTGGAATGGCTGCACCTAAACATGTCGTGTTTGGTGTCAAACATCTTGGAATACTACCCCCCACCAATCCTGGCGGCGGGGGTAGCATTCCACCCTTCTAGAGGGAAAGACATGTTAACTCTGACTAGTCCGGTAACTTCTTTCCAGAGCCCTGGCATCACAAAATGGATGCTGCTGCCACAGACACGAGTCTGGCCTCCTGCTGCTGGACGAAACTCCGGCAGGGGAGGCCTGGACAATAGGTTTCCTGTCCCAGGGAGGTGTGACCACCTCCCCAGACAGGATAATGTGTATTGGGGCTGGGCGGGAGCACTTTCGGGTGCTTTGAAGTCCTGCACTGGGGGCACATTTGGTGTCCCTGTGCATACCCCAGTTCAAACCGGATCAGGGCTTGCAGCCCCTGCTTTGGCGCGAACTGGACAAAGGGAAAGGGGTGTAGCCACCCCTCTGCCCTGACCACCCATAGGTGGGGCCACAGAGTAGTCCAACCCCTATCTTTAGAATAAAGGTAGGAACCCAGTCCTTAGGACTTTAGATTATACCTGGACGAAACTCTGAAACTGAATCCTGGACCTTCGACGCTCTACGACAAGATTAGAGGACTGAAGAATCTCCCTTGGGGTCAAGGAGTGACTCCCCTGCTTGGCAGGCACCAAAGAAGCATCTGTCCGGTTTGCATTTCTGAAGCTCCCGTCGGACGCCGAAGTCATCGCATCACCAGAGGTGGATTCTCAGACTTCACCGAGGCTACCCTGAGTCCCCAGCAAAGCTGAGGCCCGTGGCTATCGTGGGTGACTTGAGACCGTGACCCCTGGACACCAAGCACATTTGCAAGTGCATCATCTTCTGGGTCTTCCAAGAAGTCGTGCTTTGGGCTCCGAGTAGCCCTATCCTCCAGCACCACCTGCACCGAAGATCACTGGCCCCCACTCCACGAGTGTCCTGTAAGCCAGATCCACGTGCGGCGTCACGAGGCTCCTTCGCAATCGCTAGCCCGTTGGCTAGTAGCCCTTAACGAAGGCCAATCCTTTTCTTACTTGGCATCCTGGTTGCTCCAGGCCTGCCCTCACTTACCCTTGCTGGGTGAGTTCCACAGACCTTGCTGGTCTGCACCATCAACAATCTACATCTTAATCGAGACTTGCCGTTGCCAAGGCTTGTTGGGTGTAATCCGGTCGCCAACACCTCAGCACTCGACAGACATCGTGTACCAGCCCGAATCCTGCTCCTGGTCGCCGACAACGCCTCCTGGACCTCGTGGCTGAAGAGTCAAGACGACCGTCAACGCACCTGAAGCACTTGACATCGGTGGGCATCTGTCCATCGCCTTCCTGGTCACTGGCTAGTGACCCAGACTCTGTCCCCTCTGCTTTCAGGTTCACCAGAACTCCGATCCACTCTTGGATCCACCCGGACACTTTTCTCTTGGCCGCCAGCAGCACTTTGCAGCAGATCGCCATTCGAATCGACGACGAAACCCGACCCCGAAAGGCACCTATGCACCCGGCTTCCCTGGGTGAGGTAACACGAGTACTCCGGTGCTCCCGTGGGTAGAGACTCTTCAAAGTCCTAGATCTCAAAGGGTTTTGTCCTAGTCCTCTTTTAAGTGTCCCTTTCCTCTATTTTCCCGATCCCGACTTTCTCCATAGAAGTTAACGGCGTATCGCGGTTGTGTATTTACACTGCACGCGTCTCCCGTGGGTCCCCTGTGTCACTACCTTGGGTGGTTCCTTGTGGTCCAAGCACTTCTAGAGGCTCTAGGCCTAGTGTCTAGTTCAGTCGTGGTTCGCATACCACTTTATTGGTATATGGTTTGGTACGCCCCTAGGGCCCAAACGTGTATTTGTGCTATTACTGTGATTTAAGATCTTATAACTTATGTACTTCGAACTCTAGCCTCATAAAGAGACTAGAGGGGTGTGTTTAGTAATAAATACATATATTTTGAATATATACCTGGTGTGGTACTCTTTCATTTGGTCACTCAAGAGATTATAGACTGGTAAAACAAGCTGCTTTACATTCCTTCAAGACTTAGCCTGAAGGCTGCTCTCCATAGCTACCACTAGGATAGCTTTCAATAAGGTTGTCTTTAACCTATCTCCAATAAGGGGTTGTTTGGACTGGTGCAAGGTGCCCACTATAATTAGTGGACAGCATATGCCAGGCCAACTTCTCACATTGGTGTGCAGCGTGTGGGATTCCAGCTTGCTATTGTTTTACCAGATAATCTCAATTGAATTGATCAACTGAAACCACTAAAGGTACCTAAGGTACATATAATTTAAGCTTAGAATAACAGTAAGTTCTACTGAACTTAGAGTTGTGTGTTAAGGGATAGCACAACCCTTTCTACAACTCAAGAGAGTTTAGTAGGCCACACTAGAGTAGGTAGTGCATACACCACACCACACTAGTAATGTCTTTAAGGGCAGGATCCAAAGAATCCTTGCAGGAAGCCATTGAGCTTCCACCCTCCAAGTATGATACACTCCCATTCTTGGAATTGAGAGCTTTATGTAACTTGAGAAAATTAAGGACAGGCCAAAGCCCCACCACCCAACACCTCAAGGAGTTGTTGGTGGCTTATGACCTTAGTAAGCCTGTAGGGACTGAAGGGGTAGGAGCTGAGGGTGGGGCAGGAGAAGAGGAGGACGCTAGGGGTACCAATACCCCCAGCCCCCCCTCTGAAACTGGCCAGGAGGGTGACAATGACCCTGACCTGGAAAACCAAATCCCTCCTGTGGACGATGATGAGGATGATCAGGATGATGCCCTCTTTGTCCCCCCAGGAAGGATTAAGAGTGTGCCCAGAAAGTCTAGATCTCCTTCTCAGGAGTCTAACCACTCTGGCACCTCCATAGGGAGCTCTATCTCCTCTCACAGGAGGGAATCCTCTCATGAGAGAAGAGACAGACTGGTCCAGTATGAGGAAACTCAGCTGGAAATCAGAAAAAAGCAATTGGCTTTAGATAGGGAATCCCTAGATCTCCTTGGAGAGAGAAGAAAGTTGGGACTAGAGTCCCATGGTGGCAGCAATATCCCTAGAGATAGGGACAGGTCTTATGACCATAGAAACCTAAACAAGATTGTCCCTCCCTACCAGAGTGGGGATGACATCCACAAATGGATAACTGCACTGGAGAGGGCCTGTAAAGTTCAGAAGGTCCCCCAGAGGCAGTGGGCAGCAATCTTGTGGCTCTCCTTTGCAGACAAAGGTAGAGACAAGCTCCTCACTGTAAGAGAAGAGGATGCTGACAATTACACAGTCTTGAAGAGTGCTCTGATAGATGGGTTTGGCCTAACCACTGAACAGTATAGGTTGAAGTTCAGAGACACCCAAAAGCTCAGACTCAAGACTGGGTTGATTTTGTAGATTGTGCTACAAAGGCTCTGGAAGGTTGGATACATGGCAACAAAGTGCATGACTTTTTAGGATTGTACAATTTGATTATGAGGGAGCAGATCCTTAATAATTGTCAAAACCAGCTTTTGCACCAGTATCTGGTGGACTCTGATCTGACCTCTCCCCAAGAATTGGGAAAGAAGGCAGACAAATGGGTCAGAACCAGAGTAAAAACTAGAAATCAGGGTGGTGACCAGAAGAAAGATTCTGCTAAGTCCCAAGAGAAAGGTGGGGATAAATCTAAGGATAAGTCCCCTACAGGGCCCCAAAATTCCTCTTCTGGGGGTGGGTCCCAAACTCCTTCCTCTCCTGAAAAGAAACCATATTGCCATGTCTGTAAAAAGCCTGGGCACTGGAAAACTGATCCCAGTTGCCCCAGGATTGGCAATAAAGAAAATGTTCCTCCCACAACTACTACCACCCCTCCTGGTACTACCAGTAGTAATCCTCCAGTTGGGAGTAGTGCACCCAAAAGTTAGGTGCTTTTGCAAGAGGAACAGAGGTGGGCCCTAGTTTAGACAGGGACCCCTCAACAGACTCCTCTGACTCTGATGGTGGTATAGGATTTGCCACCTTTACCATGGGTCCCATAGCATTGGGCAGGTACAGATTGGAGCCAATAATTAATGGTCAGAAAGCTGTGGCATTTAGGGACACAGGGGCTAGTGTCACCATGGTGGCAAGGAAACTAGTCCCCCTCACCAGCTTTTACCTGAGTTTAAATACCAGGTGACCAACATTGATGGTGTCAGAACAGATCACCCCATGGCCATAGTCAATCTCAGCTGGGAGGGGGTCACAGGCCCAAAAAGAGTGGCAGTGTCCCCAACCCTACCTGTAGATTGCCTGATGGGCAATGATTTGGAAATTTCAGCCTGGGCTGAAGTTGAACACCAAACCCATCTTAGGATGTTGGGCGTCCCTGCAAAGGTTAGTGGGGCTGTGATGGCCACAGCCCCAGCCCAAGAATTTGGAGAGATGGAGCCTGAAAGAATGGCCCACTCTCCCCCAAAAGAGAGCACAAGGGTTGAAGAAAAGTCTTCTTCCCTCCAGACAGTAGGTAAGGGTCAGCCTCCTCAGGGAACTGACCCTACCCCTAGTGAAGGAACTGCCCCAGAGGTAGTCAGGCCTGGCCTGGCCACACCCCTGATGGCAGAGGACCCTTCCAAGGTGGTACCCAGTCTGGAGCAGGTAACCTGCCCCTCTCTACCCTGCCTCAGCCAGCCCAGGGCTGCAGAGGTCAGGGAGGTCAGTGGACCCCCCAGGGCCCCCTGCCCAGAGGAACCCCCCATCAGCAGATTAGGGGCACGCAGTCTAGTAGCCCTAGCCAGGTGAAAATTCCTCTACACACTGGGGGATCCCCCATACCTTTATGTAGGGACCTCCCCCAGAAGGACTCTGGTAGGCAAGGGCAAACCTGGGACCTGAAGGTTCCAAACCTGCCCTATCCCTCCAGTAGTCCATCCAAAGGGTCCCAACCCCCAGCTGTAGGCAGCCAAAGGTTGACCCTTAGAGCAAAGTGCAACTCAGTCATGGAAAGACAGGCATACATGGTGACCAGTGATCTGAGGAAGCTGAGGCCAACATTCCTAGGGCCTCACTTCCCTACTCAGCCACCTCACCAGCCTGGTACTTTACCTAAGCACACCACAGGTAGTGATTCCCCATGGTGGAGACCCTCTCATACCCTTAGGGTGAGGGATTGCTTAGTGGACCATAAGACAGGGGGCAACCATGCTAGTGCAGGTGCTTCCTTATATGACCACTTAGTCAATGAAGGCTCAACTGGCCAAGGTTAGCCTTATCTCCTTTCATTTGGGGGGGGTTATGTAGGAAGGTGGAATCTGACTATATGGTTGCCCCCACTTTTTTTATGGTGTTTTGCTGGTTTATGAATTAGTTGGACTGGGATCCTGCTATTCAGGGCCCCAGTCTATCTGCTTTCTCTATAAAAGGTTTCCATGTGCCTTAGGCACATCTCTGATTGGAATCTGGAGTGCCCTTATAAGTCCCTAGTATATGGTATACTATGTACCAAGGGCATAGGTACCTCAGAGGCCTACCAGGGGCTGCAGCATGTATTGTGCCACCCCTGGAAGGCCATCCAAACTGACACCACAGGTCTGCTACTGCAGCCTGGGTAAGGTGGTGCATGCACCCCTTACTGTGATATAGGTTACCTATATCACTAAATACATACACACATATAAACCTATAAGTCACTCCTAAGGCAGGCCTTATCAATCCTAAAGGCAGAGTGCATGGTTCCTATGTGAGAGGGTGCCCCTGCATGAGCAGGGCCCCTCTGCAGCGTTCGGAGACCATCTCTGATGCTGTTTGTAGTGCAGCCTGACCATATACTCTTAAGCGCATTATATCCTCGCGGTAAAATGCTAACTTTGGAATGGCTGCACCTAAACATGTCGTGTTTGGTGTCAAACATCTTGGAATACTACCCCCCGCCAATCCTGGCGGCGGGGGTAGCATTCCACCCTTCTAGAGGGAAAGACATGTTAACTCTGACTAGTCCGGTAACTTCTTTCCAGAGCCCTGGCATCACAAAATGGATGCTGCTGCCACAGACACGAGTCTGGCCTCCTGCTGCTGGACGAAACTCCGGCAGGGGAGGCCTGGACAATAGGTTTCCTGTCCCAGGGAGGTGTGACCACCTCCCCAGACAGGATAATGTGTATTGGGGCTGGGCGGGAGCACTTTCGGGTGCTTTGAAGTCCTGCACTGGGGGCACATTTGGTGTCCCTGTGCATACCCCAGTTCAAACCGGATCAGGGGCTTGCAGCCCCTGCTTTGGCGCGAACTGGACAAAGGGAAAGGGGTGTAGCCACCCCTCTGCCCTGACCCACCCATAGGTGGGGCCACAGAGTAGTCCAACCCCTATCTTTAGAATAAAGGTAGGAACCCAGTCCTTAGGACTTTAGATTATACCTGGACGAAACTCTGAAACTGAATCCTGGACCTTCGACGCTCTACGACAAGATTAGAGGACTGAAGAATCTCCCTTGGGGTCAAGGAGTGACTCCCCTGCTTGGCAGGCACCAAAGAAGCATCTGTCCGGTTCGCATTTCTGAAGCTCCCGTCGGACGCCGAAGTCATCGCATCACCAGAGGTGGATTCTCAGACTTCCCCGAGGCTACCCTGAGTCCCCAGCAAAGCTGAGGCCCGTGGCTATCGTGGGTGACTTGAGACCGTGACCCCTGGACACCGAGCACATTTGCAAGTGCATCATCTTCTGGGTCTCCCAAGAAGTCGTGCTTTGGGCTCCGATTAGCCCTAGCCTCCAGCACCACCTGCACCGAAGATCACTGGCCCCCACTCCACGAGTGTCCTGTAAGCCAGATCCATGTGCGGCGTCACGAGGCTCCTTCGCGGTCGCTAGCCCATTGGCTAGTAGCCCTTAACGAAGGCCAATCCTTTTCTTACTTGGCATCCTGGTTGCTCCAGGCTTGCCCTCACTTACCCTTGCTGGGTGAGTTCCACAGACCTTGCTGGTTTGCACCATCGACGATCTACATCTTAATCAAGACTTGCCGTTGCCAAGGCTTGTTGGGTCCAATCTGGTTGCCGACACCTCAGCACTCGACAGACATTGTGTACCAGCCCGAATCCTGCTCCTGGTCGCCGACAACGCCCCCCGGACTTCGTGGCTGAAGAGTCAAGACGACCATCAACGCACCTGAAGCACTCGACATCGGTGGGCATCTGTCCATCGCCTTCCTGGTCACTGGCTAGTGACCCAGACTCTGTCCCCTCTGCTTTCAGGTTCACCAGAACTCCGATCCACTCTTGGATCCACCCGGACACTTTTCTCTTGGCCGCCAGCAGCACTTTGCAGCAGATCGCCATTCGAATCGACGACGAAACCCGACCCCGAAAGGCACCTATGCACCCGGCTTCCCTGGGTGAGGTAACACGAGTACTCCGGTGCTCCCGTGGGTAGAGACTCTTCAAAGTCCTAGATCTCAAAGGGTTTTGTCCTAGTCCTCTTTTAAGTGTCCCTTTCCTCTATTTTCCCGATCCCGACTTTCTCCATAGAAGTTAACGGCGTATCGCGGTTGTGTATTTACACTGCACGCGTCTCCCGTGGGTCCCCTGTGTCACTACCTTGGGTGGTTCCTTGTGGTCCAAGCACTTCTAGAGGCTCTAGGCCTAGTGTCTAGTTCAGTCGTGGTTCGCATACCACTTTATTGGTATATGGTTTGGTACGCCCCTAGGGCCCAAACGTGTATTTGTGCTATTACTGTGATTTAAGATCTTATAACTTATGTACTTCGAACTCTAGCCTCATAAAGAGACTAGAGGGGTGTGTTTAGTAATAAATACATATATTTTGAATATATACCTGGTGTGGTGCTCTTTCATTTGGTCACTCAAGAGATTATAGACTGGTAAAACAAGCTGCTTTACATTCCTTCAAGACTTAGCCTGAAGGCTGCTCTCCATAGCTACCACTAGGATAGCTTTCAATAAGGTTGTCTTTAACCTATCTCCAATAAGGGGTTGCTTGGACTGGTGCAAGGTGCCCACTATAATTAGTGGACAGCATATGCCAGGCCAACTTCTCACATCCCTGGCCCCAGAATATCCCCACAGAAGTGACGCTGTTCACTTCGGACAACAACTCACAGAAGAACAGAGACAACAGTTACAGGATCTCTGTGATTCCTTCCCTAGAGTAATCTCAGGAACGCCTGGACGCACGTCCCTAGTTGAACATAACATCATCACAGGAAACGCAAGTCCGGTTTGGTTAAGACAGTACAGGATTCCAGCCTCCAGAAGACAGGCTGTAGATCAAGAGATAAAGTCCATGTTGGAGGCGGATATCATAGAGCCGTCCCAAAGCGCCTGGTCATCCCCAATTGTCTTAGTGCCAAAACCGGACGGAAGTATAAGATTTTGTATTGACTTTCGTGAACTAAATGCTTGGTCAAAATTCGACGCAAACCTAATGCCTCGGGTCGATGAGTTGATAGAAAGATTGGTAAAAATGCCCGGGTGATGTCTACCATTGATTTGACCAAAGGATATTGGCAAATTCCCCTCGCCAGAAGCCAAAGAAAAGACAGCTTTTTCCACCCCGTCGGGTCTCTATCATTTCAAAGTACTTCCCTTTGGCCTTCATGGCGCCCCAGCCACTTTCCAAAGACTAATGGATGTCCTGTTACGTCCCCATCAGGAATTTGCCATAGCCTATTTAGATGACATAGTGGTGCATAGCCCGGACTGGGAGACACATCTGTATCATCTTGAGAAAATCTTGCACACACTTCAACAAGCAGGCCTCACTATTAATCCTAAGAAAACCACCTTTGGCACAAACCATATAGAATATCTAGGTTATGATATCCAGGGAGAGTGTATCAAACCCCAACTGAACAAACTGGAAGCCATCACCAAAATCCAGCGTCCCACCATTAGGAAGGACGTCCGTTCCTTTTTGGGGTTGGTAGGTTAGTATAGGAGATTCATTCCACACTTCTCCGATGTAGCCAGTCACCTCACAGACCTTCTGACAAAACCAAAATCAGGGAAACCCATTGTTTGGAACAACACTTTGGAGAACAGCTTCTGCCGGCTGAAAGAGTCATGTCGCGCTCCACTCCTAATGTGCCCTGACTACAAAAAAACCTTTGTTCTACAAACTGATGCTTCGGATAGAGGACTCGGAGCAGTCCTGTCCCAACCTGATGGTAAAGGGATCTACATCCTGTTCTCTTCCTTAGCAGGAAACTCTTCCCCAATGAAACCCGGTATGCAACCATAGAAAAAGAATGCCTAGCAGTAAAATGGGCCATGGAGGCACTACAGTAATATCTCCTAGGGCGTTCCTTTTTCTGCTTACAGACCATGCCCCTCTGACTTGGATTTCCTTACATAAGGACTCCAACCCTAAAATTCTTCGCTGTTTCCTTGCTTTGCAGCCCTTTACCTTTCAAACCTTGCACATTCCAGGCAAAGTACAATCAAATGTGGATTTCCTGTCCCGGAACCCTGCTTCAGAATGGCCCTCACGTCCATTCCCGGAGGGAAGGCAGTGTGATTGGTTTGCGGATCGACCCGACCATTCCAACATGGCGCCCACAATGACCCCGACCGGAAGTGCAGGCAGCGGTCCAGTCGCGAGGGAGGACAACAACAGAAAAGGGGCGGAATGGAGGCGAGCGGGAGATTTGGAGACGGCGAACGTGGAGACTGGAGAAGAGAGACCGAGGACAGTACAGAGGCAAGGGAGACCCAAGACGTGGTAGCCAGCGTCGGAAATCCTCACGGAGAGGTGGAGGTTGGCGAGGACGTCGGAATCCAGGAACCGGCCGTCACCAGAGAAAGCAGCTCAAGGAGCAACGCGAGTGGGTCCAGCCCTCTCCCAGGGGAAGAGGAGGCTGCGGCTCCCATCCCCACGGCCCAGGAGGGTCGTGGGTTCAGGCAAGTGGCACAGAAACCTTTGTACTATGTAAAAGGGTGGTGGGCAGGGTTAAAGGGCACCCAAGTCTAAACCTGGCACAATTTATCCCCGCACTAAGGCACGAGGCACAGCAGGGACGGTGAAGGGTGCACTTGACCTCTCCCCCTTGTTCAACCTTAGAGACACTTCCCACATCCTTATCCCTGCCTTTCTTTACTTTGTTTTTCCAGTACCTTTGAGAGGAAGAGGAGCCAGACTGCGTGGCCATCAGGAGTACAAGACGGGAGCCAAGATTATCACTGACTTACTTGCTGGCCCGGACAATAATTTAAGATCACGCTAAGAGATGCCCCTGCATTGTTTGTGACTCAGTACTTTCCCACCCCTTTTCCATCGCATCCTAAGGACTGTGATTATATTGCGATTAATAAAATGATCACTAACCTATGCCCTGGGTCGTTTGTTTGTAAGAAAGACATCTTTTCCCGACCCTCCGGAACCGGGGAAGCTTAAGGGGGTCTTATTGCATTCAGTAATTTGGATGGAATTCCCCAGTTGTCTAATTTCCCCCATAACCTTCCACGATCCACTTTATCGAAGGTTGTGCTGTAATCGATGAAACAGTAAAACAGTGGGAGACTTTTCTTCTTCACCGCCTGAGTTGATAGATGAGCTAACGCTATGATGTTGTCCAAAGTCGATGACTGTGACCTGAAGCCTGACTGATAAAAGGGAATGATGCCCTTTTCTTGTACCCAAGACTCCAGGTCCTTCAGGAGAAGTTGAGCATAAGCTTTTGCTTCAAGATTGAGGAGGGCTATAAGCCTATAATTTGATGTCTTCGAGCGGTTGCCTTTTTTGAAGATGGGGATGAGTATAGAGCCCCTCCAGGCGTCTGGCGACCTTGCTGTAAAAAAGATGTTGTTAAAGAACGGGGTTAGAATTGCTACCCAAAAGTCTGCTGTTGTTTTAAATACAGGTGCTGGTAACCCATTTGGCCCTGGAGCTCCATCGTTCCTCATTTTCTTGAGGGTCGTGGTAACCATATCAGTGTTTGTTATACCTGGCGACCTACAGTGGTCCTCTTCCCAGGTGATCTGATCTGTGGGACCGTTATCAAAGGGGACGCTCAAGTCATGGAGATTTGTATTATTTTGCCTACTCTGCCCCTCTCCCCGGTTCATCACTTCAGTACAGCCTTTGTTGGAAGAAGCGTACGAATATAGTCATGTTACATGATTTAACCATTCATGCTCCGCCACTCCATTTTCTCTTGGAGCCACTCGACTGCTCAGCTGGTTGATGCGCCTCCACAACCCAGAGGGGTTCTTTTCCTTCAGCAGGGAGAATACTTTGAACCATTCATTTTCTGTATGTTCCATTTTGTGCTCCCACAGTTTCTTTCTTAAGGCTGACCTCAAAGCTGTAACCGGAGGACCCTCAGTTGGTGTGCCCCCTCGCATCCTTACTTCTAATGACTTATGTAGGCATGTTTGCCTTCGAGTAAGTCCTTTGGAGGGCATTTGCTTGCAGCAATTGATAGAGTTTTAATGCACGGGCGTTGATGTTGAGAGTTTCCGAGCTTCAGTTGGAGGTCCTCTACAATGTTTTCCCAATCCATTATTGATGATACATAAGTTGGTGGGATGCCTTCCTGCTTCAAATATAGCCAAGCTCGCATCTTCTCTAACATATTTTCAGACCATTTTATCCTCTGGAGGACTTTGTGCATTTCTTCCCCTCTCGTCTCTCCCATTGGTTGAAAGATGGTAGATGTTGGTACTTCAAGCTGAATCACGGCTCTTAGGGGCTTATGATCACTTTCGGCCCTATCCTCGACTTCGAAATCTGTCAGTCTGGCTGCGATGGTTTCGCTGACTAGAATGTAATCGATTGTCGAGATAATCCGAAAAGTTGGTTTCAGATGCCAGGATGTATGAGTTGTGCATAGCTTGGGATTTTTGAAAAGATTGTGAAGGTGATCTTGCACCTGGGAGTGGAGTTCGCTTTATCTAGATCCCTCAGATTGAAGTCCCCCGCTATGATTACCTGATGGAATTTATGTTTAGTTAGGAGATCATCTAGAGTGCGTGTCAGCGCGACCATGGAGTCTTTCATAATGGTCTGTGCTGGATTGATGTAACAGCTTATTAACCGGAGGCAGAGCAGATGGGACTTTAGCTTCAGGCCTGTGATCAATAGAACTTGAATCCCTGGGGTTTTAGCTTGGATTTCTGTGGCCACGAAGCTGCAGGCGTGTTTTACAAAAATTGACAATCCGCCTGATGGCCGGCCAAAGATGTTTCTTTTTGTCGCTGCTACATGATGTTCATAATACCCTGCCAAGGGGGTGCTGGACAAAGCGCAAGTCTCTTGGAAGCATAATATATCACTCTTCTCTAGGAACTCCTTTGTATTATCTCCTTTAGTGATTTTGCTGATCCCTGCAATATTCAATGAGATTATGGTCAGTTGCTGCTGGGGCGGGTTTGCATCCCTTGCCTCCACCCGGCCGGGCCTGGTGCCATATTTGTTAGGAATATTGCTGCTGCTTTCTTGATGCTCCAGTTTGAACTAAAACAAATTGGCTTGCATGTATGGCCCGGCAGTTGTTACGACATGAGATCCTAATGCCAGTGGGGGCCTTAGAGACGGTCCAACTGCTGCTGTGGGCTCCATGGCTGTTGGTCCCACGCAGGACGGACCAGGGATCCTTATCCCCGCTATTTTCAGCTAGGACATTCGGATAGGGAGCTGGGCATGTATGCCCCACTCGGCGAGCTGTTGTGATTTGCCCAGTACCGCTTGTTGGAGTCTCTTTTGCTTCAGACCCACCATAGTTGAGTCGCCATGAGCATCCCCCTGGAGTCTTATGAATCTGACCAATTCCAGGTGTTCTGTTTGTGTTTGTTCCAGAGAGGCTAAATGTTTGAAAAGGCAGAGGATGTTGCTCCTGTTCAGGATGTCGTGCTGTCTCGTGATGTAGTTTAACCGCTTCGATGAGGCGCACATTCCCCCGCTGTGCGGGCGAATTCCACGTGTGCGCGAAACGGACGGCATGCCCACCGTGACGTCGGATGGCCGGGGGCCGTCCGACGCATGGAAGAGGATATTGGGGTAAGAACCACCTCATAGACGTTTTTTGTGGAGTCTACGGTTGAAACGTCTACTGTTCCTGGGGCCTGGACTTCCGAGCTTGGCACTGGGTTTATGCTAGGTGGACAATTCAGTGTGTTTCCTACTTGGTTGCCGATTTTCCATCCTTTTGTACTCGGTGCTCTTGTCTTCATCTCGGTACTTGGCTGGGGTTGCAATAGGTCATCTGTGTGCGGCAGTGAAGTAGCTGTCGCTGCCTGGGTGGTTGTGCCCAACATTGTGGGACATATTCCCGCCCCTATTTCGTGCTCTGAAGGAAAGTTTGGTCTGGCAGGAATCATAGGGACTTTTCCAATAGTATGTCTTGGTGATATTGTCCGCTCTTGGTTGTCTCCCTCTGTCGAGCCTGATGGTGCATCCGTCTTGCCCCCCCCGCTTGCCTGTAAATATTGGATAGAGCTGTCTGTTTTTGAGGTTGCTTTGTGTGGGAGGGGGTGGTTGTCTCCATATTTTTTTGGTCTTTTGGAGTTGTTTCCTCAGCTTCTTTTTTGCTCTCCTTGATAGGGGCGCATCCAGCCTGTCTGTTGTACTTGGGGCGCCGAGATCTTGAGTGATTGTTATTGGCACGTCGCTTTCCCTGTTGTTGACCCTGTGTTTGCTGGGAGTGTCGTCGGGCGCTTTGCCAGGGCTCCCTTGCCTTTATAGATGAATGTGCTCGTCTCTGTCTATTAACTTCTGGCCTGGTGGGACTACCTCCTTCTTGCTTGAAGAAAAGTGATTGTTTGGGGCTTCCCGACAATCTGTTGTATTAGATGTCAGCGTGTACCTTCTTACTCTGACTAGCTATACTATGTTCCCTAGGACCTCCGGAAGAGAAGCCCATTTTTCGATGAGTGTTGGGCAAGAGCATGCGCCAGGGTTGGTGTCAAAGTTCTGGATAAGCTTATTTTCCAGGTCTTCCACCCTGGTGCTTAAGTTTACTAGGCGGAGTGCTATCGATTGCAGGAGGTCTATTTGGACCTTCATCTTTGATGATTGCCACAATAATGCTCTGCTGATGGAACTGTTTATTTCATTTGTGGACATTGTTTGTTGGTCTTCATTAACGTTGTCATTCGATTAATGGCAATCCACCTGGGAGTCCCATGGAAACTCTAAAAACCCCATCAGTTTTGGGGTTAACTACAGGGTTCTTGGACAGCTCACTCTTTTGGGTGTTGGGGCTCCTCACACTTTGTTTCCTGAAATTTGTATATGAATTATTTATATAAATAATTGACTAAGAATTGAGCCATTAAAATGCAAGGGTCAGGTGAACTGTATAGTGGTATCCCTATTCAAGCTGACCAGATCCAACTCCTGAAAAAACACAAAAATACAGCAAGCTAATTAAGGGAATTCTCTTTAGATTGGCTCCAACTACTTGTGACCTACTGCCCGGAAGCCTGACCTCCACATCCAGTCTCCCATCCATTCCTTGCATAAAGTATTGTTCACTAAAAGGCACCAGGTTACCCGCAGTATATCAAATAAAGGAAGAAATGTAAAGTTTGGGTACACTTTTTATCAGAGAAGATGGATATTGTGGTGTAATTGTAAAATAAGCCAAAGAACATTCTTGTAGCACTTTCATCTCAATTGAAAATTCTTTCATTTGAGGAATTTCCTTAGGATGTTCTTGGACTTAACCATATTCATTTAGTCTCTGATTGCCAAAGACACAATTTTCATTAGGGATGCTTGTACTTCTTGATTCCTTAGACTGTAGATGAGAGGGTTCATCATTGGTGTGACAATACTATAAAGCAAAGCAAGAAGTTTGTCTCTCTCAGGTGAGTGGCTGGATCTTGGCCTTAAGTATGTGAATGTCCCTGCACCATAGAACAGAATAACAGATGTTAGATGGGATGAGCAGGTGGAGAAAGCTTTATATCTCCCGAATATTGACTGGATCCTGAGGATGGAGATGAGGATTTGAACATAAGATGTGAGGACCAACATAAAAGGAATGACTGCAAACAAAACAGTGCAGGTCCAGAAGAAAACTTCATTGCTGAATGTATTTGTACAGGCCAGTCTTAAAACTGATGGAATGTCACAAAAGAAATGGTTTACTATATTAAATTCACAATATGGCAGACTAAAAATATATCCTGTCTGTGCAAGAGATTCGGAGAAACCACTGATGCAAGAAACAGCTGTTAAGGAATTACACATAGCTTTGGTCATGATGGTGGGGTACCTCAAAGGGATACAGATAGCCACATATCTGTCATAAGCCATGAAAGCTAAAAGAAAACACTCAGTAACCCCAACTGAGAAAAAGAAATACATTTGGACCGCACACCCTACAAATGAAATATATTTGTCCCCTAGGAAAAATATCATCAGCAGTTTGGGGAGAGTGACTGATGAGTAACAGATCTCTAAAAATGAAAGATTCCTGAGGAACAGGTACATAGTGGTTTGTAGGAGAGGATCAAAGGTCACCAGGAGAATAATTATTGAATTCCAGATTATTGTCAGCAGGTAGATGCAGAGAAACAGTGCAGAAAGCCATCCCTGGTGTGCGGTGGACATGTCAGAGAAGCCAACTAAAATGAACAGATTCAATGATGACTGAGTGTAATTGCTTGCTGATATATATGTCATCATCTGCAAAGAGATACAAAGCACAGATTATAATTTGAAAAAAAGTATGCACAATGCCATCATAGTATGCTGATCTAGTTTTGCCTGAAAGTAGAGAGCATGATGCAGGCTAAAAATCAGGAAACTGTTTCATCATAGTTTCTGCAGCGCCTTCTTTCACGCACTTGACTGCGAAATGCAATAGTGCCTCTTATTTGCGAATATGACAGAAGTGCCAGGCTCTTAAATATTGAACCTGATTTGTTATGAGCAAACTTTAATTCATTTTTGCAGTGAGGTAGCCCTCTTGTTACAGCATTGCAGACAAACCATCAGAATCCTGCTTAAGAGGAATTGATAAAGATCATTCACATATTGTGACAAAATTATCAGCTGAGGATGAGAATGCTGGTGATTTATTACCCCAGTTAAAAGATGGAGCCACTGAGTGCCACACTTTGAGGAAAGGAAGCATGCACCACATTCAGTCTAATGCCTGCCTAGGGAACGGTTACACTTTAGAAAAATTGTGTAGCATTCGGAAGGTGTTCCCATATTTATGATAATTTCTCATTGTCCTCAGGGATAAAGGGAGACATTTACACTTTTGATAATAATGATAAGAAATATCTAGAAAGATCCCTAGTCTTGTACCATTCCATGTATTTATATTATATTGATTTGAATGAAGAAACTAGAGACCTATTGTGGATTGGAGAAAGGTGTTATTGCTTTTTAGAGAATAGCCAAATTGTTTGGTTAATCTACTGAGATTTGCAGAAGCATGTACCTGCTTGACTTAGGTTAACGAGATATTAAATTGAAAAGTGTTCCTCACAGTCTGCTCGGAAAACTACATAAGACATTTCCTGGGGATTTATTGAATGAACAAATGATCCCGTGGTTCTTGATGATGTTCTAAACTATTTAATGTTTTCATAGTTTACATATGTATTCAATTAATAGATTTCTATACACCCACGATAGGGACAGGATTATTGTGAACTGCTATGCATTTATTAACTCGCCGAGTTTCATTCCACGGAATTCCACAGAGTTATCTAAAACACTGTGGGGGATATTATCAACAAACCGCGATAATTATCGCTAAGCGCGATAAGCGTCCTTTTTTTTATCGCCGTCGATACCCGGATCTTATCGCCGTGGTAGCGACGTATTAACAACGCGCCGCTACCCAGCGATAGCAATCAATCCCGGCGCTAATGGACGGCGATACATCCTGCGTGCCGGCGATAAAAAAAAGCACGCTAAGCACAGAAAAGTAGCGATAGGCCAAATAGCTCCGAAATCGGCCGGGAAATTGGCAGCAGGCCTGCATGTCACACGAATCAAGCGCCAAAATTCCCCATAAAAGGCCAACAAGCAGGGGAAAAAAACAAAAAACAAAATGGAGAATACACCAGATCCCAGGAGAAACACGGAGGAAGCCGGGACAAGTGCTGAGCCCACAAACAACCCCCCAGCTAGCCAGGAGGAGCAGACAGAGACCCAGGAGAAGGCCAAGAGGAAGAGGAACCCCAGGTTCAGTCACCAGGAAAATCAGGTCCTGTGTGGCCTGGTGGCTGAACATCAACAGGAGCTATTCATCAAACGCTCAGTGCCATTGTCCAGAAAAAAAGAAATATGGGAAGACATTACGGACAAGGTGAATGCTGTTGGAGAGAGGAAGAGGACAGTGGACGAGGTCAGGAAGCGCTGGAATGATAGTAAGAAAAATACCAAGGAAAAAATAGCAGCCAACCGGAAGGCAGCAAATGCGACCAGAGGTGGGAGTCCAGCGCCCAGGGCCGTTTCTACCTTTAGGCAAGACTAGGCGGCCGCCTAGGACGGCAAAAGGGCTAGGGCGGCAAAAGGGGGAAAATTTTGTAGCGCCTTCTACAATTCAAGGTCACGTGACGTCAGGTTCGGCGCCACGGGCGGGGCCGTGCGCACCCGCCGCAAACTGTGCGGCCGCGGCGCAGGCATGGCTGCTCGTGCCATCAATCGTGCCTGGTCAAAGGCCGGCGCTTGTTTCTCCGTGTCCTTCCAAGCCTTCGTGCGTGAGACGGCCCATCTGGAAGTGTGGATGTGAAAGGTAACAAGCCAGAACCCCCTCGGCACCGGTGCTCGCTGCGCTCCATGAGATGCATGCGCGGCTGTTTTATCCGTGTTGGCGAGGTGCGTGTAACGCCTCACGTGCTTCAGCTACGTCAAGTAGAAACAAAACTTTTGTACTAGTGAATTGGAATTTACGCAGGTTGTAAATCTGTGTGCGCAACGCAAACCTTCATCTTGTGTGGCAGTTGCTTCGTGCTGACTTTACGAAACTTCGGTATGTATATTTTATGCTCCTATCTGGACATTGTGTGATGCGAAGGGGGGTGGGGGGACCAAAGGGGGTGGGGGGGAGGTATTTGTGTTTGCACCCCTTATGCCGTTGAGACCTCCTTTCTCACCACTGGCTTAGCAAAGTTGTCATGGGCTCTAATGCAAGCAAAGATAATCGTCCTCATTCCGTGGTTTGGTAGTTTAAAAAACACATAGCTATGTTTGGGGTGTATTGGGCTCCTCTCGACCCTGCACCTGCCATACTACAGATTGCTACGTCCCTGGCTCTCACACGCGTAGGCAGTCTAGACCATTTACGAACCTTGCTTTTAATGCCGCTGGCGGGCCCAGGATCTTATTTTGCCTCACTCCCAGAGCACTGAAACTTCTCCTCCTCTGTGTACATCACACAAGGGACGGGAGGGGCAGCTGACACAGACCCCTAGCTCTCTTCCAAGCATGTTTACCCAACTCTTCATCCTCCCTGCCGCCCTCTTCCCCCCGTGGAGCGGAGTCCAGCATGGGCAGATAACGCGCACCTTGCAGATCGTTCACTTACGGACTCTCCTGGGCAGTTTCACTTCTCTGTCATTTGTTTTCCAAAGCTCATGTGCTTCGGGTGGTGGGTGCCTGGGACGCTATTGTTGGAGGAGGCCCTTCATAAAACTTCAGAAATCGCCCCCTCCTCAAGAAAAGGGCCTGGGTTTGTGTAACGTGCGTATGGAATGTGTGTCCGTCGTGTACATGCGCTCTCGAGTTAAGTCACAGCCCCTAATGTTACTATATTTACATGCATCCCGCGTGTCGACTCTGAACTGGGAAAGGCCAAGAGGGTCCTCCGGGGATGCACAGCTGTGATTCGCAAGCCAAGCCTCTCAGCATCTATCTGGGGCTGAACACGGTACCCTGTCTTGCAGGGTAACCAAGCTCTTGCTGTAGGTGGGGAGATGTGACCTGCAGATTACATCTCAGGAATTTACAATACCCTTAAAATGATTTTTCTTGGAGTTGAATCTGTCACCAAGTTTCTGCAGCACGTGCATGCTCCCTTGTACCGATCTCACTGGCACAGATCTCTGCAGCAGGTACATTAACCCGACACGCTATACAACTCCAGATTATACGTGTCTGCACCTGGTGCATTAGCCAGACAAGCAATATAACTGATCTTGAAACATATGAAGGGTTGATTAAGATTTCCCCAGCGGGGGCCCAGCCCGAAGAGGTATCCCTGTGAGGCCTTTAAGTGGGTTTGAAACTTATAACCTGCATTGTATCGCCTTTAAACTACTTTTTAACCTTCATTTCTTAAACTTATAGGCACTTGAGTTAAGACTCAATGTGTACAGCCCATTGAAAGCAGATTACATTGGTGCAGTTATTAGCATTTTGTTTAGCCTATTACTCTTGAGAAATGCTAATTTTGTCGATCGGAAGGATGCAAAAACCTAGTTGGGGCCGCGGAGATTGGAAACTGAGTGTGCTGGTTAAGCTCTCGGACGCGTGAACTGGACTAACTGTGCGACCACAAAGAGGGACTCCCCTGTGCAATCTGTTATACCAAATACATTTACGTGCACGGTGAACCTATCAAAATAGACACCTGTGTAAGATCTTCAGTACGGAAGGGTATATTACGCGAATCGGGGTTAAGTGGCTCTGTGGATGGCTCAGTTGCGTTGTAGAGACTCATCCTTGAGCCGGAGTTGGGGTGCTTTCCAAGAGCGCCGGGTGTTTTGGTTCTTGGAGAGTTGGATGAAATAATTAGCATTGGTGGTGGATCCCTGTCCCAGGCACATGTGACTCGCCCAGTCTCTGTGGTCAATGGTAACTTGATGACTATATCATTTTATTAGAACATTGGAATGTGGAGCACTCCATTGCAGACAATGGAGTGCTCTGTGCTTCTACGGGCCGGTAAAGGCCCGCAGAGCAACATTCCAATGTTGTTTAAACAAAGGCCTCTCGGAGCCCGAGGGGATTTCAATCCCCTCAGGCTCCGAGAGGCCTTTGTTTAATTTGTTAGAACATTCTGCCCTCTAGTGGCAGAATGTTCTAATAGCCTTATAGCCCTTCATAGCTGGGCTATTCCGACTATTAAAGTCCCGCTCCCTTGTTAAAGGCTCTCGCCTTCAGCTCGGGCCTTTAACGCTGGAGCGGGCCTTTAATAGCCGGTATAGCCCGCTATGCGGGCTATAAGGCTATATTCGAACATTGGAATGTTGGGAGCTCCATTGAAATCAATGGAGTAGCTCCGGGCTTATAATGGCTGGTATAAGCCCGGAGCTCCAACATTCCAATGATTGTCTTTGTTCACAGCTGTGGCTGTGAACAAAGGCTTCAGGGAGCCCGAGGGGATTTCAATCCCCTCAGGCTCCCTGAAGCCTTTGTTTTATTTGTTAGAACATTCTGCCCTCTGGTGGCAAAATGTTCTAATAGCCTTACAGCCCTTCGTAGCTGGGCTATACGGTTATTATAGTCCCACTCCCTTGTTAAAGGCCCTCGCCTTCGGCTCGGGCCTTTAACGCTGGAGCGGGCCTTTAATAGCCGGTATAGCCCGCTATGGCGGGCTATAAGGCTATAATAGATTAGCTTTGTACCTATAGGACAGTACCAAAGAACTAGTGCATACACACAGCTAAGAAAATACCTGAAATACAATACATATGAAACTGTATAACAATACTAATTAGCTATATGTCACATAATTGTATATCATCACCTACGGAACTGTATGAGTAACTAGATGTAGCTACGGTAACTATGGATCTTTACTGTGTAACTATACTGTCTATGTACATTATAATTAACTGTATATTGATACAAACTATGCCACTATACTCCAACTCATTATACTCTATGTAACTGTATGACAACACAAACGATGTAACTATATTAGCTATGTAACAACAGTAAAAAAAAAAAATATATCGACATTGCTAGAGTAACTGTGTAAGGTAAATTACAAAGGCCAAGCTGGCTTCAGTTATGGCAGTTGATGGCCACTATCATGACTGAAGTGTGCTGGAATATTGTTTGCAACTGCTGATGTGGCTTTTTGGATTTTTCTTTTATTCTCTGCTATAGAGTGAGCCTGGTTAGGTCTGACTAAGATCAAATGATGTTAGTGAGGGAGCGAAAAACAATTGTTTTTGCATTAGTCCGCTGAGGCACCTTGTTTGTCTCATTTCTTTCTCATTGTAGTGCTCTGAAGGCCACAAGTCTTCTAGCCTGGAGAGTGATGGTAGTAAAAGGGAGGGGGCGGCATTTTCAATTCTCGCCTAGGGCGGCAAAACACCTAGAAACGGCCCTGCCAGCGCCCCAGCTGGAGCTGGATGAGAAGGAGGAAATGGTGGCCCAAGTCATCACTGATGAAACGGTGGTCGGAGTGCCGGGTCAGGACACTGCTGAATGTGAGCAGACACAACCACAGGATGAGTACCAACCATGGAGTGGGTGGATGGTGGTGGATGGGCACAATGGCACTCATGCACAAAAAATTGCATTGCAGACCCACAATCACTGTGGATCAGGTCCCAGATAGCCCTGTGCATGGTGGCATGGACTAAGATCACCTGACTCAAGCCAAAACCTTGCAAGACACATATTCCCATGCACCCAGACTTTGAAATGTGCACCGTAAAGTCAGCCAAACACAGTCCAGGTACAACATCAGATTACAAAATAAGGGCAACATCAATTAGCAAAGTGCCACATCACCTAGAGATGCGGAGGGCTTGCAAAATGCCCACCTTGCATCATCAGAACCCATATCCAATTCATCAGCACAAGGCAGCATCTCCCAGATGCCCAAATGAGCATGCCGTGTGAATGTGACAGATCACGTGCACCAGTGAGCATGCCAACAACAAGCTCAGCACACCTGCAACATTGCGCATGTGTCTGACTTGTGTGCAAGGTCGTGCATGGCCATCAAGGGTGACTTTGATGGCCATACACAACCTTGCACACAAGCCAAACACATGCTCAAAGTTGCAGGTGTGTTGAGCTTGTTGTCGGCATGCTCACTGGTGCACGTGATCTGTCACATTCACACGGCATGCACATTTGGGCGTCTGGGAGATGCTGCCTTGTGCTGATGAATTGGATATGCGTGGTGATGAGGCAAGGGGGACAACGTGACATCCTCACGCATCGCCAAGCAATATGCCCCCTTGACCGTCCATGCAATGCAGTTCTGCGTACTGCAAGTGAGCAAGCATCCAGTGAGTCTGCATACTGGCAACACATGCTATCTCCCAAAAAAATGACCATGTAGGCCGATGGCTAAAATAGTCGTATGACTAAATGCACACACATTGTGAATACATAGTGACTGCAGCAGGGAGGTCTAAGGCAGTCACGTGTTAATACAAGCGCATGACCCCTGAGAAGCTACCCCCTTTGGACATACATAAGTACAAATGGGAGGTTGATGTAGGGAGAGAGAATCCGGAAAGGGCTTGGGCTGAGATAGTGGAGCGGGCGTGGAAGAGCACCAGCAATGCCTGCTTCCAAATGCACCATTTCCATGTCACACATCGTGCTTACCTCACACCGGCAAAAATAAAAACATATATCAACACTGACTCAGATGAATGCTAGAGGTGTAGGGGTGAAGGGGCAGACTTCCTCAAATGCACAGGAAGTGCCCACTCCTGGCTACTTACTGGAATGACGTACTTGCACTATTGAAGGTAGTGACGGATAGGGAATTAGATATGGCATTGGGGACATGTATACTGCATTGTTTTCCCCACACAGCTAAAACTAAAATCACCACCAAGTTCATAGATACGGGACTGGTGGTTGCCAAGAGAGAAATCACGAAGCACTGGAAGGCGAGTGGGCCCCGAGCTTAGATCGCTGGAAGATAGATTTCATCTAATGTGCGGACTGTGATGGAATGGTTCGGCTACAATTGGCAAAGAGGACGGGGAGTGATGGAGCACCCGAGGCAGCTAGAGCGTGGGGACACTTGGTGGGACGATCAAAAGAACCAGACGCTGAAAGTGATGATGATGCTGACCTGGGAGAGCTGATGACAGGGGAGGCCCCCTCCAGCGCGTAGAAGTAGCCATGTGCCACCATTAGCGATATGCAAGATACATGAATCCAAAGTGGCAGCCTGCACAAGGTTCAATTGTTTACCTTTTTGAGATCACTAATCACGCATTACTAGTGGTTATCGATGAGTGCAGAGTAATGGGGATGTGACATGCCTGGAGGGAGGGGGTATTGGAATTTAGGGCATGGATAGATTTAGTAGGAATAGTCAAGTTCCTCAATCTGGGACCCATAGAGTATTGGACATAGCTCCCTTTGTTACATGAATCATATTTTCCAAGGACATTGCGGAAACGTGCCTTAAGGTTGAGCTGAGATCCTCTGTTTGTACAATTGTATATTAAGATCAGTGGAGGGGGACTAGGTCTGTGATTTGGGAGATGTCAATGCCCTGCTTCCTAAAACTTCATCAGGTTTAATTTTAATGTAATTTTTTTTTTAAAGGACTAAATGCACACATGCTGCAGACTTTACTCATGGGGCAATGTTATGCAATGAGCAGGGGGGAAATACCTGCAACACCACGGTACATGAACAATGCATATCAGCAATGTGTTTCACAAAGCTGTACTGCTTCACTCGTTGTTGTGACAAACTCACACAACAACAATGTCCCCGTAAAGAAGTATGCCAAACAAAGTATGACCACAAGCAAGGATAGCAAATTAGCAAATAACAACTAAAAAGGCCAAAATGGCACACTCAATCATAAGGTCACATTTCACTCACCCACCCCCAAGTGTACACATCTGTCATACTGAAAACAGCATTCCTCCTCTGTCACCATTTGAGTTGGCCATCCCACGATCATGTGCATGTAAACACATCTGTTTGGTAAGTCAACTGTGTCAGTGAACAAACATCCAGTAATGTCAAATCATCACACACACGCAAAGCCAGGACTTGAAAATCTTGAACCAGGACAGCATGTATCATCCATGTCATCAGCTGCGTGGCACATACACAAATACACATCACCATGCCATTTGCATCTGTTGTGAGGGTGGCACTGACAAGGCCTGAGCAACATAAACACGCATCTGTAAATCAACTAAAGCAAAATCCTGTAACACACACCAGTAATGTCCCGTATAGGGCGTGCTGCCGGGCGGTGACGTGGGGCAGGGTGGGGTGTAGTAAACACCGGAATACGGATGAATGCAGGTAAGTATACAGTTAAATCCTTCAAACGGATTCATTTGCGCACACTGCATTGCCAAATGCGATGCAGGGCGCCCAACTACATCCCTCTTATCTTTTTAAATGTCCACTGACATGCATTCATCCATTTTCCGGTGTATACCACCCCCCACCCTGCCCCTCCACCGCCCCACGTCCCTGCCCGGCAGCATGCCCCATACGGGACACTACTGCCACACACACACCACATGTGGGATCAAAGTTGCGGGTAATGGGTGTTGACACCATCTGAACAGACAGTAACAACTATTGCAATACATGCTGCACCACACTCAGAATGGGTAATCCAACAGAAGTGCAGTAAGCAATACATGAAAGATTGAACATGACTGACAGAATGCACACAAGACAATTCACAATAGCCCTAGCTACATAGATGCACATGTGTCCTACATAGTGCAGCCATGTCGAAAAAAGAAAGTAGGCTCTCATTGCCAATGTGCCAAAAGGGTGCCCTTCTCACACATAACTAATCTCACACATAACACATGCACATGTGCAGTACCCAGCAAAGCTGCAGGTCTGTGAGCCACACTGACAAGGCAAGTGACAGGGCATGATGAATAGCATCCCTGCAGGACAAACATATTTACATGGGGCAGGACATCTCACTGATGTGGCGGAGTGTGGACCACCTCCTCATAGGAGCAGGTCACACTCTGACACATCCTTCTGTACACACAACCCCTGATGTGACCCAGACATCTCATGACCTACTATGCACAAGTGTCACAACTCTGGCCAACACACATAGTCACCACAGCTTACAACATCTCTGCATTGTACATTCACAGAAGTCAAAGGGTCATTGTCTGAAAGGGACGAGGGGCAGTAAAACAAAAGCAGCAGGTGCCACTATCACACAATGCAGTGCACACACATACAAATCTGAGTACATCAACATTGACTACTAGGTGTTACGAACTGCATCACTCACACAACTGAACAGAGGACACAACAGGTAGCGCCTGTGTGTAGACACTGTCCTAAAACAAATCTCATATTGGTAAAATGTAAGATGACAATGTACAAGTACAAGCTCACATCCGTGATGCCCTTGAAATAATCAACATCCTGCTAATAATAAGCATCTCATCCAAAACTGTCAGAATGTACAGTCTCCCGCAGTCTGTTTGCAAAGTTAACAAATGCATGCTCCTATATGTAACACACTGTTAAACTGTATCTCCCATACCAATTGCAGAGGGAGAGACAACACCTCCTGGACAGCAGAATGACCCACCCCTCACCGTTGACTTGGACGATTACACCACCATCAACCAGGAGGAATTCCTCCAGATGCTGGACTCCCTTGACACACAATCTACAGGAGCAGGGCAACCCAGCAGCATTGCGCAAACCCCACCCCCTGCACAAACCATCCAGCAGCAGGCACCTCCTACCACAGCTGCCTCCCAGGACCTTGACGACACATATCAGGCCTTTTACCGCCATGTGCTTGAGGTCCAGCAGGAGATGCGTGACCAGGTGCGGTTGGGGTTTGAGAGCCTGGCAGCCAAAATGGACGACATACGTGGGTGTCTGAGTCCCATCAGGGACCACATGCAGAGGATGACAGACATCCACAGCCCGCTCAATGCTCTCCAACGCTCCCTGGATGACATTGCTGTAGTCCTGACTCAGAGACTAGACCAACTGTCTCAGCAGGGTGGCTACAGTAGAGTCAGCGCAGATCTGTCCAGGCTTGCCCGGATAATGGAGAGCAGGGAGCGGCGTGAAGAACAACAGATGGCTGCCCCAGCTGAACACCAGCGCAATGTAGCTGGGATCTACCAGGCCCTGCATCTGCTCGTCACCTCAGTGCTGCCCCAAGCTCTGGCACCAATAGTTGCTGCTGCTGGCGGCTCCACATCCTCAGCTCCGCCCCCTGATGTGTCCGTGCCTCACAGTGCTGCACCCACCATACCACCACCCACATGGGAGCCACATGACACATCAGAGGACGAAGATGAGGATGATTCTGCCATTATGGTAAGGAGAACACAGAGCAAACATTGACGCCAAAAGGCCTGTCTTACCTTGGTATTCTTCTTACTATCATGCCACAGAACGACCCCTTCCATTGTCTTCCAATGTCACCCAACACTCACCTTGGAACTAGACATGGACTTCCACATCAGCTTTTTTTTGTGACAATGACACTGCAAACTCCGCCTCTTCCCTCTGATCCGTCACTCCCAAAGGACTCTGTCTGCCCCTCTAAAGGGCATAGATACAATGTTGGGTTGAATGGGCAAGTACTGTTCCTGTCTTCCCCCTTTGTACTGTAAATAAAAATATCCTATTCACACAGATGTGTGTTTACATGACCAATCAAGCATTGAACTTCGTCAATAATTTGTGTCCTGTGAATCCACAAAAAGGTCCACCAAGGGAAATACAAGCTAGGTACATGTGTCACCTGACACGGATAGGCAGTGAGATGAGCCTGTATGTGTAAAATTGATGTGCCCACCTTGATCAGATACCACAATCTAGCAATATACCAACTTGTACCCACGTTCATTCATTAGACAGGCATGTGTGAACAAATGTACCAGTCTGTTTCAGGACACAAGTAGTGTCACCCTGAACAATAGCAAACCATAATCTCCTGGCATATCTACTTACACTCAACATGGTGTACAAATCTTGTTGTGATGTTGCGCATTGCATATCACAACCCTAGATGTTGCACACCAGATTCACATTGATGAGGAGACCTAAGGGCACATGTCTAACATACATATATGGAACAACAAAGTCTGCCTCACTGAAGTGTAGTTCACAATGGTGACTATAGCCAAAGTGCTAAGCGTCAGTCAGCCCCTACCTGTGCACAAACAATGCCTAACAATCTTGGAGCCCTCTCATGCTGTGCCCACTGTGAGCATATTGGTCAATGTGTCTACGGATGTCTGTCGAACTGCACTTAGCATATAGTCTGATTCTGTGGCTACATTCCAAGGGTGTCATCACAATGAGTCAATGCCAAAAGTAACAGCTGTGACGAGTGCCCATGACACTGTCGGTACAGGGAGCTATGCAACATGTCACCACTTGTGTGCAGCAGAACAGTGTGCATGCAAACAAACGTCAACAGTGACCAAAGCATAACTCAACTAATTATGGCAGTCCGAAAAGGAAGATAGTAGAAGTTAAGTCAGTATACCTTACAGTGCAACTCCTAAATAACATTTGTGAATAACCTCAATAGTAAAGTCATAACTCATTGTCACGTAACTCATGTGATTCACAAACACTGTTGTGCCATGTGACGTTACCAATGGACACACAAATGACCTACATCTTGCATGTCATGGAGATTGAGCTGCCATGCACAGGGACAGGTAAGGCAAAGCAAGCTGATACCCTGGCACCACGCATCAAGTGTGCCAAGGTCTGTGCAATGTATATGGACTCAGAGCCCGGAGCATCTGATATGCATGTGTCATACGCCATATGTGTTACTCGGTGCATACATCCATATCCATGATGGCTAACTGTAGCAACTTCTATGTACTCACAATTCAATGTCCCTACATTGTGTTGTAATTTTGCAACAATGTGCAGTACAACCCTGTGCGTCACACTTAAGATATAGAACGTCACAAAACAATGTCCCTAGACTAAGCCGTAAACCATACTTTACAATCTGTCAGCCATGCAAGTTCACTGTGCTCACATATATGGTATCCTGACACAATCCATCCTGCTAAGTAACAGGTCATGACCATAGTTACACATTCAATGATTTGGCCAGTGACGGCATGAGTTGCATACAATGGAACAAGCCCCACTCCCCCACATCATCCCTGATGTAAGTGCAAACGGACAAAATTAAATAACATTATTTATAGAACAAATATGAAATATTTAAATTCCCTACACTACCACTAAGAACTAATCCTAACACTAAATCTAAACTAACTATTAAAATGTACTTAACTCCATACCCTAACTATTCCTAAACACGCAAAAACAGTTACGACATCAATCCCCCACCCAAAGGAAAATGAAACTTATCCCCAAATACCATAAAATTGTAGAAAAAAATATATTAACTTAAAAACTACCACTAACTAGGCCTACCCTAAAACTACTCTACCTAAAACGAACAAAACTTCACAAACACTAGCCAACACTGAAACATATACATTGTGGCAAGGGAGAAGAGGGGGACGGGGGACAAAATGGGGAGGAATCACTGCAGTCCAAGGTGTGTCCGGATGTCATGCAAGTTCCTGTTGAGGTACAACAATTCTCTCCGAATGTCTATGAGCATGGAATTGTTTGCAGCGATCATCCTCCTGTCCGTGGCATTAAAAGGCTCCACGTGAGCTGCAGGTGCAGGTGGTATTGGCACCTGTGCGGGTGTGGTCGGAGGGGGAATGACAGGCTAAGACCCCACACTGGGACCAGAGGGTACGGGGAGGGGCTGGCTGCTGGGTTGTCCAACATCCTGCAACGCATTCCATTTTCCGGCCTTCCTGTCGTTCCGATACCTCCTCGCCATCTGTCGGAAACCTCTGGCAACCTTCTTGACATGAAGGTACCGGTCCTTGGCCACCAGGAAGGCATGTTGCTCCGCAGGTGTCATGTTGTCTGTAACATATAATAAATGTCAATTCCAGTACTTCAGAACATGTCAATGTTCACCATTAAATCGTTAATCAAAGATTAAATCAACATGTGAGCCAACACACCAGTGTAACTATGTGAAGTCAGAGACGGACGTGGTCAACCAAATATTTAAGCATGAATGATTCACTACATGCTGTGGAGACTGACATGACAGTGCATGTCATGGAACATGTACTGTCACAACAAAATGAGACTGACACGGTCAAAACATGGCACCATTGGACACCCTGACTGCGGTTGACATGTACAAATGCCTGGAGGAGGGAGGCATTAGCCCTCCGTGTACAGAACCACCCTCATCCTGTCCTGTGACACACTGCTGCATCTAATGCACAATGCACATGTGCACCCCTGTGTGTCCACCAGCAACTGTGTGCAGGTCATCAAGTCTGCACCAAAACAGGCACTCTTGCACAAGATTGCAAGGGTGTCTGTGTGCAGGTGTGCTTGTCAATCTATTGTAATGTCACACTACATGCACAGGAACAAGACTGGGACAAGCCCTACTCACACTTCCAATCATGCAGCACACATGGGAACATGTTTGGTGTATGACCGCTTACATTGACAGGATGCGCTGTCCCTCACTCCACCATTACTATACAATTTCTGATGTTCTGCCACTGAGAGGGGGAGACATCATTTCACCCAAATTGTCACACATGCATGTCTTGTGACCGCTGACCTCACTCCGTAGTAAATAAGAGCACACATGCCTTTACAACGAAAACTGTTCCAATGCATTCAACATTGTTACTGCACCCTGGGGTCATGTGCGTCGTGTCATTGTCATGGCTAATGTTTACACACAGATAGTGTCGTTGAGCCCTGCATTGTGAAATATATGGGAGTTCAAATAATGCATACCTCAAGCGTGTGGTGGAAATGTGTGTGGAGTAATGTCACCAAGTGTGACAGAGGAGTATGTACACATGATCCATAGTCAAGCATGGAATGTCCCCACGGACACAGCCTGCCAACACCAATGCAGTGCACAAAGATGCAATTGCAGTTAACATGCACATCTTTGATATGTGTTTGTGTAACGTGCCATTGATATGTTTGACTCTCAGCTACACACTGCCACTTCAGTGAAGCTGCTATGCAGCATACATAAGAAAGCACTGTTCAAACATGTCTCTGAGCTTGCACCCCCTGAAAAGCACTGCCTCCTTGTGCACAACTTAACACCCACTGCACGTACCTTTTACGATAAACACAGCATGTAAGTGTGCCTTATTGACAAGGCAGCGTAACTCAACATCGGCAATAAGCCAATGACCCGATTGCCAACACCACTTCAGCGGAAGTGACGCAGTGGCGGCGTTTGGGTATTAAAATTATGCCCCTCAATTGGAATGGGTATCACTGACTGTTGATGGGCAAACTCACAACTGTGAAACAGATGCATTGCCCCACCTTCACCTACCAATTTGGACACTAATTTGACTTACACAATGCATCTTCACATTGTGGGTAAGGGACATGCGATACACACCCATACTGCTTATCAACAAAGTGTAGCATTTGTAACAGACACCCATGACACTGCAACATGACACTATATTATGTCCATACTCACCAGTGGCGTGTGGGTCCCTGAATCTGTCTATGTCCCCCTGTGTTATAGGTTGACGACCATCTGTGAGACAACAAATGTTAACATGTGTTGTTACCAGACGTAAACAAACATCACATATTCATGATGAAATTCATTACAGTAACTGATGATGCAACATAACTGTGGTGTTGCCTTTCATGTTGGCCACATGACTGTGACTACTTAGACTGCCATTCAAACAGGACCTGTGAATGCAGAGGCGGACCACACAATACATTACTGCTGGCAGACATGCACATATGAGTCGTGTGACACAATCTCAAGGCCCCATTACTACACGGACATGGGATAAAACTTGCTCTGTGTACAATTGCATCTCTGCAGATTTCAACGGGCAGTTACCCAGAGATATTTGGGGTATGACACTCTGGAGATGTCCCATTTGCGTTGTGTCTTTTGACCTCTCCAATTCATACTCACACATAAACCATGTACAGGGGCAGCCTAGCTACGGTTCCACAAGTTATGTTGGCCTGCTATTTTTACACTACATTCTGGCCAGCACACAGCTCACGCGCACAATGGCTTGGCTTGTACATGTACAGTCACCCTTACTGTACACAAACATACATTAATCAGCACGCCGGTTTGGCACAAGTGTGCCAGCTTTGGCACCACATTGTTAAGTGTTGATCCAGCGCAGTGGGTCACCCAAAATAGCCCCCTATGCTTGTCGGCATGGTGCAGCGTTGTGCCTCTGATGTGACCACATCATGTGTAAACACATTGCACCTCACACCTCACTCATCAAATGTACTGGAATTGGACCCCCACTTCATGACGTCCGCTGCGGGGACAGACTAGCAAGGCCACTGACTAACTGTCAGTGAAATTGCTCTGCCAGCCTCGCAGCTCCACCATTGAATGAGGCCTCCCCCAAGCACATGCACTCTCTGGAGTGTGCGTTTGAAGCCCTCCTCCACCCGCAGGTTCACCTGTGCATCAACCCTGGTGGTCAATTGGAGCTCTGACTCACGCATTCGGCTCCATCATTCACTCTTATCAACTTGTTACTTCACTTATTTCCACACTCATACCTAATCTATTGTTCGTCAGTATCCGGCTTCCTGATGCTTACTCTGTATTCCCTCTCTACCGACTTTTCATCCTTCCACGCCCCTTTCTCTGCAACCGCTGCTGCCCCCGTGGACCTCTCGCAAACTCCGTCACCAACATCATCTCCCCGCATGCCATTGCGTCCCCCAACTACAACACACTGGGAGTCCTCAACTTCCACCTCGACAGACCACATTGCTCCACATCTTCAGACATAGACTTATGAAAATGGCTTGTCCACATACACACACCTTGATGGACTTGAACATGCAAACACCCCCACATGCTTTGCGACCCTTACAAATGAGTAGACGCTCACAATAAGCATGTGCTTGATGGAATGTGTCCCACAGGTGACCTACATTACAATGTGGGCTTTACAGCGCAACATGTTTTCTACCCGGTCATTACAACAGAAATTGATAATACAACTTGCGCTGGATTGCGCTCTACAATAAGGGATATTAGGATTGAGTATTCCGACACCTTCCCTTCTGTTGCAAACACTGTAGTGGGGAGACTAAATCATGCAATTCAAGAGTCCACTGCATCATGCGCATGTCCTTTTGACGACTTTCATTGTATTAACAAAGTTGCAACAGTATCACAGTGTTAAGACAGCATTATGACATCATACCTTCATGTCCCACACGTCAATTGTCAATGTACGTAACAGTATTCAGGGTTAAAATAGTGTTTGTACTTACCACCCTGTATGCCAGTCATTACTCCGGTGAATTCAAGGATGTTGGCCTCACATGCCAGCATGCCCTGCCAGCGGTGCTTCCACTGGCGCATGTTCCTGTCCACTCCAAAGCAACGGAGCATCTGCATCCGCACACACTCCCAACGCACCTTCCGCACTGCCACGCTGTACCCTTGCAGGATACGTCCACCCCTCTCCAACATCAATGGCAGGTTAAATTTTACCAGCTAAAGGAAGCCCCCAAAAGCCCCCTCAGACATCCTTCCCGACCTGCCCACAGCCGGCATCTCCCTGCACACCAGTAACCCCTCAACCCAAAGAATGATAACCCTCTAAAACCACTGAAGTGAAATACCCCAACACAAACACACAACAAGACTCAGGACAGGAGACAGTAAAACAATTTAAAACAATTTAAAATGAGTTAACAGACACTTTTCACAGGACACAGGACACAGCAACACTCTCACAATCTCACACCAACAGCACAAACCACCAGACACCTCCTTCAATCTGAGCAATAACCAGCAATGTGCTTAGAACAGAAAGTGAAAGTGAAAAACACTCCTCTGGTAGACAGGAAGCATGCATACATCACTTCCTGTGTGTTTGCGGCCCGTTTTGTAGTATGCGATGATAATTTGCACGCAAATAGCTCGCTAATGTGCTCATGTTGAAAGTGAATTGTGTATGCGGCCCGTTTTTGGGAATGCGATGTTAATCTGCACGCTAATAGCTCTCTAATCTGCTCGTTGTAACTATGTAGTGTGTGCGGCCCGTTTTTGGGAATGCGATGTTGATCTGCACGCAAATAGCTCGCTAATCGGCTCGTTGTGATTATGTTGTGTATGCGGGCAGTTTTTGGGAATGCGATGTTAATCTGCACGCAAATAGCTCGCAAATGTGCTAATGTCGGAACTAAATTGTGTAAGCGTGCCGTTTTGGTAGATGCGATGTAAATCTGCACGCACTTAGGCCGCAAATAGGCTTAGGTTGGTAGTGTATTATACAGTGGGTGTGTCTAGCGACGTTTTTTACATGGCACATGTAAAGTTAGACATTGCGTGGGCGTGTAGATTTTACGGCAAGACCGATTTCAAACATAGATGGACAGTCAGAGGAAATGTCTTCTCAAAGCCATTGAATACAAGCTGAAGATTCTTTCGCACAATGAGGGCAGCCTACATTTTAGATTTCAAGACAGGTGACAGACTAAGGGGCATATCATCAAGGCCCGGCGATAAATATCGCAAAGCGCGCTTAGCGCTTGCATATTTATCGCCGGCTAACTCTGGAATTTATCGCCCGGTTAGCGCGTTATCAACAACGCGCATCGCCGAGGCGATACAAATTCCAGAGTTAGCTGCCAAATGTGCGATTATCGCTGGAAATCCAGTGATAATCGCACAACGATTGGCGATACGTTGTTGATAGGGCAGGGCAGACTTAGCCATTATATCCACCTTCCATTGGATATAATGGCTAAGTCAGCCTGAAAGCAGGCGTAAGGAAAGTAGCGATAACCACGGTTAGCGCTACTTTTCTTATCGCTCTGCAGGTTAGCGTTCACATTGTTAATAGGAGAAATGTCGGTTAGCGACATTTCTCACATTGTTTTGCGAGGAACGCCACTTTGCATCTCATTAGAGATGCAAAGCTGGGCGTTAAGGGAAGAGGCGCTACGGCAAGGATTCACGCGATAGCGTGACCTTGTTAATAGTTCGATAAAATTATCGCTGCTTTTGGCCCGAAAACGGACGCTAAAGCGGCGATAATTTTATCTCGGGCCTTGATGATATGCCCCTTAATGTCACGTAACATGACTCATCACCAGATCACTAGCTATTTGCACATACAATCATTGAATTGATGATGTGAATTGTAAGTGCACTACTCACCTGTGGTGGTCGGAAGGCAATGAGGGTGTGCACAGATCAATCAGTCCATGAGGGGGGCAATTAAGTGCACAACTCACCCGTGAAGCTCACAAGGCGCTGGGGGGAGTAAGAGTGCAGCTCTGTCTCAGGCAAATTGCCATGTCTTGTTGTCCCTCCTGAGAGCATGCAGGGTGGTAGAGCGTTTGATGTTGACTGTCATCTTGTTCCAGGATTTGCCAGCGCCGTAGGAGAATGCTCTTCCTCCCACTCTGGATTAGCGGGTCCAGGGTGAGTCTGCGTGGCCAAGGTTTGCTGAGCGTCATTTCCTCTTGGGGAGGTTGAAGGTGACTCTCTTGTTGATGTATTTGTGTCCGATGATGAGGTGGAGTGATTTGTATGTGTGTGTGAGTGGTTTTTAGTTAACTCTTATCTCGAGGTTGATCCAGTGGAGGTTTTGTATGTTCTGTCTTTTGTGTTTGTGACGTGGGGTTGTGATGACGGGTATGTCTGCGCCCTTCAGGATGTTTTTGTGCTTGTGTAGTAGTGTTTTGTTGATTCCTGAGTTGAGGGCGTTGCCGTAGTCCAGTCTGCTGGTGATAAATGCGTGGTTTTGGTTTTTGATGCATTTGGGGGTTATACATTTGGATGTATTGCGTAGGATCCGTAGGCAGTTCTAGCTGTTGAAGGCTATGGAGTTGATCTGGAAGGTCATGGTGACGGAAGAGTCGTGGATGATGCCGTGGTTGCGTGTGTGGTCTGTCAGTGATGGCAGGCTTACGTGGGCGGAGAGCCACCAGGTGTTGTCCCATGCGGATGTGGATGGCCTGAGGATGAGGATGTCAGTCTTCTCTGAGTTGAGCTTTAGGCAGATGTATTTCATCCAATCTGCACTTTCCAACATTCATTCCTGGAAGCAGAGTTTGTAGTATTTTCTGATCTTCGTGAGGGAGTGGATGAGCTGTGTGTTGTCTGCGTATGAGACTATGGTGAGCCCATGCTGTCTGACGATGAAGGTGAGCGTGTCCATGTAGTTGTGGAAAATTGTGGGGCTTAGGGACGATCCTTGGGGTACTCCGCAGTTGATCTCTGTGTGTTCGTGGATGAAGGGGGGAGTCTGATCCTGTGGTTTATTACGGAGAGGAAGGAGTGGATCCAGGAGAGGTCGGTTCCTCGTATCCCAGTGTCATGGATTCTGGCGGATGTGGTGCGTTGTGAGACGGGGTTGAAGGCTGCAGAGAAGTGTTATAGGATGTGTTCCGCTAGTTGACCCTGGTCAAGTGGCATGCGTATGTCGTTGTTGGTGGTGATGTGTGCGATCTTGGTGCTGTGCTTGCTGCCGTACCCAGACTGAGAGGGGGCCCTGATGAATTTTTCTTCAGTGAAGGCACTCATCTGCGGGTTTATGTGTCTCTTGGTGACTTTGTCCGCGAAGGGTAGGAAGGAGATGGTCCAATAGTTCTTCAGGTCTGTCGGGTGATTCCGCCGATACACAGATTTGTTCGACAATGAGATAGGTCTTGATGTGCTTCATGAAGGTGTTCAGGGATGGTGCGCATGTGGGGTCTGCTGATGGCTCATTCATGGTCTTGGGGGCAAGGTGAGTTTATTTTATCTTATTTGACCCCCATTTCACGCCCAATTTTCATATTTGACCCCCATTTCACACCCAGTTTTCATATTTGAACCCCATTTCACGCCCAATTTTCATATTTGACCCCCATTTCACACCCAGTTTTCATATTTGAGCCCCATTTCACAACCTTGTAATGATATTTTCACACAGACTGAACATTCATAATCATTGTTTCCCCCATACGCCCACATACATTTCAAGATTTAAGACCGAGTACACCCTGTAAATCATGATTTACGTACAGTATGACACACTAATTGAGTAATTGTGTGCCACAATTTACACCTTGTAAAGTCAAGTTGTGCACAATTGACACACTATGGCATCTCTATAATGAGGTGACATACACGCCATTGTTTGACTTTTGTGGTCATAATAGTTATTTTTGAACAATGCTAACGTTTCATTTGTGATATACTTATGCAGGAGAGTGATTTGCAGACAGGGTATATGTGTTAAGTTTGTTTATTGTCACAAACAGTTGTTGTGGTAATGTTCCCAAAACATGTCTCTGTTGTAGTCAGTCACAACGTGATGTGCTCAAGTGAAGTAATTGTTTATTATCCTGTCCCTTCGGGCAATTCCTGCTGCAGTGGCTGTGGGGTGTGGTCCACCTCGGTGATCTTCCTCATCATCCTGGTCATCGTCCGGTGCTGCAGGGACTTGGATCCAGGGGGCCTTGGTGCGCACACATATGTTGTGCAATACACAACATGCTAGTATGATTTTGTTTACCATTTCAGGGCTGTACAGAAGTTTGCCACCTGTGATATCCAGGCAATTGAAACGTGACTTCAGCACACCAAATGTGCGCTCAACGATGCCACGGGTGCGTCTATGTGCAGAATTGTACTGCCTCTGTGCCTGGGTGGTGGGGTTTCGTATGGGTGTCATCATCCACGGGCAGAGAGCATATCCTTGATCGCCTGTCACAAGTAATAGGGAGATGTGTCCATTATTCATTATGCATACTGTGTTGGCAGTGTTGACAGAGGCATTGTACATTTCTTATTTTAGCGATTTTTTGATTTGGGTTGGCCATGTGTTGCTTCTGGCTATTTAGCAGCATCAATGCTAAGTACATTGCCTCAGTGTTGATCCTACAAACGGCCATTTTGCTGGTGTGTGCTGCAATTTAGCATCCTACCATCTATCGATGGCACTAATCAGCACTCCTCGCAGTCAACGCCATGTGAATGTTCTAATGACATGGGCCACGCCTGACACAGCTCACATTCCGATCTGCGTCTGGTGCTGACGACAGACCTGTGACACCACACAACACATGCAATTGAATATCCAGAGCTTACACAAAGCAACAGACAGCAGACCCCTCGCTTGCAGGGTCCACTGAGGGCATTGACGGTTTGCACACACCATCTACAACATCACATGTCACAACGTTAACTTCATGGACTACATCCTCTGTCGCAAGCAGAGCCTCAAAGTCACATACCACACATACTAAAGGTCAATTGCACTCTGTGAATTGTTTTACAACATCTGATTGTCCAAACACTTCACCACACTGATACACATGGCAGGGCACACCTTTGCACACTTCTTGTAATTTGATATGTTTTTGCAGTTGCCAATACAAATTCTACACACATGTTGTGACCACGGACACATCCACTTACTCATTGTGCAACCACATGACACACCATATCACAGATGAGACAATGAGACTTTTGTGTAGCTGGGTTAGAGATGAGATGCTACACACCACCATCAACAGCAGCACCCACAACACTGCAGTCAACACCGATGGCGCAAGATAGTTATTTCAGGACAGATTTCTCCACCTGCGCATACACATTTGCCACACTGTGCAACTCCAACATTCCACATGCATTGATACAAGCCTGGTCACTCCACAGCTCTGAGTTGACACACTGATGAGACATGGGGGAGTACTTGTGCGACATTTAGTCAACCATCATGTGTCACCAGCAACAAGGACACCAACATTATGTTCATCCTCACCAATACACCAACACACCAGACTGGGATGCCAGTGAGGTTAACTTTGATTTGCGACATGGATGTTCAGAAGCTGGTGGGTACTGTATGCAGAGGAGCCTGGAGATCTCATGCTCGTACACAATACATCAGCATGTGACACCAGGTGGTGTGCCAATGCCTTTTGCAGCCCCCCCCCTATCGGTACCTAGGCAACGTATTTGAATCCTCCTTCTTGATGGGACGACATTCTTGTGGAGTTTGTGCATGTGGTGTGTCCAGTTGGTACTTACCGACAAGCAATGAATTTCCATATATGCGATTCTGGAAGCGCTGGTTTATGACGCAGTGTTGGTAGATGAATGCATCGTGCACACTCCCTGGAAATTTGGCAATGACATTTGTGAACAGTCCACGGTGGTCCACTATTGCCTGCACATTCATTGAATATGTGTGCTTTCTGTTGCGGTATATGTGTGCGCTGTCCGCAGGCGGCACAAATGATACATGTGTGCAGTCAATTGCACCCAACACCTGCGGGAAGCCAGCGATGGCATAGAATCCTTGCTTGATAGCAATCTGCTCCTGCATGGTGTTGGGGGAAGTGAAGGTGCTGGGGAATCAGGCTGACTATACCATCCAAGACAGTGGGGAGGAAGCCTGAGAAGGCTGCCTGTGATACTCCACCAACTCTGGCTGTTGTTGGTTGGAATGTCCCAGAGGCCAAGAAGTGCAGCACAGCAAGCAGTTTGGTCTGCGGAGGGATGTTTGTTCTCCGCTGTGTTGGTGGCGTCAGCCTGTGGGCAATGAGGGTCAGGATATGCTGGATAGATGTCCTTTTGAGCCTGTAGTGGGCTATGACATCCTCTGGCTTTACATCAGCAAGGCAGACACGTCTGCGCAGTGCCCGCTGTCTTCTTTGTCGCTGCCTCAGTGGGGGTGGTTGCATTGGCGGTGGTTGTTGTTGCCTTCGTGGGACTCCAATCTGCATGATGACTACCTCCATGGCTTCTGTGGCTGTTCTGAGGGAGCTCTGGCCTAGTCTCCCTTATATATGTCCACTTATCTGCAATTTAAGTCAGGTTTGTATCAGGTGTTAAAAACTGGAGCTAACGTGGGTTAGCGCGATTTTTTTTGTAGCTACGCGGTTCAGCGATAGCATTGTTAATAGTGCAAAGCTCTGTTAGCGACATTTTTCAGTGAATTTTAGTCAGGAACGCCTACTTTGCATCTCATTAGCAGAGATTATCGCTGGCGTGCAAGGCGATAAAATTTCTGGGTACTGTCGCGGGAAACTAGCGCTAATAGGGGTTAGCGACGCATTGTTGATAGGGCGTTGGGATTATCGCCGCTTTATCGCCTAAAAGTGACGCTAACGCGGCGATAAAGCCCTTGATAATATGCCCCTGTGAGATTCCATGGAGTTCAATAAGCAGGTGGATTTCGGGCACATCTCGCTGCTCGCCCTGATTTTTAGTGCAAGTAGCTTGTTTCTCACTGCAAAATCAGAGGGAATGGCACGACACAGCGTGACAGAGGGTGCTGCCTCTTTCTGGTGCATGAGTAGATTTTCTGCTCCAGTAACAGCTTTCTCAACTCGAACGGTAACAACCTGCCGTGACTGCCTGTGTTTATAATTCTCACTGGGGAGGCATTCTAGCACTCGAAAATCACACTAGCGGATGTAAATTCTCGCTCACGCTCGCCAACTTAATGTTAGCGATCCACGTGCGAGAAAAAATTCTGCCATGTGTTGGTTGGAGTAGTTTTTCAAGAACTCCATGCTGCAAGCAGAGTGGGCAAAACTCTGTGAACTCTGCCAGTAGAGCAGAATTTTTCACCCACCCCTAATTGCTGGATGATGAGAATGTGAGTCCTTACCCAATATTAAGCCAAAATCTTTTTATGTTCAACTCACAAGTTAAATAAATAAACCTGGGCTCAAATATGCAGACAGGCTTAACATAAGGAAAGGTATGGAAAATATTTAGCAGTATAAATAAAGAACAACAAAATGCCTAAAATCCAAAAAAGGGATCCAAATTGAAATTGTAAGATTTAAGGGTAAAAAGGGCAATGCAAAAGTAAAGTGCCAATCAGTAGTCTCTGTTCACCGTTGACAGGACCTACGCATGACTTCAGGCCAACAGCAATGGAAGGGGCTCGGGAACCCCAAGTAGGTTATCCAGTCAAAGATTTTATCTTCTGACTTAGTCTTTAAAATGGAGGTCCTTTTGCAGGGCAAGACTGAAGACTGATTCTGGCCAACTCCTCTCAAAGTTCAATAGCCATTGGTTGAGGATGCAATGAAGCTATTGGTTTCGGAGGGGACACCTTTCACATTTTATGATTGCTGGAACTCTGTCATCAGGCAGATACTCAAACATGATGGATATACCATCCTCCTTAATACAAGTGTATTATATTCTATAGCACTTGTAGAAAAGTGTGTCAGACATCCATCATATTTGTGAAGGTGTACCAGACCACATTTAAATCTTCCATGTTTCCAAAGAAGTCCTCTTGAAATTGGACACCTTTGATGCAAAGTCCTGCTTAAGCTCTGGAGGTCTTGAAAGTTCAACATTATTTTAACTCTCAACTTTTCAGACTTTCTAGAACAACTCCTTATGTTCACATTTCAGGCCCCCAGAACCCCAGGGACAGTACTTACCCCACAGGGCTCACTCTAGGCTAGGCCACCAGTAGTGTCTAGTCACTATCCAGTTGTAACTAGCAAAGTATTCAGTTTAGGAAAAAGGCATTTCACAGCTTGTTGTGCCCTTGGTGCCAACCAACTGCTGTAATCCACTTCGCAGTCCTAGGTACAAGTGGGAGCAGATCCACTAGCCATTGGGGGAGGGTGCCTCCTGGACACTCCCTAACCAATGAGAAAAAGAGTTCCCAGGGCACCCCTTTCGTCTTTTGCAGTGCAACCTATCTCACAGTGCACTATTCTGAGCAAAATCTATAATGGTAACACCCTTCTGCCACTGGACGTTTGTGATGTCCCAGTTAGGGTTATGTTCAGGGAAATAGGCAGTCTCCTCATGCTCACCTGCGCCATAATGGTTCCGTGACCAGCTCGTCCTCCCTACGTACTGGTGCCAAGCTGACTATAGATGGGCCAGGCAACAAAGGCTTCTCTATCCCAAGTCTACCTTTACACTTCTCTGTGAAAAGGCAGGCTTCACCCTGGTGACTCTGAAGCCAATAACGTTCCTCAAAGATCCCAAGCTGTCCTTCATGAGCTTATAGAAGTGACATACTTCACACACAAATCTTCCTGTCAAAAAGGCCTAGACCAATGTTTCTGTTTTGGAAGCAGTTTCCACACCTCATTAAGTGGAAGCACTGACAGAGGCTAGCTGCTGGAAGGATAATGCTAATTAGCTAACCAGAGATTCTGGCAGGAGAACGCTAATTAGCCAACCAGAGATTCTTTAAAAGTTATTTTTTCTAAATATTTATAAAAAATCAAATTTCACCAGTGAACTGAATTTTTATTAAGTAATGAAAATAGCGGTTGAATCATTTTGGTAGTTTCTCCCAAAGCTGAACTCGCAGAAATAGTATTTTATTTTGAACTTACGTTTTTCTCACATTACATCCACAGCCTTTTATTGTGCAAACAGCTTTTGGAGGATAGGCAGATGCCAACACTAAATTCTTACACATACTACTTTTAATTACTAGACACCATAGCTTGTGGGATATAAGTCCTACTTAGGGATGAAATATTTAAAAGTACAGTTCTTTCCTGTCAAAAAAGGTTTTCATGCAGGTTTAAAAGCTGCAGCAGTCAGGCTACACATGTTTTTCCTTGGTACTCTATTGTATGGCACAATGTGTACTGCAGTTTATGGCTGCTATTTAATTTTCCATGCCATTGGTATATGTTACTGCACCACATATTATGACGTTAATGGAAAGTTAAATGTGCTAATTTGAGATTAGCTAATTTTACTATGTTTTTCAGGGTTAAAGAACACACATTTTGGACTGGTAAGCAGTTTCCAAGTATGCATATTTCAAATACCAGCAATACCAGTTATCCAAAAATTGGTTGTGATCTCGCAAAAAGAGGGATTTTCACATGAGCTAAAAGGCAATGGGAAATTGTAGCCATTCCCGTGGCATTTCTCATTGACTGAGTGGAAGGGATGTGGAAAAACCATCTTGATAGGTATGGTCAGTTCCAGACTCGTATATTACTGTCATGACTACCTCAGTAGTTTCTGGACATTCCCTCACTGTCTGACTTTGACAGTTTTGACGCTCTGTCAAGTTCAGCCCAGCCTCTGACTGTACCTATGGATATCCCTGCATATCTGCCGACCCTACCAAGGAGAGTACTATCCACTGCCTACCCACAGAAGCACCCTAGAAAGTAAACAGTACCACCATGGTCAGCAAGGTGATGTTGACAATCCCGTGCCAAGGTCAGACGAGTGACCTCAAATTAGGACAGCTCTGCCCAAAAGGCAAGCCAGCTACAGAGGCCACTGACAGCTGTCAGGAACAAGGTCACTTGATATCCAGTATCTGGTGAATGCTTGAGTCTTGTGCCATGCGTAGGCTAGAGCAGAGTACACATGGTCTCCGGAGGAGTCTCAGCTCTCTTGGGTTTCTCAGTGTGGGGTGTACATAGTAAGGCTGCAGACACTCTCACTTCTTCCACCTAAGGTGTTGACGCCCTGAGGCTGTACATTTACCTGGTAGCCGAGGACTTCAAGACTGTACACACAGTTTCCATCAAGGGTGACACACACTTTATGCATCAGGGAGGGGTCTGCTTGGTCCAGATCTCCTGTCTCTGTATCAGTACGGGCAGCATCTTCAGGACAAAAGCAGTCTCACCAGTGCCAATCTTTGGTTTCTCTCCTGTCATAGCAGGTAACCCCTGGTACAATGGTAATCCCACTGTGGTTGGCACCCTTCTGTAACTTCTTACTTTCCATTTGGGAATAAGCACCCTGACCTATTGGAGAGTACCCCCAGAGGTCTGAGGTGGGAAAACCAGGGTGCTCCCTCCAACTTGTTCTTTATCAGCCTGTGGTAATTCTCTACAAGGAAGCATTCTATGTGTATGTGGGGGAAACAGCGTTTACAACGCTGTCATTACATTGCGCTACTATTACAACGCGGTCGTTACAACGACCACGTTGTTAGTACGCGATGCATTTACATCGCAAGTCATTACAACGACTTGCACTAGGGGGCGCTGAGGTATTGGAAATAAATTCCAACACCTTCCCTACTGTTGCGCAAACTGGAGTAGGAATAGTAATTAATACTATTCCTAAGTCCAGCGCCCCCCTAGTGCAAGTCTTTGTAATGACTTACGATGTAAATGCATTGCATACTAACAACGCGTTGTAAAAGCACGTGATGTAATGCATCGTGATGTAATGATACATATTCCGAGGTGGGGACCTACAACTAACCTTCCTTGGGCAACCACTCTCTGCCAATCTAAGTAGATCATGGCCACATGGTGGTTGCGCTCCCTCACATGGACTTTCCTTAACCTGTAGGCTTTTCCTCATACATTCTGTTCTGGGGAAACCAGCCTTTTTACCATCAAGATCTGGCTGGCACAAGTGTCCTGCAGATAGTGACAGGGACCACTTTCACTGTGACCGTCTGCAAGATATTACTTCCACCCTCTGGCATCACCAGCTTACCTTCTACGTCCACCTCCCAACCCAGGGCATAGACCATATCCTCCTCTGGATAATCCTCCTCCCCCAGTGCTACACTGACCACCCATGCAGAGTGCCCACTTTGTGAGTAATTTCTTCTAGGAGCATGAGGAATCACCACTCTATAACCCTGACTGTAGGCAGTCAAAACACCTGCCCTTTTCAAAGGGCCTTTTTCCTCCTGGGATCCCATCTTCCTGAAAGTTACTTGGAAGTCTTTTCCCTTTTGATAGTTTTGAGGTCCAAAGAAGTTATTTTTTTAGCCTTGTTGCTCCACTCCTTTCCCTGTTGTGGGTTTGATGCCTCCTTCTTGGAGTTACCAGCCCCAGTTTTCTTAGAAGCCCTATTGCACACCCATATGTCAGCTGCCATTGCAAACTTCATGGTGTCAGTTAGATAGATCCTGGTGTAACAATTACTCAAGATGTGTTCCTTCATAACCAAATTATCTAAGCCCATTGTAAATATTTACTTCACTGCCCTTCTCTGAGTTCTCCAGTGAGATGCCTACAATGTCATCCCAAGCCTGTCGTGAATCTTTGTGGATGTCTTAAACCTCTTAAGGAACTTTTTGGGAGTAAGGCCAAATGCATATGTCACTGCATCCTTCATGCCAGTGAAGGACTCTGCTACCTCCTGATACAGGGCCCAAATCACAAAGGTAATCTTTGACCTGAAGTCTAAGTTTAGACCTGGAGTCTAACTATACACCTGAAGTTTAACTTTACAACTAAAGTCTAAGTTTAAACCTGAAGTCTAAGTTCAGACCTGAAGTCTAAGTTCAGACCTGAAGTCTAAGTTCAGACTTCTGGTGTAAAGTTAGACTTCAGGTCTTTACTTAGGGCCCAGTTAGAACAAAAATCTGACTTAGACCAAAAGTCTAACTTTACTACTTTTTGGAATTTACAAAGGTAAGTTACTACTAGAAACTTTACTACTAGTAAACATACTAGTAGTAAACTTACTAGTAGTAAAGTTACTGTAAGTAAATGTACTGGTAGTATAGTTACTAGAAGTAATTTACCTCTGTGAATACAGAACAATAGTTAGACTTTTGGTCTAAGTTGGACTTTTGGTCTAATTTTACCTATGTGAATCAGGCCCCTAAAGTTTAGTAGTGCATTCCTCCAATGCATAGTTATCAACCCCCAAAATAATGCTCCCCAGTTCTGTCAAGCTGGTGCATGACCAATACTCTTTCATATAAAGCAAACAATTTTTCAATGTCATCTTCCACAACAAATCTAGGCACAATATTTTATGCAATCTAGGGAGTGCCAGCTCCCCTATCAACACCTCACCCTTGCTGCCATCATCTCTTCTGGACATTAGACCCAGCCTGGTCTTCTACAACTCCAAAGCGTATTTCTTCTCCTCCAGTGTTCTCTTCTCCTCCAGGGCAATGGAAGCAAGTTTGTTCTGACAGTCCCGCTCTGACTTCTTGTCACTGTACTTCATCTGGCCAACTTAAAATGCTCTGAGGAGCTCAAACTGTGGCCAAACTCATTTCACAGCCCTGGAAGATCCATACATGAAGCATCCTTTAGAAAGATTGTTGTCTGCCTCCTATTCTTCTTGGGCTCCCCCATTCTCCTCTAATGTGGTCCATAGCTGACAAACCTCTTTCCAGAACCTAAGGGTGCTGTGGAAATCCTCCTTCCTGGATTCTCTGCTCAACTTAAGCTCTCTCTGCTTGCCCAGGGTCTTCACTTCTCCAATTTAGAGGCTGTCCGTTGTGGATAGATCCACCACCATGTTCCTAAAAGTCTAAGGTGCAAATATTGCGATCTACAACAAATTTGAAAAACGAATCAAAATTATTCAAAGACTTATGTCAATTAAAAATCTAAAATAATTTATGTATAGGATTTTTTAATTTTGTCTTTTAAACAGAGTGGTGACTGCTAAACACAAGTCCTGGATCCCCCTGCTGAACACCAATGTAAGAAAAATGCTATTAGTTGTGGAAGAAGGGAGTCCTTCCCAAGTAATAAGTCTGCAATCTTGCTAGGTGCAACACATGAAATCAATAAATACATCTGGGTTCAATGCCTGGTAGCTATGTCACACAGCAGACAGACTTAACTTAAGTAAAAATGTGCAAAGTATTTAGAAGTACCAAAATAATTAAAAAGTTCAAACACAACACAACAAAATTCCACAACCAATTTCTGAAAATGTAAAATAAAAGCTTGAAAACAAATGAGGCCAAAATGGCTAAAATCTAATAAGGGAAACTCTAGATTTGATTTTTCAAAGTATTATTGTAAAAATAGCCAAGAAAAAGTAAAGCACTATACATAAGTCACTGTGAACAGTTGAACAGAACCTAAGTGTTATTTCATGTCAACTGTGATGAAGGTCTCCCAGATCAAAGATTTTACCTTCTGATTTAGGGCCTGATTACGATCTTTGTGGATGGGATACTCCATCACAAACGTGATGGATATCCTGTACGCCAAGATCGTAATCGGGCCCTTAGTCCCTGAAATGGGTGTTGAAATCCTCCAGTGGGACAAGATTGAAGTCTATGTCTACCAAAGTCCTGAAAAAGTTGGACAGCCATTTGAGAAGGTCCACCTTCAACCATCGGTAATGGCAGGAAACGCTTTAAGCAGAAAAAAATAAAATTTCTCACCGCTTAAGTCCTCTCATGAGGCAGATACTTTTTGCGCCTTCACCTGATCAAAAATTCTACCTTCTGATTTTTTTTTTAAAGGAGCTCAAAATCGTCCAGCAAGCATGAATAGGCATCTGACAAAGTCCTCTAAAAATTAGACACCTTTGCCTTGAGGTCCCTCGGATTCTCCAGAGGTCTTGGAAGTCCATACTTTCTCTATAGCATAGCTCCTTTTGGTCCCTTCTCAGGCTCCTAAGACCTCAGGAATAGCACTTAGGGGACAAGACTCACTCCAGTAGAGCCACTAGCAGGGAGCATCTCTTTTCCAGTTGTAACTGGTCAACTTATTGCTTCAGGATAAAGGCTTCTAGCAGCTTGTTTTGTGTTCCTGTCACCCCACAGGAAGTCAGTCAACTGACCCTTGGAGTCCACTATTGTCCTGTCCTGGGTACAAGTTAGATCAGGTCCAGCCTCTAAGGTCTCCACAAAGACCACAGACAGCAGGTTCAGACCTATTTTGTTCTTCCACAGGTCCAGATACCATCTGATAAGCTGTGAGTGAGGTGAGGTGGGAGTTACCCCATGACATTCCCTAACATATGAGAAAAAAGTTCCCTAGGTGAGCCTTCCCACTTTTGCAGCACATCCTGTTTACCTTACTGCAAAGTGTCTAGCAGTGCACTATTTTTAGCAGGATCCATAATTGTAGCAACCTTCTGTCCTTGGATTTTTTTGCTGTCCCAGTCAGGGGTGTGTTTTGGGAAATGGGCAGTCCTATTCTCCTCAACTACACCAAACTGGTTCTGGGACAAAACACCCCTTCCTTTTTGGCTTGTGCGAAGCTGGCTACAGTTGACCTAGGGAACAAAGGCTTCTCTTCCCCTGATTTACCTTTATACTTAACTGTGAATGGGCAGGCTTCACCCAGGTTCTTTACATGTTCATATAATTCCTGAACCTTCCCAGCTGCCCTTCCTGAACTGAAAGGAGTGACATATCTCATACCTAGGTCTTCCTGTCAAAAGGCCTAACCAATTGTTTCTAGTCTGGGAGAATTTTTGCCTGTCCTTAAAGAAAGCATTGGCAAGGGTCAGCTTCCGGCAGGTGTTAGAAATTAGGTTACTGGATGACTAGGGTGTGAGCCCTGGTCAAGCAGCAACCACAATACTAGTCTGGGTAAGGCACAAGCAAACCCCAATTTACCCTGTGCTCAACCCCCTGGTAGCTTGGCACAGAGAAGTCAGGCTTAACTCAGAAGCAATGTCTAAAGCATTTATGCAACACTTCAAACAGTAAAACAGTGAAAACACCACACAAAAGATCCCAGGTTAGAAACATAAAGCTTAATTTAATTAACAAAACAAGACCAAAATGGCAAATTTACAGTCAGAGAACCAAATTCCGAATATTTAAAGAATGACCTTCAATACATTGCCTAAAAGCATAAAGTGTGAACCAGGGATATCAGGTCACGTTGGACTGGGTCAAATTCAAGAGTTCAAGCTGACATTGATGGAACGCTTGTTGGGTACTGTCCCAGATTAGTTCAGATGAAGGTATTCCTTCTCAAGTTTTGTGGCAAGAGTCCCGTTCATGGGGAAGAGGTTCACTGGGAGCAAGGAGAGCACCACTGGAGATGATCAGCATAGTGCGAAGAATAGGCCCGGTGTCGTGGACAGGCAGGCTGGAGCCTTGTGGTGGTGATCCATGTCGGTGGTATGATGATTGCTGTGCGAAGAGACAAACTTGTAGCGGTTTGCGCTGATTCTTTTTTGCAAGCGGCACAGTTCCAGTGCAAAGGGGCCCATACACGAGGAGCCAGAAGTTTGATTTACAGGGAATCTGTTATGTTCCTGAGGCTCAGATCGGGAGGCCAGCAGACTAGCTCTTTGAGTCACTCTGGGGTCATGGGTTCAAGATGGAGGTTGCAGGTCCAGTTCTTCTTCCTCAGGCAAGAGCACAGCAGGATGCAGGTCAGCACAGCAAGGCAGCAGCCCCTTCAGAGTAGGAGTCTAGCAGAGTGACAGTCCTTTCAGCAGAACAGTAGTCCTTCTTCCTGGCAGATTATCCACAGGTCAAAAACTGTACTGAAGTGGTGGTGTCTGAGGTCTTTCTTTTATATACAGGTGCCCTGGTTCTGGAAGGTGGCAAAGCATCTAGACAGTGTCTTAGAAGTGCAAGGAATTGCCTGCCTTCCCTATCCTGGCTCCTAGTTGGCTGAAGTGACAATACAGAATCGTTAAGCCTATAATGTGGGGACAGGACACAGCCTATACAGGTGTAAGGGAGGCTGGGCCCAGATTCTCCCTCCCATAGTGCACAGAATGGCCCATTAAGTCACATCTAATCTACCATTGGGTGTGACTGCCTAGGAGTAATACACAAAGCCCAACTGCCAATTACACCCAGTCATGTGACCAGATACAGGCTGCAGGCACCAAATGGCTAAGGCAAGAAAATGCCAACTTTCTTAAAGTGGCATTTTCCAAATTGTAATTTAAAATCCGACTTCACCATAAGTTAGGATTTTACATTAGGATTCCAGAGACACCAAACATGGACTAGTTATGTCTTCCCATCTGTGAATTACACTTATAAAATGTAATAAGGTAATTCCAATGTTATCCTCTGGTAGATATAGGTCTTGCAGTAGTGAAAAACAAATTTAAGAGTTTTTCACTACCAGGACATGTAAAACTAAAAGCTACATGTCCTGCTTTTTAAATACATTGCATCCTGCCCTCTGGGCTGTCCAGGGCCTGCCCTTGTGGTGACTTATATGTATTAAAATAGACGGCGTGGGCCTGGCAAGAGGTTTAACTTGCAATTTTAACATGGTAGTTTAAAAATGCACATGCAGGCTCTGCAATGGCAGGCCTGAACATGTTCAAAGGGCTAATTAAGTGGGTGGCACAATCAGTGCTGCAAGTTCACTAGTAGCATTTAATTTACATGCCCTGGGCACATGTAGTGCATTATACTAGGGCCTTATAAATAAATTAAATATGCCAATTGGGTATAAGCCAATGTTACCATGTTCTAAGGAGAGAGCACAAGAACTTTAGCATTGGTTAGCAGCGGTAAAGTGCACAGAGTCCTACAGCCAACAAAAGTAAATTCAGCAAAAAGGGAAGAAGGAAGGCAAAAGGTTTGGGAGTGACCCTGCATAAAGGATAATTTCCCACAGAAGGCTAATGGTAATTAGAACACCAGAGATTCGAGCAGACAAAATCTAACTTTTTAACAGTTACTTTTCCTAAAAATTAATTAAAAATCCCACTTCACCAGAGAAGTGGATTTAAAAAAATATTAGAGATAGTTGTTGAATCATACTGGTGGCTTGTCCCAAACCTGACTTAGCAAAATTAGTATTTTATTCTGAACGTTTCAGCCTATTAAAGTGAAAATAGCTTTTAGGGGCTATTCACTGAAGGTGTATGCCAACACTAAATTCTTACATGTACTACTTTTTAATACTAGACACCATTCCTTGTGGGCTAGAAGGTCTACTAAGGAGTGCCTTATTTAATATTTAAACTTAGGGTTTTTTCCTGTAAAAGAAGGTTTGCATGCAGGTCTAAAAGCTGCTGCAGTCAGGCTATACATGTTGGCCTAGAACCATGTTTTTCCTCGTCAGCCTACTTCATGTGCTGCTGTTTACAGGTGACATTTAAGTTTTTCATTCCATTTGAGATGTCATCAGTGATCTAATCAATGTTGTCATGTAACATGGCATGAGGGATGTAATAAATGATGTTCATGGTGGGTGCATATATTATAGCTAGCTCAATAAACTATAACTGGTGAATTTCTGTGGGGTTTATTTTGTTATAAACAATCATTTGTATATTATTACAAGGCCTAAGTGTAACGTCACTGCAGCCTTTGGTTTTCTTCAGTGACTTTATCAGGTTTCCCTAATGTAAGATAAAATATTGGTACCTTACCCAACTTTAACATCACTTTACCATTGCTTTTTTCAGTGAATTTCCAAGAAATGTTTACATTATGTATGATCTCATTAGCATACCTAACTATAACGCCACCTTTGGTTTTTTTCAGTGAAATTCTGGGGTTTTCAGATCCTATTCACCCAACTCACTCCCTGAGCCTAGCTTTTTATCGAGCACAGCCAGGCACAGTGGGTGAGTCAACCCCCCCCTCCCATTGCTGTTTAACTCCCCAGGGTCACACCTCCCCACAGATAACCATCCCATATTTTCAATTTTTTGCTCCACTGTAGTACTCCCATGGTACAGTCGTGCAAGCAGCACACCAAGGTACCGAAACACAGTGCAAGCTTTAATTGTCAGTGCTTGCATGGGAGACGGCGCTAATTTCCCCTCTCATAGACCAGGGAGTCAGGGTGCGACTACCCAGCCCCCCTTGTACCTTATTTGTTTTTTTAAACTCAGGACACAGAAAATAAGTTCCCAAGACCTAAAATGGCAGCCACAACATTTCTGTTGATCTTGCGGCCAGCCAATCAGATTGCTAGGTACTACAGGACCAGTACCAAACCTGCAGTACAGAAGGGGTCAATGGACAAAAAAATATCTCTTTGCCAATCACACTGCCGAAATGCCCCCGCCTGGTGCGAGACAAATGTATCTCCCTGAACACACTCCTGTAGTTGGGGAACACAGCAGAAACAAAAGCTACTCCCTTTGGGTGGGAGAAGGCATGCCAGCTCTCGCCGGCACCCAAGTAAGGTGCTGAGAGGGGAGCCTTTTGGAAATGTTTAAGTGCCCCACCAGTTTATATACAGAAAAATGGGTTTGGGCTTTATGAAGCCCTTATAAAGTGGGAGGAAAGGCTAGGCCACAGTTCCATAAACGCATGAAAAAGTTGTCTTCCAGCAACATTTATAAATGATTTCTAGAAATGCAATACACCTCAATCTTCGGTAAAGGCATTTTTATGCCATCCTATATTGCATCATATAATTGAGCATCTTATTTCTGCCAATCATTAGTTAATTGGTATGGGTACTGCAACAAAATACTTACATTGGTTTAACAGAAGTTTTTGTGTGCACATTAAAACTGTTTGTGAACTGTGACTGTACAAACATTGTGACTCCAAACAAAGTGCAAAGTGAGGCAATTGCAAACAGGTGCATCCAATATACAGCGCAATCAAAACTGACAGGATATGTTTGTATTTCGCAAACTAGTCCTTCAACACCAGTATCCACACATTTTATAAATGTGTGGATACTGAGGGTATATGCATGGGTTAGGACCCTCAAAAGGTCAACGAATCAGACAGAGTAGGTAGCAGGTATCCTACGGTTAAAAAGATTGACCCATTATAACTGGTGAATTTCAGTGGTTTTTAGAGTTCAAAATGTTATGTGTTAACTGACATTTTCACCTAACTATAATGTCACTTTATCCTTTGGTTTCTTCAGTGAATATGTACCTATATTCCTAGAGGATGCAGCAGCTAGGGCTGAAAAGCACCATAGTGGTCATGCACCATCCACAGTGTGGCTAGGCCATCCTCCTCTGCTTGGACTGAAGGACATGGTGTGGACTCTCTGAGAGACCAGGCAAAGAACAAGTCTGTTCAGGTGTGCTGGCAGGTTGCTTCAGGGCGAAGATCTCTCTCTGTGGAGTGATCTACCCACAAAGTGTTTGAATTTTTGCAGCTAAGTGGCATGAAGATTATTGACTGACCTCAGGCTCTATATGGGTATAACTGAGAGGGTCTAAAGCAGGGGTGGCTCCTCCATGTGGGCGGAGGAGCGTCACCCCACTGCTTTCTCGCAGTGCGAGAAGCAGAAACATAAAATGGTATTATGAATACCATTTTATGTTTCTGCTTCTCGCACTGCGAGAAAGCAAAAGGGTTTGGTTGGGGGCGGGTGGGTCGGCGGTCTTGCTCCAGGCAGGGGAAGAGTGGCTTGCCCACTGCTGTGGGCGCTGACAGTTTGGTTGGCCCCAGTGCCGACCAAACCAGTCATGCGCACTTTCCCGTTTTGCAGTCTGATGGAGAAAACAGCCTCCCCATAGACGTCTGTATTGTTGGTGTCCCAGCCAATCACAACGCTGACATTGCAGCATTGTGATTGGCTTAGGGGAGGAGAGGGAGGCTGCCTGTTTCCTGTGAGGAGCAGAGAGAGGAGACGCGATGCGAGACCGGAGGCGAAGGTAAGTTTTAATTTTTCTTTTTTTAATTAACCCCCTTCCCCCGTGACCCCCATCCGCGAGTCATGCCGGCCGCGACTGGTCTAAAGAGATATTCAGTTGCATGGCCTTTCAACACCTTATGCAGCATCCATAGTGCTTTGCTCAGTATGCTTTCTTCAATAGGGAGTGGGCAAAGTGTTTTGTTTTTTTCATGCCTTCGAGAACGCAAGAGAATAAAATGCATGTGTTGGTACTTAGGTAGTGATGTACATTACAAACATCTTCAAATGTATTGCATATGTTTAGATTTTAAACACCAGGAAATTAAGTAACTTGCTCAGAATAACAGAACTTTTAGTCAATTGCCTAGGATAGAATTTTACTAAGGTTGGCGGGTTCCAACGTAGGTTCTTTCGTCACTGAACCACATCTCTCTGACTAATAGTGAACCATCGATGAAACGATAGTAGATTATTTACAGGTTGCTTTGGCCAAATTACTAAATTGCTGGCGACAGACTGAGTAGAGTTCTACTATATTTATATCTTCCTACTTGACACAATGGAATGATTATGCACAATTCATTTTATGACCTTTTGCATCAATGTCCCTGGCTCTTAGAAACAAAGGGGCAGGCCACCAGATATCCTCTCCAAGCAGGAGGCATTTATGTGCCTTCACTGGAGCGAAGTGGAGTGAAATCAAACTTCTGAAGCTGGAGTTTGAAAAATGAGTGATGCTTGTCCCAAAAACAAATATCTAATCATTTGTTTGATCTGTTTCCAGGAAACCATTTTCTCTTCTTCAGGCTGAGCCCATTTTCTCTCTTTGTGATTTGGGACAACGTTGCTTCTCTGCTGACGGAGAAATGTTGCACATCCTTTTACTTACCCAGATATCAGCCACTTGTAGCAGAGCCTTCTTGGTGCTACAAGCACCACATGCTGCGAGTTTCTTAGACCTATAAGTTCTCTCCACAGGCTGAGAAGCACAGGCAATTCTTTTTTTGAAGGAGGGGGCTGACTATCCGGAGCGGATTCAAGTCACTACGTCATGTGGAGTGCGCTGCTACAACTTCAATGCTGGAATTTCCCATCCACTACACCATTTGCTCGCTCTTGATTTTATCCTGTATCTTCAGCATCAGGTGACTCTTGAGACAACTTATTTGTTGTGTCAGCTGCATAAAGTTCACTATCAATGGATTCGGGAGTGCAGCAAGGGTGCCATCTATCGTCAGGAAAGCAAAGGAAATGGGTTCACCTTGTCACAATTAGGCAGCAAAATATAGCCAAACTGGGGGCCTCTCACAAACATTGGCCCTTGATTCCACTGCACTTGCTGCACTATTGATAGCTAAGCCCCAGAAATAATGAATTCGTTCATTTAGAGTTGAGAGCATCAAGTTCATTTTTTCTTCCACAATGGTGTCTGAGGGACTAAAATGTCACAATAAAGGACAAGACTGGGGCCCACTGAGTTAAATGTAGGAGGCTCAATGACTCTGCATCACGTGTTGAAATGTTTTTGTGCAGAAATTGAATAGATTGTGTTTTTCATAACATCCAATAACGTGAATATCACAAATGTAGGTTACTAAACCGGGATAAGCATAATTACGAATAAACCTTCCATTCCCACGATAAGCATAGCTTTGTTTAAAATATTCCTCTCTTCTGCTTTAGGTTCACCACCCTTGGATCGTTCCCTCAACATTTATAAGACACCGAAGAGACCTTCTCCTTCTGTAGACGTCTCTACTCCTAGCTTTCCAAAATTGCTTTTTAGTGAGTCTCTCCTTTTTATCTATGCTGATCTTTTGGCGGGAGGCATGTGAGCTTTACTTTCATACTACAAATGCTCAAAAAAAAAAAAGAAAGAAAGAAAAATTAACTCAGCCTCTCACTATGTGCATTAAGAACCAACCGTACGTGGAAAAGGTATTCTATGTTTTACTGTGTTTATTTCAACGAAAAGCTGTAAATTTGAACCTATTACAATAATGTATATGCTGCGCACATTGAACCAGTCTTACCTTGATCATTGGCAGGATACGAAAAACATCTGCATTCTGTAGGGCTCTTAATACATCATATCGCTTAGTTTGATATCTATTGATACATCACAATAGGTCGAAAATGTTTTCAATCTGTCCAGTTGTTTTAAGATATTAAACATGTTACAGCTTAACTGCTATCATGGTACCCAGGATGCACAGCAGCTTTCCCCACGTGGTTCACATTTTCTTAGACGCCAAGATTCCTAGAGCATACCCCTAAAGATGACCTGGAGGTAGTTGCAGGCGAACTCCAGACTCACAGTAGAATCTTACTAGGAAAGAAGCATAAATATATAGGGCACAGAGCTAAATGATGCATCTAAAGCCGGTGATTAGTAACTTTGTCTAATTGCACTTGGGGCATACTCCAGTCAGGTGTTTATTTGTTCCATTAGAAGGTAAGCTTCTTTAATTGAAGCAACCATGGAATACAAAGCAAATTATGTTGTTCAATGCACTGCCCCACAATGGCTAATTACAGTATTCATGGGCAGCATTTGGCGTGCAGTATCTAGGCAGAGAATTCATATTTTGCCCATTATAGGGTTTTTGTCTAGAAAGTGTTACAACAGGGTTCCAAAGATTTACTACTTGGCGCTAATGCTCTGCTCTGTGTTACTTGGAAAATGTGTTCCTACGTGTCCCATAGTGTACCTATGTCCGATCCTCTCCAGAACGAACTGGGCGGGCAGAAATATATACCTGTCTACAAGAATATTGTGTGCGTCCCCTTCGGGATGTGTGTCATGCTGGATAGCAGCCCCATGTCCTTAACCTAACAGGGTTTTCCCATGTCCTATATGGTTAGTCCTGCCCTGTTTATGAACATTCCTTGCTTTGCGGAAAGTTTGCGGAAACGTTGCGTGAAATGATGCAATCATGGATTTCTGATCTTACCATGAGTATTTATATCTAATGAAATATGGAATTTAATTCATGTATGCTTTAAAGTTTCAGCATGAGCCTTGATAAACTGGTATACCTGCAAAACATATGTCAGACGTATATGAAACTAGATGTATATGCGACTAGATGTTCCTCAGGCGAGTTAAACCTCGGGTATTAGGTATGTATGGAAAGCACAATTAACAGTAAAATAACATTTTAAAGAATAGGCTTTATGGATGACAATGATACAAATATATACATACACTGGGCAAAATCCATCATCCTAGCTGATGGGTGACTGGCGCAGCAGTTCATATCCCTGCGCGAGACCCAGCCATGAGCAAATAGCGGCGCCGATAGCGACTGGACTACCTACTGAACCGGGGAAGAGATGGGGCCTTGCCGGCTCGAGGTAGAGCTCCTTCATGGCTAAGCGGTGCTGCCCTGGTGAAGAGACCTTCTCTCCGGCATGGGCTGCAGTGGTCTGGCTGCACTGCTGAGCACCTGGCTGCGTCTGGTGGGGCCAGTGGCTCTGCGATGCCCGGCGCTGAGACCGCACAATTCCCTGGTGAGGCCTGCGGGAGCCAGTGGCGGCCACGGTGTGAGAGAGCTGGGACCAGCGGGGAAACAAGTCAACACGAAACGCAGCTGTATGCCTGGTAAGGCCGGCCCACTTAGCCCCCGGAGGCCCCATGGTGATAGGGTCCAAGGATGAGCCTGGGAGACGGCCATCGGGCCGAGCTGGGCCAGCCTGGGGCTTGGTGCATCTCCCTGCTGTCCCCCTCCTTCTACCTTTGCTGCATGCTGCGCCTCCCGGCGGAGGCCTACATACCTGGGCGAGAACAGACTGTGAAGAACCAGGCCCTCGGGGCCTAGGAAGAGAGACTGCACAAGTGGCCGTTTGGGCCAGCTCCTTCATGGGGCCTCAGCTCTTGTGGCAGTGGTGACACGGGCGCTTTGAGTGGCAAGGGAGGCTGGCCCTGCTGGGATCGCATCAGCTTGGGGGCCAGGGGCCGCTGCCAGGCCATCTTCGCTGCTACACCTGCTGATGAAGGGTTAGTGGAGATGCTGCTCCACATCATACCTCTACTTGACGGCACCTTGGTCTCGTTGACGGGGGTGGCTGCCCGACTGGGCCCCTGGGTGTTTGGACCTGCTGCCAGTTGTTTGGAGCACCCTTCCTGGTTGGCCACAGAACTACCACTGCACCCATTTCAGGTACCAGTCCCATTTTCCTCACTTGAGCTGTGGCAGGTGTGTCCTGCTATTGGAATTACTGTTTTGGGGAAGGCACTATTCACTCTCAGACATGCACATGGCCTGAGCTGGGGAATAACTCCTGCCAGTTCCGCTTGCAGCTGAGACCCCACTCACTGGCCCAGGGGGATCAGTGCCGGCTGATCGCTGGCAAAACCAAGCGCTCTGGGGAGTGCCCCAGCTTGGAGTTGGTGGAAGGAGGGAGTTTCCCAGACACCCATACTACAATGCTGGTCGTGGCTGATGTCCTTATGGTGGAGCTTAGAGTGGGCTGTAAGGTCCTGAACACTCGCTTTGACGCACTGGAGAAGCGCCTGGACACGATGGGGGCACGCCTGGACCACCATGAGGGGCGACTTGACAAAGTGGAGGGTAGGGTCTCAGATCTCGAGGATAACTCCACCCAGGCGGCCAAGAGGCTGGATCGTATGGAAAAACTCCTAAAGACAGTTGCAATGAAGAATGAAGTCTTGGAGGCCAGAAGTAGATACAACAATATCCGTATTCTGGGTATTCCAGAATCCACGAACACGGGCTGCCTCGATGGATTTCTGGAGCAGGTTTTGGTCGATCTGTTTGGCAGAGACTCCTTCACATCCACCTTTCGTGATGGCCCACTGCACCTTGGGGCTGTGCCTAAATCTCGGTTGCCCGCCACACCCATTCATCGTCCGACTGCTAAATTTCCAGGACAGAGACACTGCTTTGCATCTGGCTGGAGAAAAGGGGCCACTCAATTGGCAGGGCTCATCTGTCTCTCTTTACCCCGACTTCACGGCGATGGTCCAGGATACCCACAGCAAGTTAACAGGTGTCAAGGCCACGCTTCGCATCCTTGGCCTCAACTCTGGGATGTTATACCCCACCTGCCTGCGGGCCAAGATCAACAGCAGGTCACAAATCTTTTAAACACCAATGGCAGTGCAGGAGTGCAGGAGTGCAGGAGTGCAGGAGTTCTGTCGCATATATTCCGAGGCCCAAGCGACACACCAAACAAACTCTACTGAGCAATCGCCATTTGATTACAACTCTGGCACCAGTACTGAGCTTTTCTCTGCAAGCTAAATTTCTTCTCTCTAAACTGTTCTGTAGCTATGCCACTTTATTGAGATGTATCAGATCATGATGCTTCATGTCTTCTCCTGTCCCAGCTAATGTTTAATGTCCTAGTGTATGGCAAACTGAATTGTTTATCAGTACTTTTTTTCCTTTACAGGGAGTGGGGAACCGGCGTAGCATGCCCACCCCTCGAGTGTGTTCACACTTTACTGTTTGGGTGTCGTAATATGCTGCAACTGTTCATAATTGTAGCAACGTTGTTGGGGTTGGGATTTCCCCATAGTATTGGGAACAGGGATGTGAGGGTGGGAGGGAGATGGTGTTGTGTTGAGTTTTGGATAGTTTTGCAGTCGTTTTTTTATCCAGATCACTGTTGGTACTGCACTGTTGCTCTTAGAAACAACTGTTCCCCATCCCTCAACCCAGCAATGATTGTACCTGACAGGGTCCACTCATTTGCAGATGTTACATTAGTAACCTAGAACATACAAGGGCTGAACAACACTCACAAGGGCAAGCAGGTATTACACTAACTACAGAGGCAACATGTGGACATTGCCTTTTTACTGGAAACGCATTTGTTCCCTACATCACCTCACACCTTTGCCGCCACATGGGGATCTCACTGGTATTTTGTAGGATATAGCACATACGCCAGGGGTGTATCAACACTAATCCACAAATGAGTACCTTTCCAACTGTCAGCGATGTGTGCAGATACGGAGGGACTTTATCTGCTGGTGGCGGGCTGTTTCCTGGGTTACACTATACTCCTAGTTAATGTATATCTCCCAAACACAGATAGCCCAGAAATTTATCAAGACCCACAGGCTCAGGATGACCAAATGGAGGCAAACCACATCTGCATTAGTGAAACAAAAAATGCTCTTACAAAGGAAGCTCTTACCTAACTATAACTACATATTGGCAGTCACCAGTAGGTAGTTATAGTTAGGACCTAGTTTCCATTGGAAAAGCATTTTTTGATTTGCCAATAACTATGGCACCATTTGATGAATCTGCACGAAATTTTCAAAACTAATGGGGCAGTCAGGTCAGCTGCTGTGTTGAAAGTTTAAGGGTGATTTGTCAAGCGGGGGCCGAGAAAAAGGGGGGGTTCCAAAACACATTTTCTCCATGTTAATAGCCATAGGAAACTTTAGACACAGCTACAGCCCGAACTGCTCAACGGAATTACACCAAATTTGGCAAAAAGGTAGCTTTTGGTTCAGAAAGCACTCTTTTTGTTAAACGGTGTAAATCTGTTCACTAGTTGCTGAGAAATTTAAAGAAATTTCAAATTGTATATCTAGGGATGCAAAGGATCCGCGAACCCTCTGGATCTCGTGCCTGCAATCTGATTGGCTGCCAACACTTCAAACCAGGAAGTGTTGGCAGCCATCTTGTGAAAAAAGGTGAAAAAATTATGAAAAACAAGAAAAGGGGTCAGGGTAGAGACACCCTGACTCCCTAGGCCTGCTTAGGGGGTCCCACAGGGACACCCAGGGCCAAAAATTAAAATTAGAAAGGGCCAAAAATTAAATTGAAAAACGAAGCAAGGTCTCCCGTGCTTCATTTCCTTAAAGCCCCCGGGTGGGCCAGGTCCGGGGGCAATGACCAAAAAAGATATATGCTGGGGAATGCGGGGGACCCCTCAGCCCCAGGGACAGCCACCTCCTTGGGGCTATATTCATGAAATGCGGGGGGCCATGTGGGCCCCCCACAGCCCCAGGAACCCCCACTTCCCTGGGGCTTTATTTTAAAAAAAATGCATGGGGGCTCCTGTCCCCCTTGCAGCCCTGGGGACCACCACCTCCCTGTGGCTTCAATCAATAAATGTGGAGGGGCTGCATGCCCCCCTGCAGCCCCAGGGACCACCACCTCCCAGGGGCTTTGTTTAAAAAATGAAGTGTGGGGGGCTCAATCCCCAGGGCTGTAGAGAAGATGGGAGGGGGCCATGCATCCCCCCTCCAGGAGCCCTCCATGGCCTTAGGGACCACCACCCCCCAGGGCCAGCTCCAGCAATGTCCCGGGGTGCCCACCCCCAGGACATTGCTGTTTGCTATGGCATAGCAAACTCTGCTTCACTTCATGGAAGCGAGAGCATGAAAAATGCTCTTGCTTCCATTTAGCAAGGCAGAATTGCTTTTGGGCAAAGGAAGCTGCATTTTTTGCAGCTCCCACTGCCCAAAAACAATGCCAGCTCGTGCAGGAGGCGGGGAAATGGCATGGACCACGGGAGCCTTGAGGCTCCCCCCGTGGTCCCCAACGTTGTGGCCATGCGCCGGGGATGGGGTCCCCGGGGCTAAAAAAATAGCCCAGAGAGGGGCCCTTGGCCCCCCTCCCTTTGTTTTAATTAAATTAAAAATGTCTGGGCCCCGGGGATGGGGTCCCTAGGGCAGAAATCGGCCTTGGGAGGGGGGCCTCATTCCCACCTCCCGTTTTATTTCTAATATTTTTTAAAATGGGTCAGGCCCTGAGGGATGGGGTCCCCAGGGCACACAAAGGATCAAGGGAAGGGGGGCCACACAGCCACCCTTCCTAAAATAGGACAAAAAAAGGAAGCCGGCAACTCGCTGGAGGCCCTGCCCTCTCTCTGTACTACTCTGCAAACGCACCTCCTGGCACGCTCTTGGTTGGGGGATGAAGTCCCCTTCATGCCTGAGGGTCCTTAGGGGCCAACTAGCCCATCTGTTACCTCCAGTAATCCCCACACAGTGGGATTGCTGAGAGGTGGTAGGAGGCCATGCCCCTTTTTACACCACTCTGCCAATGCGCCTCTTGGTGCACTGCTGGTGGGGCGATGAGGTCCCCTTGTGTCCTGAGGACCTCAGGACTAAAGTGGACTTCATCCCCCAAGGAGCAGTGCACCAGGAGGCACATTTGCAGAGTGGTGTAAAAAGGGGGCGTGGCCTCTGACTACCTCTCAGCAATCCAGCTTGTGGGTCTTACTAGAGGTAACAGGAGGGCTTGTTGGCCCCAAGGGACCCTCAAGAGGCAAGGGGGCTTCATCCCCCAACCAAGAGCATGCCAGGAGTTGCATTTGCAGAGTGGTGGAGAAAGAGGGTGTGGACTGGGACCACCTCTCAGAAATCCCACTGTGTGTGTGTGGGGCTTACTGTAGGTATCAGGTAGGCTAGTTGGTCCCTAAGCACCCTCAGCAGCAAAGGGGACTTCATCTCCCAACCAAGAGCGTGCCAGGAGGCGCATTTGCAGAGTGGTGGACAAATGGGGTGTGGCCTGGTATCACAGCTCAGCAATCCTGCTGTGTGGGTTTTACTGGAGGTAATAGGAGGGGTAGTTGGCCCCCAAGGACGGCCTTGGGGGCCTACTATCCCTTTTGTTAGCTCCAGTAAGTCCCACACTTTGGGATTGCTCAGAGGTTTTCAGAGACCACGCCCCCCTTTCTCCACTACTCTGCAAACGCGAATCGTGGCGCACTACTGGTTGGGGACACCTGAGTGACCTTGGGGGCCAAGAAGCCCTCCTGGTACCGCTTGTAAGTCCTACGCAGCGGAATTCCTGAGCGCTGGTTCCAGGGACTTTGAGTGTTTTAATAAAAAATTATGAGTGTTAAATATATATACCAAGGTGTATTGATGAATCAGTTGGTTTATGAGTGACTGTATGGATGACTCAGTGTGTGCGTGACTGACTGTTTAAGTAAGTGATTAGGTGTCTCAGTGAATGTATGGGTGAGTGACTGGTTGTATGAATGTGTGTATCTGTCAGTTCATGTCTAAGTGGGTGTATGAGTGTGTTAGTGGGTACATGAATGGCTATATGGGTGATTGATTGGTTGTCTGACTACGTCTATGGTTGTCTGGGTGTCTGTGTGTGTGGGTGAGGAGGTATGTGACTGCCTGTATGGATCAGTGAGTGGGGGAGTCAGTGGCTGTATGGGGTACTGTTGTGTGTGTGAAAAGTTGTGTAAGTGAGTGAGTGTCTGTATGGCTGCATTGGTGATTGTGTGCATGGGTCAGTATGGGTGAGTAACTGAGTATGTGAAAGGCAGTATTCATGAGTGGTGGGGTATATGAGTGACTGTATGCGTGAGTGAGTGAGTGAATGTGAGAGTGGCTATATAGATGAGTGCATGCTTCTGTCAGTGACTGTACAGCTGAATGAGTATGTGTTCCTATTTCTATTAGTAAGTAAGTGGGTGGGTGTGTAACTGTTTGGGTGAGTAAGTGGCTGTATGATTGACTGTATGGGTGAGTGTCTAGGTGTGTGAGTAGTTTTATGGGTGACTCACTCAGTGTGTCAACACCTGTATGCCTGTATGAGTGGACATGTCAATGGCTGTTAGTGAGTGAGTTGGTCTATGAGTGGCAGTATGGGAGAGCGATCAGATGTGTGTATAGATCAATGAATCAGTGAGTGTGTGTATGTACTTGTATGGCTTTGTGAATGGATTTGTGAATGGCTGTGTGGGAGGGGCAGTAGGTGTAAAAAAGATTCTACAGTGGTGTGAGTGGGGACGTCTTCGAAAACATGGTGAGACTTACAACAGTGACATGGAAAGAGTTGCTGTTTTATATTTGGCTAGTTCCAACATTCTGAACAGTCAGTGAATAGTGAAACTGCCAGAGAAAAGTGAGGTTTAGGACATGTTGGCAGAGGGATTAGGCTACTTCGTATGAGTCTCTGGAAAGGTACACTTGAAGTAGGCCGTATAAATTTAGGTGTCTGCTTGCAATGGTAAGTGCTCTCTGTCAAATTTAAAGGTCTGCATGCTCTCGTGACTCAGGTATGTGTCTACTTGTACATGTATTCTGACACGGGCTGTGCATCTAAAGAACCTAGCTTAAAAAACTGGTAGCTTCTCACACAGGTGTACAAATCGTCTCAGTTCTGCTCCATCATTCGGTCACAGAGGGAGACATGTCTTTACCTATTTAGGTGTCACAGAACCCCTCAAATAGACTGTTCAATGCCCCATACCCAGTATTATGAGCAGAAAGGCATACATACACCTTCTTGTACAGAAACGTAGAGAGCATGCGGTCTGAAACACAGGTATTCTACTATTTACAGGTTTCTTTTTATGTATCATGTCACTAGGACAAAGAACAGACACACGCTTTGAAGCCTTCAGAAACATGGTGTGGCTTACAACAGTGACATGGAAAGGGTTGCTGTTTTAAATTTGGCTAGGCCCAACATTCTGAGCAGTCGATGAATAGTGAAGCTGCCAGAGAAAAGTGAGGTTTAAGACATGTTGGCAGAGGGATTAGAGATCAGGCTACTTCATATGAGTCTCTGGAACTACCCATGCACTTATGCAATGACCCAGTCACTACCATTGCACTTATCCATTCACTAAAACACTACCCATCCACTCAATCAATCACCCAGGCACTACCTTTGCACTCATGCATTCACTGAAGGCACATCCCATGCCCTCATCCAATCATTCAAACAATATCCTTGCACTAACTTTTCACTGGCAGCTTCACTATTCACCGACTGCTCAGAATGTTGGGCCTAGCCAAAAATGAAACAGCAACTCTTCCCATGTCACTGTTGTAAGTCTCATCATGTTTTTGCACCTCTCTTGATACTTTATGCACCTCTCTTGCTTCTTTCTGCACCTCTCTTGCTTCTTTCTGCACCCCCTTGCCTCTTTCTGCACCTCTCCTGCCTCTTTCTTCACGTCCATTGCCTCTTTCTGTACATCACTCTCTACTTTCTTCACCTCTCTTGCTTCTTTCTGTACTTCTCTTGCTTCTTTCTGCACTTCTCTTGCTTATTTCTGCACCTTTCTTCTTCTTTCTGCACATTTCTTCCTCTTTCTGTACCTTTATTCCTCTTTCTGCAGTTCTCTTGCTTTTTTCTGTACTTCTCTTGCCTCCTTCTGCACCTCTCTTACTTCTTTCTGCACTTCTCTTGCCTCTTTCAGCACCTCCTTTGCCATATTTCTGTATCTCTCTTGCTTCTTTCTGTATCTCTCTAGCTTCTTTCTGCACCAGTCTTGCTTCTTTCAGCACTTCTCTTGCCTCCTTCTGCACCTCTCTTACTTCTTTTTGCACTTCTCTTGCCTCTTCCAGCACCTCCTTTGCCTCTTTCTGTATCTCTCTTGCTTCTTTTTGTACCTCATTTGCTTCTTTCTGCACCTCACTTGCTTCTTTCTGCACTTCTCTTGCTTCTTTCTGCACCTCTCTTGCCACTTTCTGCACATTTCTTCTTATTTCTGCACCGCTCTTGCTTTTTTCTGCACTTCCCTTGCTACTTTCTGCACCTCTCTTGCGTCTTTCTGTACCCCTCTTGCCTCTTTTTGCTCCTCACTTGCTTCTTTCTGCACTTCTCTTGCTTCTTTTTATACCTGTCTTGCTTCTTTCTGCACCCCTCTTGCCTATTTCTGCACACCTCTTGCCTCTTTCTGTTCCTTGCCTGCTTCTTTCTGCACTTCTCTTGCTTCCTTCTACACCTCTCTTACTTCTTTCTGCACCGCTCTTTCCTCTTGATGCACCTCTCTTGCCTCTTTCTGTACTTCTCTTGCCTCTTTCTGCACCCCTACTGCTTCTTTCTGAACTTCTCTTGCCTCTTTCTGCACCTCTCTTGCCTCTTTATGCACATCTCTTGGCTCTATCTGCACCTCTCTTGCTTCTTTCTTCACCTCTCTTGCTTCTTTCTGTACCTCTTTGCTTCTTTCTGCACCTATCTTGCCAATTTCATCAATTCTCTTGCTTCTTTCTGCACTTCTCTTGCTTCTTTCTGTACTTCTCTTGCCCCTTTCTGCAGTTCTATTGACTCTTTCTGCACTTCTCTTGCCTGTTTCTGCACCTCTCTTGCCTCTTTCTGCATATTTCTCCCTCTTTCTGTGCCTCCCTTGTTTCTTTCTGCACTTCTCTTGCTTCTTTCTGCACCCCTCTTTCCTCTTTCTGCACATCTCTTGCTTCTTTCTGCACCTCTCTTGCCTCTTTCTGCACTTCTTCTCCATCTTTTTGCACTTCTCTTGCCTCTTTCTGCACATCTCGTGCTTCCTTCTGCTCCTTTCTTCCTCTTTCTGCACTTCTCTTGCCTCTTTTTGTACCTTTCTACCTCTTTCTGCATCTCTCTTGCTTCTTTCTGCAATTCTCTAGCCTCTTTCTGCAGTTCTCTTGCCTCTTTCTGCACTTCTCTTGCCTGTTTCTGCACCTCTCTCACCTCTTTCTACATATTTCTGCCTCTTTCTGTGTCTCTCTTGCTTCTTTCTGCACTTCTCTTGCTTCTTTCTGCACCCCTCTTGCCTATTTCTGCATTCCTCTTGCCTCTGTCTGCACATCTCTTGCATTTTCTGTACCTCTCTTGCCTCTTTCTGCACTTCTTTTGCCTCTTTCTGCACTTCTATTGCCTCTTTCTGTACCTTTCTTCTTGTTTCTGAACATCTCTTTCTTCTTTCTGTACCGCTCTTGCTTCTTTATGCACTTTTTTGCTTCTTTCTGTACCTCTCTTGCTTCTTTCTTCACCTCTCTTGCTTCTTTCTGTACTTCTTTGCTTATTTCTGCACCTCTCTTGCCAATTTCATCACGTCTCTTGCTTCTTTCTGCACTTCACTTGCTTCTTTCTCCACCTCTCTTGCCTCTTTCTGATTGTCTCTTGCTTCTTTCTGCACTTCTCTTGCCCCTTTCTGCAGTTCTCGTGCCTCTTTGTGCAATTCTCTTGCCTGTTTCTTCACCTCTCTCGCCTCTTTCTAAATATTTCTGCCTCTTTCTGTGCCTCCCTTGCTTCTTTCTGCACTTCTCTTGGTTCTTTCTGCACCCCTCTTGCCTATTTCTGCACCCCTCTTGCCTCTTTCTGCACTTCTCTAGCCTCTTTCTACAGTTCTCTTGCTTCTTTCTGCACTTCACTTGCCTCTTTCTGCACTTCTCTTGCCTCTTTATGCACATTTCTTCCTCTTTCTGCGCCTCTCTTGCTTCTTTCATCACTAGTCTTGCCTCTTTCGGCACCTCTCTTCCCTCTTTCTGTACCTCTCTTACTTCTTTCTGCACCTTTCTTGCTTCTTTCTGCACCTCACTCTCTTCTTTCTGCACCTCTCTTGCTTCTTTCTGCACCTTTCTTCCTCTTCCTGCTCCTTTCTTCCTCTTTCTTCCTCTTTCTGAACATTTCTTCTACTTTCTGCACTTCTCTTGCCTCTTTCCGCATCTCTCTTGCCTCTTTCTGCAGCTCTCTTGCTTCTTTCTGCACCTCTCTTGCTTCTTTCTGCACTTCTCTTGCTTCTTTCTGCCCTTCTCTTGTCCCTTTCAGCACTTCACTTGCCTCTTCCGGCACTTCTCTTTCCTCTTTCTGCGCCTTTCTTTTCTCTTACTGCACCTTTCTGCACCTTTATTTCTCTTTCTGCAAGTCTCTTACCTCTTTCTGTACATCACTCTCTTCTTTCTTCACCTCTCTTGCTTCTTTCTATATCTCTCTTGCTTCTTTCTGCACTTCTCTTGCTTCTTTCTGTGCCTTTCTTCCTCTTTCTGCACATTTCTTCCTCTTTCTGCACCTTTCTTCCTCTTTCTGAAGTTCTCTTGCTTCTTTCTGTAATTCTCTTGCATCCTTCTGCACCTCTCTTGCTTCTTTCTGCACTTCTCTTGCCTCTTTCAGCACATCCTTTGCCTCTTTCTGCACATCCCTTCCCTCTTTCTGTATCTCTTTTGCTTCTTTCTGTATCTCTCTTGCTTCTTTCTGCACCAGTCTTGCTTCTTTCAGCATTTCTCTTGCTTCATTCTGCACCTCTCTTCCCTCTTTCATCACTTCTCTTGCTTATTTTTGTACCTCACTTGCTTCTTTCTGCACCTCACTTGCTTCTTTCTGCACTACTCTTGCTTCTTTCTGTGCCTTTCTTCCTTTTTCTGCACATTTCTTCCTCTTTCTGCACCTTTCTTCCTCTTTCTGCAGTTCTCTTGCTTCTTTCTGTAATTCTCTTGCATCCTTCTGCACCTCTCTTGCTTCTTTCTGCACTTCTCTTGCCTCTTTCAGCACCTCCTTTGCCTCTTTCTGCACATCCCTTCCCTCTTTATGTATCTCTTTTGCTTCTTTCTGTATCTCTCTTGCTTCTTTCTGCACCAGTCTTGCTTCTTTCAGCATTTCTCTTGCTTCATCCTGCACCTCTCTTCCCTCTTTCATCACTTCTCTTGCTTATTTTTGTACCTCACTTGCTTCTTTCTGCACCTCACTTGCTTCTTTCTGCACTTCTCTTGCTTCTTTCTGCACCTCTCTTACCACTTTCTGCACATTTCTTCTTATTTCAGCACCGCCCTTGGTTTTTTCTGCACTACTCTTGCTTCTTTCTGCACCTCTCTTGCGTCTTTCTGCACCACTCTTGCCTCTTTTTACTCCTCTCTTCCTTCTATCTGCACTTCTCTTGCTTCTTTTTGTACCTCTCTTGCTTCTTTCTGCACGCCTCTTGCCTATTTCTGCACCACTCTCGCCTCTTTCTGCATATTTCTGCCTCTTTCTGTGCCTCCCTTGCTTCTTTCTGCGCTTCTCTTGGTTCTTTCTGCACCCCTCTTGCCTATTTCTGCACCCCTCTTGCCTCTTTCTGCACATCTCTTGCTTCTTTCTGCACCTCTCTTGCCTCTTTCTGCACATCTTTTTCCTCTTTTGTACTTCTCTTGCCTCTTTCTGCACCTCTCGTGCTTCCTTCGGCTCCTTTCTTCCTCTTTCTGCACTTCTCTTGCCTCTTTTTGTACCTTTCTTCCTCTTTCTGCATCTCTCTTGCTTCTTTCTGCACTTCTCTAGCCTCTTTCTGCAGTTATCTTGCCTCTTTCTGCACTTCTCTTGCCTGTTTCTGCACCTCTCTTGCCTCTTTCTGCATATTTCTGCCTCTTTCTGTGCCTCTCTTTCTTCTTTCTGCACTTCTCTTGCTTCTTTCTGCACCCCTCTTGCCTATTCTGCACCCCTCTCGCTTCTTTCTGCCCATTTCTTGCTTATTTCTGTACCTCTCTTGCCTCTTTCTGCACTTCTTTTGCCTCTTTCAGCACATCCTTTGCCTCTTTCTGCACATCCCTTCCCTCTTTCTGTATCTCTCTTGCTTCTTTCTGTATCTCTCTTGCTTCTTTCTGCACCAGTCTTGCTTCTTTCAGCATTTCTCTTGCTTCATTCTGCACCTCTCTTCCCTCTTTCATCACTTCTCTTGCTTATTTTTGTACCTCACTTGCTTCTTTCTGCACCTCACTTGCTTCTTTCTGCACTACTCTTGCTTCTTTCTGTGCCTTTCTTCCTTTTTCTGCACATTTCTTCCTCTTTCTGCAGTTCTCTTGCTTCTTTCTGTAATTCTCTTGCATCCTTCTGCACCTCTCTTGCTTCTTTCTGCACTTCTCTTGCCTCTTTCAGCACCTCCTTTGCCTCTTTCAGCACCTCCTTTGCCTCTTTCTGCACATCCCTTCCCTCTTTATGTATCTCTTTTGCTTCTTTCTGTATCTCTCTTGCTTCTTTCTGCACTCAGTCTTGCTTCTTTCAGCATTTCTCTTGCTTCATCCTGCACCTCTCTTCCTCTTTCATCACTTCTCTTGCTTATTTTTGTACCTCACTTGCTTCTTTCTGCACCTCACTTGCTTCTTTCTGCACTTCTCTTGCTTCTTTCTGCACCTCTCTTACCACTTTCTGCACATTTCTTCTTATTTCAGCACCGTCCCTTGCTTTTTTCTGCACTACTCTTGCTTCTTTCTGCACCTCTCTTGCGTCTTTCTGCACCACTCTTGCCTCTTTTTACTCCTCTCTTCCTTCTATCTGCACTTCTCTTGCTTCTTTTTGTACCTCTCTTGCTTCTTTCTGCACGCCTCTTGCCTATTTCTGCACCACTCTCGCCTCTTTCTGCATATTTCTGCCTCTTTCTGTGCCTCCCTTGCTTCTTTCTGCACATCTCTTGCTTCTTTCTGCACCTCTCTTGCCTCTTTCTGCACATCTTTTCCTCTTTTGTACTTCTCTTGCCTCTTTCTGCACCTCTCGTGCTTCCTTCGGCTCCTTTCTTCCTCTTTCTGCACTTCTCTTGCCTCTTTTGTACCTTTCTTCCTCTTTCTGCATCTCTCTTGCTTCTTTCTGCACTTCTCTAGCCTCTTTCTGCAGTTATCTTGCCTCTTTCTGCACTTCTCTTGCCTGTTTCTGCACCTCTCTTGCCTCTTTCTGCATATTTCTGCCTCTTTCTGTGCCTCTCTTTCTTCTTTCTGCACTTCTCTTGCTTCTTTCTGCACCCCTCTTGCCTATTCTGCACCTCTCTCGCTTCTTTCTGCCCATTTCTTGCTTATTTCTGTACCTCTCTTGCCTCTTTCTGCACTTCTTTTGCCTCTTTCAGCACATCCTTTGCCTCTTTCTGCACATCCCTTCCCTCTTTCTGTATCTCTTTTGCTTCTTTCTGTATCTCTCTTGCTTCTTTCTGCACCAGTCTTGCTTCTTTCAGCATTTCTCTTGCTTCATTCTGCACCTCTCTTCCCTCTTTCATCACTTCTCTTGCTTATTTTTGTACCTCACTTGCTTCTTTCTGCACCTCACTTGCTTCTTTCTGCACTACTCTTGCTTCTTTCTGTGCCTTTCTTCCTTTTTCTGCACATTTCTTCCTCTTTCTGCAGTTCTCTTGCTTCTTTCTGTAATTCTCTTGCATCCTTCTGCACCTCTCTTGCTTCTTTCTGCACTTCTCTTGCCTCTTTCAGCACCTCCTTTGCCTCTTTCAGCACCTCCTTTGCCTCTTTCTGCACATCCCTTCCCTCTTTATGTATCTCTTTTGCTTCTTTCTGTATCTCTCTTGCTTCTTTCTGCACCAGTCTTGCTTCTTTCAGCATTTCTCTTGCTTCATCCTGCACCTCTCTTCCCTCTTTCATCACTTCTCTTGCTTATTTTTGTACCTCACTTGCTTCTTTCTGCACCTCACTTGCTTCTTTCTGCACTTCTCTTGCTTCTTTCTGCACCTCTCTTACCACTTTCTGCACATTTCTTCTTATTTCAGCACCGCCCTTGCTTTTTTCTGCACTACTCTTGCTTCTTTCTGCACCTCTCTTGCGTCTTTCTGCACCACTCTTGCCTCTTTTTACTCTCTCTCTTCCTTCTATCTGCACTTCTCTTGCTTCTTTTTGTACCTCTCTTGCTTCTTTCTGCACGCCTCTTGCCTATTTCTGCACCACTCTCGCCTCTTTCTGCATATTTCTGCCTCTTTCTGTGCCTCCCTTGCTTCTTTCTGCGCTTCTCTTGGTTCTTTCTGCACCCCTCTTGCCTATTTCTGCACCTCTCTTGCCTCTTTCTGCACATCTCTTGCTTCTTTCTGCACCTCTCTTGCCTCTTTCTGCACATCTTTTTCCTCTTTTTGTACTTCTCTTGCCTCTTTCTGCACCTCTCGTGCTTCCTTCTGGCTCCTTTCTTCCTCTTTCTGCACTTCTCTTGCCTCTTTTTGTACCTTTCTTCCTCTTTCTGCATCTCTCTTGCTTCTTTCTGCACTTCTCTAGCCTCTTTCTGCAGTTATCTTGCCTCTTTCTGCACTTCTCTTGCCTGTTTCTGCACCTCTCTTGCCTCTTTCTGCATATTTCTGCCTCTTTCTGTGCCTCTCTTTCTTCTTTCTGCACTTCTCTTGCTTCTTTCTGCACCCCTCTTGCCTATTCTGCACCCTCTTGCTTCTTTCTGCCCATTTCTTGCTTATTTCTGTACCTCTCTTGCCTCTTTCTGCACTTCTTTTGCCTTTTTCTGCACTTCTATTGCCTCTTTCTGTACCTTTCTTCTTCTTTCTGAACCTCTCTTCCTTCTTTCTGAACCGCTCTTTCTTCTTTCTGCACTTTTTGGCTTCTTTTTGCACCTCGCTTGCTTTTTTTCTGTACTTCCCTTGCCTTTTCTGCACTTCACTTGCCTCTTTCTGCACTTCTCTTGCTTCATTATGTACATTTCTTCCCTCTTTCTGTACCTCTATTGCTTCTTTCTGCACCTTTCTTGCCTCTTTCAGCACCTCACTCTCTTCTTTCTGCACCTCTCCTGCTTCTTTCTGCACCTCTCTCACTTCTTTATGTACTTCTCTTGCATCTTTCAGCGCCTTTCTTCCTCTTCCTGTGCCTTTTTTCCTCTTTTGGCACCTTTCTTCCTCTTTCTGCACTTCTCTTGCCTCTTTCCGCACCTCTCTTGCCTCTTTCTGCACCTCTCTTGCTTCTTTCTGCACCTCTCTTGCCTCTTTCTGCAGCTCCCTTTCTTCTTTCTGCACCACTCTTTCTACTTTCTGCACCTCTCTTCCTTCTTTCTGCACTTCTCTCGCTTCTTTCTGCACTTCTCTTACCCCTTTCAGCACTTCACTTGCCTCTTCCTGCACTTCTCTTTCTTCTCTCTGACCTCCTTCCTTTTTCTTTCTGCACCTTTATTCCTCTTTCTGTACCTTTATTCCTCTTTCTGCAGTTCTCTTGCTTCTTTCTGCACTAGTCTTGCCTCTTTCTGCACCTCTCTTGCTTCTTTCTGCACCAGTCTTGCTTCTTTCAGCATTTCTCTTGCTTCATTCTGCACCTCTCTTCCCTCTTTCATCACTTCTCTTGCTTATTTTTGTACCTCACTTGCTTCTTTCTGCACCTCACTTGCTTCTTTCTGCACTACTCTTGCTTCTTTCTGTGCCTTTCTTCCTTTTTCTGCACATTTCTTCCTCTTTCTGCAGTTCTCTTGCTTCTTTCTGTAATTCTCTTGCATCCTTCTGCACCTCTCTTGCTTCTTTCTGCACTTCTCTTGCCTCTTTCAGCACCTCCTTTGCCTCTTTCAGCACCTCCTTTGCCTCTTTCTGCACATCCCTTCCCTCTTTATGTATCTCTTTTGCTTCTTTCTGTATCTCTCTTGCTTCTTTCTGCACCAGTCTTGCTTCTTTCAGCATTTCTCTTGCTTCATCCTGCACCTCTCTTCCCTCTTTCATCACTTCTCTTGCTTATTTTTGTACCTCACTTGCTTCTTTCTGCACCTCACTTGCTTCTTTCTGCACTTCTCTTGCTTCTTTCTGCACCTCTCTTACCACTTTCTGCACATTTCTTCTTATTTCAGCACCGCCCTTGGTTTTTTCTGCACTACTCTTGCTTCTTTCTGCACCTCTCTTGCGTCTTTCTGCACCACTCTTGCCTCTTTTTACTCCTCTCTTCCTTCTATCTGCACTTCTCTTGCTTCTTTTTGTACCTCTCTTGCTTCTTTCTGCACGCCTCTTGCCTATTTCTGCACCACTCTCGCCTCTTTCTGCATATTTCTGCCTCTTTCTGTGCCTCCCTTGCTTCTTTCTGCGCTTCTCTTGGTTCTTTCTGCACCCCTCTTGCCTATTTCTGCACCCCTCTTGCCTCTTTCTGCACATCTCTTGCTTCTTTCTGCACCTCTCTTGCCTCTTTCTGCACATCTTTTTCCTCTTTTTGTACTTCTCTTGCCTCTTTCTGCACCTCTCGTGCTTCCTTCGGCTCCTTTCTTCCTCTTTCTGCACTTCTCTTGCCTCTTTTTGTACCTTTCTTCCTCTTTCTGCATCTCTCTTGCTTCTTTCTGCACTTCTCTAGCCTCTTTCTGCAGTTATCTTGCCTCTTTCTGCACTTCTCTTGCCTGTTTCTGCACCTCTCTTGCCTCTTTCTGCATATTTCTGCCTCTTTCTGTGCCTCTCTTTCTTCTTTCTGCACTTCTCTTGCTTCTTTCTGCACCCCTCTTGCCTATTCTGCACCCTCTTGCTTCTTTCTGCCCATTTCTTGCTTATTTCTGTACCTCTCTTGCCTCTTTCTGCACTTCTTTTGCCTTTTTCTGCACTTCTATTGCCTCTTTCTGTACCTTTCTTCTTCTTTCTGAACCTCTCTTCCTTCTTTCTGAACCGCTCTTTCTTCTTTCTGCACTTTTTGGCTTCTTTTGCACCTCGCTTGCTTTTTTCTGTACTTCCCTTGCCTTTTCTGCACTTCACTTGCCTCTTTCTGCACTTCTCTTGCTTCATTATGTACATTTCTTCCCTCTTTCTGTACCTCTATTGCTTCTTTCTGCACCTTTCTTGCCTCTTTCAGCACCTCACTCTCTTCTTTCTGCACCTCTCCTGCTTCTTTCTGCACCTCTCTCACTTCTTTATGTACTTCTCTTGCATCTTTCAGCGCCTTTCTTCCTCTTCCTGTGCCTTTTTTCCTCTTTTGGCACCTTTCTTCCTCTTTCTGCACTTCTCTTGCCTCTTTCCGCACTCTCTCTTGCCTCTTTCTGCACCTCTCTTGCTTCTTTCTGCACCTCTCTTGCCTCTTTCTGCAGCTCCCTTTCTTCTTTCTGCACCACTCTTTCTACTTTCTGCACCTCTCTTCCTTCTTTCTGCACTTCTCTCGCTTCTTTCTGCACTTCTCTTACCCCTTTCAGCACTTCACTTGCCTCTTCCTGCACTTCTCTTTCTTCTCTCTGACCTCCTTCCTTTTTTCTTTCTGCACCTTTATTCCTCTTTCTGTACCTTTATTCCTCTTTCTGCAGTTCTCTTGCTTCTTTCTGCACTAGTCTTGCCTCTTTCTGCACCTCTCTTGCTTCTTTCTGCACCAGTCTTGCTTCTTTCAGCATTTCTCTTGCTTCATTCTGCACCTCTCTTCCCTCTTTCATCACTTCTCTTGCTTATTTTTGTACCTCACTTGCTTCTTTCTGCACCTCACTTGCTTCTTTCTGCACTACTCTTGCTTCTTTCTGTGCCTTTCTTCCTTTTTCTGCACATTTCTTCCTCTTTCTGCAGTTCTCTTGCTTCTTTCTGTAATTCTCTTGCATCCTTCTGCACCTCTCTTGCTTCTTTCTGCACTTCTCTTGCCTCTTTCAGCACCTCCTTTGCCTCTTTCAGCACCTCCTTTGCCTCTTTCTGCACATCCCTTCCCTCTTTATGTATCTCTTTTGCTTCTTTCTGTATCTCTCTTGCTTCTTTCTGCACCAGTCTTGCTTCTTTCAGCATTTCTCTTGCTTCATCCTGCACCTCTCTTCCTCTTTCATCACTTCTCTTGCTTATTTTTGTACCTCACTTGCTTCTTTCTGCACCTCACTTGCTTCTTTCTGCACTTCTCTTGCTTCTTTCTGCACCTCTCTTACCACTTTCTGCACATTTCTTCTTATTTCAGCACCGCCCTTGGTTTTTTCTGCACTACTCTTGCTTCTTTCTGCACCTCTCTTGCGTCTTTCTGCACCACTCTTGCCTCTTTTTACTCCTCTCTTCCTTCTATCTGCACTTCTCTTGCTTCTTTTTGTACCTCTCTTGCTTCTTTCTGCACGCCTCTTGCCTATTTCTGCACTACTCTCGCCTCTTTCTGCATATTTCTGCCTCTTTCTGTGCCTCCCTTGCTTCTTTCTGCGCTTCTCTTGGTTCTTTCTGCACCCCTCTTGCCTATTTCTGCACCCCTCTTGCCTCTTTCTGCACATCTCTTGCTTCTTTCTGCACCTCTCTTGCCTCTTTCTGCACATCTTTTTCCTCTTTTTGTACTTCTCTTGCCTCTTTCTGCACCTCTCGTGCTTCCTTCGGCTCCTTTCTTCCTCTTTCTGCACTTCTCTTGCCTCTTTTGTACCTTTCTTCCTCTTTCTGCATCTCTCTTGCTTCTTTCTGCACTTCTCTAGCCTCTTTCTGCAGTTATCTTGCCTCTTTCTGCACTTCTCTTGCCTGTTTCTGCACCTCTCTTGCCTCTTTCTGCATATTTCTGCCTCTTTCTGTGCCTCTCTTTCTTCTTTCTGCACTTCTCTTGCTTCTTTCTGCACCCCTCTTGCCTATTCTGCACCCTCTTGCTTCTTTCTGCCCATTTCTTGCTTATTTCTGTACCTCTCTTGCCTCTTTCTGCACTTCTTTTGCCTCTTTCTGCACTTCTATTGCCTCTTTCTGTACCTTTCTTCTTCTTTCTGAACCTCTCTTCCTTCTTTCTGAACCGCTCTTTCTTCTTTCTGCACTTTTTGGCTTCTTTTTGCACCTCGCTTGCTTTTTTTCTGTACTTCCCTTGCCTTTTCTGCACTTCACTTGCCTCTTTCTGCACTTCTCTTGCTTCATTATGTACATTTCTTCCCTCTTTCTGTACCTCTATTGCTTCTTTCTGCACCTTTCTTGCCTCTTTCAGCACCTCACTCTCTTCTTTCTGCACCTCTCCTGCTTCTTTCTGCACCTCTCTCACTTCTTTATGTACTTCTCTTGCATCTTTCAGCGCCTTTCTTCCTCTTCCTGTGCCTTTTTTTCCTCTTTTGGCACCTTTCTTCCTCTTTCTGCACTTCTCTTGCCTCTTTCCGCACCTCTCTTGCCTCTTTCTGCACCTCTCTTGCTTCTTTCTGCACCTCTCTTGCCTCTTTCTGCAGCTCCCTTTCTTCTTTCTGCACCACTCTTTCTACTTTCTGCACCTCTCTTCCTTCTTTCTGCACTTCTCTCGCTTCTTTCTGCACTTCTCTTACCCCTTTCAGCACTTCACTTGCCTCTTCCTGCACTTCTCTTTCTTCTCTCTGACCTCCTTCCTTTTTTCTTTCTGCACCTTTATTCCTCTTTCTGTACCTTTATTCCTCTTTCTGCAGTTCTCTTGCTTCTTTCTGCACTAGTCTTGCCTCTTTCTGCACCTCTCTTGCCTCTTTCTGTACCTCTCTTGCCTCTTTTTGTACATCTCTTGCTTCTTTCTGCACCCCTCCTGCTTCTTTCTTCACCTCTCTTGCTTCTTTCTGTACCTTTCTTCCTCTTTCTTTACTTCTCTTGCCTCTTTCTGCATTTCTCTTGCTTCTTTCTGTTCCTTCCGTCTTCTTTCCGCACTTCTACTGCTTCTTTCTGCACTTCTCTTTCTTCTTTCTGCGCCTTTCTTCCTCTTTCTGCACCTTTATTCGGCTTTCTGCAGTTCTCTTGCTTCTTTTTGCACTCCTCTTGCCTCTTTCTGCACCTCTCTTGCTTCTTTCTGCACTTCTTTTGCCTCTTTCTGCACCTCTCTTGCTGCTATTTGCACTTCTCCTGCCTCTTTTTGCACCCCTCTTGCCTCTTTCTGCCCATCTCTTGCCTCCTACTGTACCTCACTCTTTTCTTTCTTCACCTCTCTTGCTTCTTTCTGTACCTCTCTTGCTTCTTTCTGTACCTTTCTTGCTTCTTTCTGCACTACTCTTCTTTCTTTCTGTGCCTTCCTTTCTCTTTCTGCACATTTCTTCCTCTTTCTGCATCTTTCTTGCTTCTTTCTGCACTTCTCTTGCCTCTTCCTGCACCCCTTTTGCCTCTTTCTGCACTTCTCTTGCCTCTTTCTGTATCTCTCTTGCTTCTTTCTGTATCTCTCTTTCTTCTTTCTGCACCTGTCTTGCTTCTTTTAGCATCTCTCTTGCTTCATTCTGTACCTCTCTTGCCTCTTTCATCACTTCTCTTGCTTCTTTCTGTACCTCACTTGCTACTATCTGCAGCTCAATTGCATCTTTCTGCACCTCTCTTGCTTCTTTCTGCACATCTATTGCCATATTCTGCAAATTTTCTGCTATTTCTGCACCGCTCTTGCATCTTTCTGCACTACTCTTGCTTCTTTATGCTCCTCGCTTGCTTCTTTCTGCACTTCTCTTGCTTCTTTCTACACCTTTCTTGCTTCTTTCTGAACCCCTCTTTCTTCTTTCTGCACCACTCTTGCCTCTTTCTGTGACTCTCTTGCCTCTTTCTGCGACTCTCTTGCCTCTTTCAGTACTTTTCTATGCCTCTTTCTGCACCCCTGCTGATTCTTTAAGAACTTCTCTTGCCTCTTTCTGCACCTCTCCTGCCTATTTGTGCACCCATATTTCCTCTTTCTGCACCTCTCTTGCCTCTTTCTGTGACTCTCTTGCCTCTTTCTGCACCTCTCTTGCCTCTTTCTGTACTTTTCTTGCCTCTTTCTGCACCCCTGCTGCATCTTTAAGAACTTCTCTTGCCTCTTTCTGCACCTCTCTTGCCTATTTGTGTACTTCTATTGGCTCTTTCTGCACCTCTCTTGCTTCTTTCTGCACCTCTTTTGCTTCTTTCTGCATCTCTTTGTTTCTTTCTGCACCTCTCTTGCCAATTTCATCACTTCTCTTGCTTCTTTCTGCACTTCTCTTGCTTCTTTCTGCACCTCTCTTGTCTCTTTCAGCATTTCTTTTGCTTCTTTCTTTAACTTTCTCCCTCTTTCTGTAGTTCTCTTGCCTCTTCCTGCACTTCTCTGGCTTCCTACTGCTCCTTTCTCCCTCTTTCTGCACTTCTCTTGCCTCTTTCTGCACCTCTCTTGCCTCTTTCTGCATATTTCTGCCTCTTTCTGCTCCTCTCTTGCTTCTTTCTGCACTTCTCTTGCTTCTTTCTGCACCCCTCTTGTATACTTCTGCACCGCTCTTGCCTCTTTCTGCACATCTCTTGCTTCTTTCTGCACCTCTCTTGCATCTTTCTGCACTTCTCTTGCCTCTTTCTGCCACTCTTTTGCCTATTTCTGCACTTCTCTTGCCTCTTTCTCTATCTCTCTTGCTTCTTTCTGTATCTCTCTTGCTTCTTTCTGCACCTGTCTTGCTTCTTTCAGTGCCTTTCTTGTTTCATTCTGTACCTCGCTTTCCTCTTTCATCACTTCTATTGCTTCTTTCTGTACCTCACTTGCTTCTTTCTGCACCTTACTTGCTTCTTTCTTCACTTCTCTTGCTTCTTTCTGCACCTCTTGTGCCACTTTCTGCACATTTCTATCTATTACTGCACCACTCTTGCTTCTTTCTGCACTTCACTTGCTTCTTTCTGCACCTCTTGTGCCACTTTCTGCATATTTCTTCCTATTTCTGCACCCCTGATGCTTCTTTCTGAACTTCTCTTGCCTCTTTCTGCACCTCTCTTGCCTCTTTCTGCACTATTTGGCTTTTTTCTGCACCTCCCTTCCTTCTTTCTGCACTTCTCTTGCCTTTTCTGCACTTCACTTGCCTCTTTCTTCACTTCTCTTGCCTCTTTCTGCACATTTCTTCCTCTTTTTACACCTCTAATGCTTCTTTCATCACTTTTCTTGCCTCTTTCTACACCACTCTTGCCTCTTTCTGCACATCTCTTGCTTCTTTCTGCACCTTCCTTTCCTCTTTCTGCTCCTCACTCTCTTCTTTCTGCACCTCAATTGCTTCTTTCTGCACCTCACTTGCTTCCTTCTGCACTTCTCTTGCTTCTTTCTGCACCTCTTGTGCCACTTTCTGCACATTTCTACCTATTACTGCACCACTCTCACTTCTTTATGTACTTCTCTTGCATCTTTCAGCGCCTTTCTTCCTCTTCCTGTTCCTTTTTTCCTCTTTTGGCACCTTTCTTCCTCTTTCTGCACTTCTCTTGCCTCTTTCCGCACCTCTCTTGCCTCTTTCTGCACCTCTCTTGCTTCTTTCTGCACCTCTCTTGCCTCTTTCTGCAGCTCCCTTTCTTCTTTCTGCACCACTCTTTCTACTTTCTGCACCTCTCTTCCTTCTTTCTGCACTTCTCTCGCTTCTTTCTGCACTTCTCTTACCCCTTTCAGCACTTCACTTGCCTCTTCCTGCACTTCTCTTTCTTCTCTCTGACCTCCTTCCTTTTTTCTTTCTGCACCTTTATTCCTCTTTCTGTACCTTTATTCCTCTTTCTGCAGTTCTCTTGCTTCTTTCTGCACTAGTCTTGCCTCTTTCTGCACCTCTCTTGCCTCTTTCTGTACCTCTCTTGCCTCTTTTTGTACATCTCTTGCTTCTTTCTGCACCCCTCCTGCTTCTTTCTTCACCTCTCTTGCTTCTTTCTGTACCTTTCTTCCTCTTTCTTTACTTCTCTTGCCTCTTTCTGCATTTCTCTTGCTTCTTTATGTTCCTTCCGTCTTCTTTCCGCACTTCTACTGCTTCTTTCTGCACTTCTCTTTCTTCTTTCTGCGCCTTTCTTCCTCTTTCTGCACCTTTATTCGGCTTTCTGCAGTTCTCTTGCTTCTTTTTGCACTCCTCTTGCCTCTTTCTGCACCTCTCTTGCTTCTTTCTGCACTTCTTTTGCCTCTTTCTGCACCTCTCTTGCTGCTATTTGCACTTCTCCTGCCTCTTTTTGCACCTCTCTTGCCTCTTTCTGCCCATCTCTTGCCTCCTACTGTACCTCACTCTTTTCTTTCTTCACCTCTCTTGCTTCTTTCTGTACCTCTCTTGCTTCTTTCTGTACCTTTCTTGCTTCTTTCTGCACTACTCTTCCTTCTTTCTGTGCCTTCCTTTCTCTTTCTGCACATTTCTTCCTCTTTCTGCACCTTTCTTGCTTCTTTCTGCACTTCTCTTGCCTCTTCCTGCACCCCTTTTGCCTCTTTCTGCACTTCTCTTGCCTCTTTCTGTATCTCTCTTGCTTCTTTCTGTATCTCTCTTTCTTCTTTCTGCACCTGTCTTGCTTCTTTCAGCATCTCTCTTGCTTCATTCTGTACCTCTCTTGCCTCTTTCATCACTTCTCTTGCTTCTTTCTGTACCTCACTTGCTACTATCTGCAGCTCAATTGCATCTTTCTGCACCTCTCTTGCTTCTTTCTGCACATCTATTGCCATATTCTGCACATTTTCTGCTATTTCTGCACCGCTCTTGCATCTTTCTGCACTACTCTTGCTTCTTTATGCTCCTCGCTTGCTTCTTTCTGCACTTCTCTTGCTTCTTTCTACACCTTTCTTGCTTCTTTCTGAACCCCTCTTTCTTCTTTCTGCACCACTCTTGCCTCTTTCTGTGACTCTCTTGCCTCTTTCTGCGACTCTCTTGCCTCTTTCAGTACTTTTCATGCCTCTTTCTGCACCCCTGCTGATTCTTTAAGAACTTCTCTTGCCTCTTTCTGCACCTCTCCTGCCTATTTGTGCACCCATATTTCCTCTTTCTGCACCTCTCTTGCCTCTTTCTGTGACTCTCTTGCCTCTTTCTGCACCTCTCTTGCCTCTTTCTGTACTTTTCTTGCCTCTTTCTGCACCCCTGCTGCATCTTTAAGAACTTCTCTTGCCTCTTTCTGCACCTCTCTTGCCTATTTGTGTACTTCTATTGGCTCTTTCTGCACCTCTCTTGCTTCTTTCTGCACCTCTTTTGCTTCTTTCTGCATCTCTTTGCTTCTTTCTGCACCTCTCTTGCCAATTTCATCACTTCTCTTGCTTCTTTCTGCACTTCTCTTGCTTCTTTCTGCACCTCTCTTGTCTCTTTCAGCATTTCTTTTGCTTCTTTCTTTAACTTTCTCCCTCTTTCTGTAGTTCTCTTGCCTCTTCCTGCACTTCTCTGGCTTCCTTCTGCTCCTTTCTCCCTCTTTCTGCACTTCTCTTGCCTCTTTCTGTATCTTTCTTCCTCTTTCTGTATCTCTCTTGCCTCTTTCTGCACCTCTCTTGCCTCTTTCTGCATATTTCTGCCTCTTTCTGCTCCTCTCTTGCTTCTTTCTGCACTTCTCTTGCTTCTTTCTGCACCCCTCTTGTATACTTCTGCACCGCTCTTGCCTCTTTCTGCACATCTCTTGCTTCTTTCTGCACCTCTCTTGCATCTTTCTGCACTTCTCTTGCCTCTTTCTGCCACTCTTTTGCCTCTTTCTGCACTTTTCTTGCCTCTTTCTCTATCTCTCTTGCTTCTTTCTGTATCTCTCTTGCTTCTTTCTGCACCTGTCTTGCTTCTTTCAGTGCCTTTCTTGTTTCATTCTGTACCTCGCTTGCCTCTTTCATCACTTCTATTGCTTCTTTCTGTACCTCACTTGCTTCTTTCTGCACCTTACTTGCTTCTTTCTTCACTTCTCTTGCTTCTTTCTGCACCTCTTGTGCCACTTTCTGCACATGTCTACCTATTACTGCACCACTCTTGCTTCTTTCTGCACTTCACTTGCTTCTTTCTGCACCTCTTGTGCCACTTTCTGCATATTTCTTCCTATTTCTGCACCCCTGATGCTTCTTTCTGAACTTCTCTTGCCTCTTTCTGCACCTCTCTTGCCTCTTTCTGCACTATTTGGCTTTTTTCTGCACCTCCCTTCCTTCTTTCTGCACTTCTCTTGCCTTTTCTGCACTTCACTTGCCTCTTTCTTCACTTCTCTTGCCTCTTTCTGCACATTTCTTCCTCTTTTTACACCTCTAATGCTTCTTTCATCACTTTTCTTGCCTCTTTCTACACCACTCTTGCCTCTTTCTGCACATCTCTTGCTTCTTTCTGCACCTTCCTTTCCTCTTTCTGCTCCTCACTCTCTTCTTTCTGCACCTCAATTGCTTCTTTCTGTACCTCACTTGCTTCCTTCTGCACTTCTCTTGCTTCTTTCTGCACCTCTTGTGCCACTTTCTGCACATTTCTTCCAATTTCTGCACCGATCTTGCTTCTTTCTGCACTTCTCTTGCTTCTTTCTGCACATCTCTTGCTTCTTTCTGCACCCATCTAGCCTCTTTTTGCATCCCTCTTTTTTCTTTCTGCACCCCTGCTGCTTCTTTCTGAACTTCTCTTGCCTCTTTCTGCACCTCTCTTGCCTCTTTCTGCACTTCTCTTGGCTCTTTCTGCACCTCTCGTGCTTCTTTCTGAACTTCTCTTGCTTCTTTCTGCACCTCTTGTGCCACTTTCCGCACATTTATACCTATTACTGCACCACTCTTGCTTCTTTCTGCACTTCTCTTGCTTCTTTCTGCACCTCTCTTGCTTCTTTCTGCACTTCTCTTGCCTCTTTCTGCACTTCTCTTGCCTGTTTCTGCACCTCTCTTGTCTCTTTCTGCATATTTCTGCCTCTTTCTACACTTGTATCCCTCTTTCTGCAGTTCTCATGCTTCTTTCTGCACCTCTCTTGCCTCTTTCTGTACCTCTCTTGCTTCTTTCTGTACTTCTCTTGCTTCTTTCTGTACATTTCTTCCTCTTTCTGCACATTCCTTCCTCTTTCTACACTTGTATTCATCTTTCTGCAGTTCTCATGCTTCTTTCTGTACCTCTCTTGCCTCTTTCTGTACCTCTCTTGCTTCTTTCTGCACTTCTCCTGCCTCTTTCTGCACCTCTTTCTGCACATCTCTTGCCTCTTTTTGTACCTCACTCTCTTCATTCTTCACCTCTCTTGCTTCTTTCTGTACCTCTCTTGCTTCTTTCTGCACTTCTCTTACCTCTTTCTGAACCTCATTTGCCTGTTTCTGCACTTCTCTTGCCTCTTTCTTTATCTCGCTTGCTTCTTTCTGCACCTGTCTTGCTTTTTTCAGCACCTTTCTTGCTTCATTCTGTACCTCTGTTGCCTCTTTCATCACTTCTCTTGCTTCTTTCTGTACCTCACTTGCTTCTTTCTGCACCTGACTTTCTTCTTTCTGCACTTCTCTTGCTTCTTTCTGCACCTCTTGTGCCACTTTCTGCATATTTCTACCTATTACTGCACCACTCCTGCTTCTTTATGCACTTCTATAGCTTCTTACTCACCTCTTGTGCCACTTTCTGCACATTTCTTCCTATTTCTGCACCGCTCTTGCTTCTTTCTGCACTTCTCTTGCTTCTTTCTGCACCTCTCTTACTTCTTTCTGCAACCATCTTGCCTCTTTTTGCACCTCTCTTTCTTCTTTCTGCACCCCTGCTGCTTCTTTCTGAACATCTCTTGCCTCTTTCTGCACCTCTCTTGCCTCTTTCTTCACCTCTCTTGGCTCTTTCTGCACCTCTCTTGCTTCTTTCTGCACTTCTCTTGCTTCTATCTGCACCTCTTGTACCACTTTCTGCATATTTCTACCTATTACTGCACCACTCTTGCTTCTTTCTGCAGTCCTCTTGCTTCTTTCTGCACCTCTCTTGCCTCTTTCTGCATTTCTTTTGCTTCTTTCTTTAGCTTTCTTCCTCCTTCTGTACTTCTCTTGCCTCTTTCTGCACTTCTCTTGCTTATTTCTGCTCCTTTCTCCCTCTTTCTGTACTTCTCTTGCCTCTTTCTGTACCTTTTTTCCCCTTTCTGCATCTCTCTTGCTTCTTTCTGCACTTCTCTTGCCTCTTTCTGCACTTCTCTTGCCTGTTTCTGCACCTCTCTTGCCTCTTTCTGCATATTTCTGCCTCTATCTGCACCTCTCTTGCTTCTTTCTGCACTTCTCTTGCTTATTTCTGCACCTCTTTTGCCTCTTTCTGTACCCCTCTTGCCTCTTTCTGTACATTTCTTCCTCTTTCTGAACCTGTCTTGCTCCTTTCTGTACCTCTCTTGCTTCTTTCTGTACTTTTTGGCTTCTTTCTGCTAATCTTGTGCTCTTTTCTGCCCTTCTCTTGCCTTTTCTGCACTTCACTTGCCTCTTTCTGCACTTCACTTGCCTCTTTATGCACATATCTTCCTCTTTTTGCACCTCTCTTGCTTCTTTCATCACTTCTCCTGCCTCTTTCTGCACCTCTCTTGCCTCTTTCTGCACCTCTCTTGCCTCTTTCTGCACTTCTCTTGGTACTTTCTGCACCTCTCTTGCTTCTTTCTGCACTTCTCTTGCTTCTTTCTGCACCTCTTGTGCCACTATCTGCACATTTCTACCTATTACTGCACCACTCTTGCTTCTTTCTGCACATCACTTGCTTCTTTCTGCACCTCTTGTGGCACTTTCTGCACATTTCTTCCTATTTCTGCACCGCACTTGCTTCTTTCTGCACTTCTCTTGCTTCTTTCTGCACCTCTCTTGCTTATTTCTACACCCAACTTGCCTCTTTTTGGACCTCTCTTGCCTCTTTCGGTTCCTCACTCTCTTCTTTCTGCACCTCTCTTGCTTCTTTCTGCACATCACTTGCTTCTTTCTGCGCTTCTCTTGCTTCTTTCTTCACCTCTTGTGCCACTTTCTGCACATTTCTACCTATTACTGCACCACTCTTGCTTCTTTCTGCACTTCTCTTGCTTCTTTCTGCACCTCTTGTGCCACTTTCTGCACATTTCTTCCTATTTCTGCACTGCTCTTGCTTCTTTCTGCGTTTCTCTTGCTTCTTTCTGTACCTCACTCTCTTCTTTCTTCACCTCTCTTGCTTCTTTCTGCACCTCTCTTGCATCTTTCTGCACTTCTCTTGCCTCTTTCTGCCACTCTTTTGCCTCTTTCTGCACTTCTCTTGCCTCTTTCTCTATCTCTCTTGCTTCTTTCTGTATCTCTCTTGCTTCTTTCTGCACCTGTCTTGCTTCTTTCAGCGCCTTTCTTGTTTCATTCTGTACCTCTCTTGCCTCTTTCATCACTTCTATTGCTTCTTTCTGTACCTCACATGCTTCTTTCTGCACCTTACTTGCTTCTTTTTGCACTTCTCTTGCTGCTTTCTGCACCTCTTGTGCCACTTTCGGCACATTTCTACCTATTACTGCACCACTCTTGCTTCTCTCTGCACTTCACTTGCTTCTTTCTGTACCTCTTGTGCCACTTTCTGCATATTTCTTCCTATTTCTGCACCCCTGCTGCTTCTTTCTGAACTTCTCTTGCCTTTTTCTGCACCTCTCCTGCCTCTTTCTGCACTATTTGGATTTTTTCTGCACCTCCCTTCCTTCTTTCTGCACTTCTCTTGCCTTTTCTGCACTTCACTTGCCTCTTTCTGCACTTCTCTTGCCTCTTTCTGCACATTTCTTCCTCTTTTTACACCTCTAATGCTTCTTTCATCACTTTTCTTGCCTCTTTCTACACCACTCTTGCCTCTTTCTGCACATCTCTTGCTTCTTTCTGCACCTTCCTTTCCTCTTTCTGCTCCTCACTCTCTTCTTTCTGCACCTCAATTGCTTCTTTCTGCACCTCACTTGCTTCCTTCTGCACTTCTCTTGCTTCTTTCTGCACCTCTTGTGCCACTTTCTACACATTTCTACCTATTAATGCACCACTCTTGCTTCTTTCTGCACTTCTCTTGCTTCTTTCTGCACTTCTCTTGCTTCTTTCTGCACCTCTTGTGCCACTTTCTGCACATTTCTTCCTATTTCTGCACCGATCGTGCTTCTTTCTGCACTTCTCTTGCTTCTTTCTGCACATCTCTTGCCTCTTTCTGCACCCATCTAGCTTCTTTTTGCACCCCTCTTGGCTCTTTCTGCACCTCTCGTGCTTTTTTCTGCACTTCTCTTGCTTCTTAATGCACATCTTGTGCCACTTTCCGCACATTTCTACCTATTACTGCACCACTCTTGCTTCTTTCTGCACTTCTCTTGCTTCTTTCTGCACCTCTCTTGCCTCTTTCTGAACTTCTCTTGCTCCCTTCTGCTCCTTTCTCCCTCTTTCTGCACTTCTCTTGCCTCTTTCTGTACCTTTCTTCCTCTTTCTGCATCTCTCTTGCTTCTTTCTGCACTTCTCTTGCCTCTTTCTGCACTTCTCTTGCCTGTTTCTGCACCTCTCTTGTCTCTTTCTGCATATTTCTGCCTCTTTCTGCGCCTCTCTTGCGTCTTTTTGCACTTCTCTTGCTTCTTTCTGCACCTCTCTTGCCTCTTTCTGCACATCTCTTGCTTCTTTCTGCATCTCTTTTGCCTCTTTCTGCGCTTCTATTGCCTCTTTCTGTACCTTTCTTCCTCTTTCTGAACCTGTCTTGCTCTTTTCTGTACCTCTCTTGCTTCTTTCTGCACTTTTTGGCTTCTGTCTGCACCTCTCTTGCTTCTTTCTGCACTTCTCTTGCCTTTTCTGTACTTCACTTGCCTCTTTCTGCACTTCTCATGCCTCTTTATGCACATTTCTTCCTCTTTTTCCACCTCTCTTGCTTCTTTCATCACTTGTCTTGCCTCTTTCTGCACCTCTCTTGCCTCTTTCTGCACATCTCTTGCTTGTTCTGCACCTTTCTTGCCTCTTTCTGCTCCTCACTCTCTTCTTTCTGCACCTCTCTGGCTTCTTTCTTCACCTCTCCTGCTTCTTTCTGTACTTATCTTGCTTCTTTCAGTGCCTTTCTTCCTCTTTCTGCTCCTTTCTTCCTCTTTCAGCACCTTTCTTCCTCTTTCTGCACCTCTCTTGCTTCTTTGTGCACCTCTCTTGCTTCTTTCTGTATCCCTCTTTCCTCTTTCTGCACCTCTCTTGCCTCTTTCTGCAACTCTCATGCCTTTTTCTGTACCTCTATTGCCTTTCTGTACTTTTCTTGTCTCTTTCTGCACCCCTTCTGCTTCTTTCTGAACTTCTCTTGCCTCTTTCTGCACCTCTCTTGCCTCTTTCTGCACTTCTCTTGGCTCTTTCTGCACCACTCTTGCTTCTTTCTGCACCTCTCTTCCTTCTTGCTGCACCTTTTTGCTTCTTTCTGCACCTCTCTTGCCAATTTCATCACTTCTCTTGCTTCTTTCTGCACTTTTCTTGCTTCTTTATGCACCTTGTTTACCTCTTTCTGCATTTCTTTTGCTTCTTTCTTTAACTTTCTTCTTTCTGCACTTCCCTTGCCTCTTTCTGCACTTCTCTTGCTTCCTTCTGCTCCTTTCTCCCTCTTTCTGCACTTCTCTTGCCTCTTTCTGTACCTTTCTTCATCTTTTTGCATCTCTCTTGCTTCTTTCTGCACTTCTCTTGCCTCTTTCTGCACTTCTCTTGCCTCTTTCTGCACTTCTCTTGCATGTTTCTGCACCTCTCTTGCCTCTTTCTGCATATTTTTGCGAATCTCTTGCTACTTTCTGCACTTCTCTTGCTTCTTTCTGCACCCCTCTTGCCTATTTCTGTACCCCTCCTGCCTCTTTCTGCACATCTCTTGCTTCTTTCTGCACCTCTCTTGCTTCTTTCTGCAACTCTTTTGCCTCTTTCTGCACTTCTATTACCTCTTTCTGTACCTTTCTTCCTCTTTCTGAACCTCTCTTCCTTCTTTCTGTTCCTCTCTTGCTTCTTTCTGTACTTTTTTGCTTCTTTCTGCACCTATCTTGCTTCTTTCTACACTTCTCTTGCCTTTTCTGCACTTCACTTGCCTCTTTATGCATTTCTCTTGCCTCTTTCTGCATATTTCTTCCTCTTTCTGTGCCTCTCTTGCTTCTTTCATCACTTGTCTTGCTTCTTTCTGCACCTCTCTTGCCTCTGACTGCACCTCTCTTGATTCTTTCTGCACCTTTCTTGCCTTTTTCTGCTCCTCACTCTTCTTTCTGCATATTTCTTCCTCTTTCTGCACCTCTCTTTCTTCTTTCATCACTTGTCTTGCTTCTTTCTGCACCTCTCTTGCCTCTTTCTGCACCTCTCTTGCTTCTTTCTGCACCTTTCTTGCTTCTTTCTGCACCTCTTGTGCCACTTTCTGCACATTTCTTCCTATTTCTGCACCGCTCTTGCTTCTTTCTGCACTTCTCTTACTTCTTTCTGTACCTCACTCTCTTTTTTCTTCACCTCTCTTGCTTTTTTCTGCACCTCTCTTGCATCTTTCTGTACTTCTCTTGTCTCTTTCTGCACCTCTTTTGCCTCTTTCTGCACTTCTCTTGCCTCTTTCTCTATCTCTCTTGCTTCGTTCTGCATCTCTCTTGCTTCTTTCTGCACCTGTCTTGCTTCTGTCAGAATCTTTCTTGCTTTATTCTGTACCTCTCTTGCCTCTTTCATCACTTCTATTGCTACTTTCTGTACCTCACTTGCTTCTTTCTTCACCTCACTTGCTTCTTTCTGCACCTCTTGTGCCACTTTCTGCATATTTCTACCTATTACTGCACCGCTCTTGCTTCTTTCTGCACTTCACTTGCTTCTTTCTGTACCTCACTCTCTTCTTTCTTCACCTCTCATGCTTCTTTCTGCACCTCTCTTGCTTCTTTTGATATTTCTCTTGCCTCTTTCTGCACCTCTTTTGCCTCTTTCTGCACTTCACTTGCCTCTTTCTCTATCTCTCTTGCTTCTTTCTGTATCTCTCTTGCTTCTTTCTGTACCTGTCTTGCATCTTTCAGTGCCTTTCTTGCTTCATTCTGTACCTTTGCCTTTTTCATCACTTCTACTGCTTCTTTCTGTTCCTCACTTGCTTCTTTCTGCACCTCACTTGCTTTTTTCTGCACTTCTCTTGCTTCTTTCTGCACCTTTCTGCACATTTCTACCTATTACTGCACCACTCTTGCTTCTTTTTGCACTTCACTTGCTTCTTTCTGCATTTCTCTTGCTTCTTTCTGCAACTCTTTTGCCTCTTTCTGCACTTCTATTGCCTCTTTCTGTACCTTTCTTCCTCTTTCTGAACCTCTCTTCCTTCTTTCTGTTCCTCTCTTGCTTCTTTCTGTACTTTTTTGCTTCTTTCTGCACCTATCTTGCTTCTTTCTGCACTTCTCTTGCCTTTTCTGCACTTCACTTGCCTCTTTCTGCATTTCTCTTGCTTCTTTCTGCATATTTCTTCCTCTTTCTGTGCCTCTCTTGCTTCTTTCATCACTTGTCTTGCTTCTTTCTGCACCTCTCTTGCCTCTGACTGCACCTCTCTTGCTTCTTTCTGCACCTTTCTTGCCTCTTTCTGCTCCTCACTCTTCTTTCTGCATATTTCTTCCTCTTTCTGCACCTCTCTTGCTTCTTTCATCACTTGTCTTGCTTCTTTCTGCACCTCTCTTGCCTCTTTCTGCACCTCTCTTGCTTCTTTCTGCACCTTTCTTGCTTCTTTCTGCACCTCTTGTGCCACTTTCTGCACATTTCTTCCAATTTCTGCACCGCTCTTGCTTCTTTCTGCACTTCTCTTACTTCTTTCTGTACCTCACTCTCTTTTTTCTTCACCTCTCTTGCTTTTTTCTGCACCTCTCTTGCATCTTTCTGCACTTCTCTTGCCTCTTTCTCTATCTCTCTTGCTTCGTTCTGCATCTCTCTTGCTTCTTTCTGCACCTGTCTTGCTTCTTTCAGAATCTTTCTTGCTTTATTCTGTACCTCTCTTGCCTCTTTCATCACTTCTATTGCTACTTTCTGTACCTCACTTGCTTCTTTCTTCACCTCACTTGCTTCTTTCTGCACCTCTTGTGCCACTTTCTGCATATTTCTACCTATTACTGCACCACTCTTGCTTCTTTCTGCACTTCACTTGCTTCTTTCTGTACCTCACTCTCTTCTTTCTTCACCTCTCTTGTTTCTTTCTGCACCTCTCTTGCTTCTTTCTGTATTTATCTTGCCTCTTTCTGCACTTCTTTTGCCTCTTTCTGCACTTCACTTGCCTATTTCTCTATCTCTCTTGCTTCTTTCTGTATATCTCTTGCTTCTTTCTGTACCTGTCTTGCATCTTTGTGCCTTTCTTGCTTCATTCTGTACCTTTGCCTTTTTCATCACTTCTACTGCTTCTTTCTGTACCTCACTTGCTTCTTTCTGCACCTCACTTGCTTCTTTCTGCACCTCACTTGCTTTTTTCTGCACTTCTCCTGCTTCATTCTGCACCTCTATTGCCACTTTCTGCACATTTCTACCTATTACTGCACCACTCTTGCTTCTTTTTGCACTTCACTTGCTTCTTTCTGCATTTCTCTTGCTTCTTTCTGCACCTCTTGTGCCACTTTCTGCACATTTCTTCCTATTTCTGCACCGCTCTTGCTTCTTTCTGCACTTCTCTTGCTTCTTTCTGCACCTCTCTTGCTTCTTTCTGAAACCATCTTGCCTCTTTCTGCACCTCTCTTGCTTCTTTCTGCACTTCTCTTAGCTCTTTCTGCACCTCTATTGCTTCTTTCTGCACTTCTCTTGCTTCTTTCTGCACCTCTCTTGCCTCTTTCTGCCCGTCTCTTGCCTCTTTCTCTACCTCACTCTTTTCTTTCTTCACCTCTCTTGCTTCTTTCTGTACCTCTCTTGCTTCTTTCTGCACTTCTCTTGCTTCTTTCTTTAACTTTCTTACTCTTTCTGTACTTCTCTTGCCTCTTTCTGCACTTCCCTTGCTTCCTTCTGCTCCTTTCTCCCTATTTCTGCACTTCTCTTGCCTCTTTCTGCAGGTCTCTTGCCTCTTTCTGTACCTCACTATTTTCTTTCTTCACCTCTCTTGCTTCTTTCTGTACCTCTCTTGCTTCTTTCTGCACTTCTCTTGCTTCTTTCTGTACCTTTCTTCCTCTTTCTGCACATTCTTTCCTCTTTCTACACTTGTATTCCTCTTTCTGCAGTTCTCATGCTTCTTTCTGCACCTCTCTTGCCTCTTTCTGTAACTCTCTTGCTTCTTTCTGCACTTTTCCTGACTCTTTCTGCACCTCTCTTACCTCTTTCTGCACACCTCTTGCCTCTCTCTGTACCTCACTCTCTTCTTTCTTCACCTCTCTGGCTTCTTTCTGCACCTCTCTTGCTTCTTTCTACACTTCTCTTGCCTCTTCCTGCACCTCTTTTGCCTCTTTCTGCACTTCTCTTGCCTCTTTCTCTATCTCTCTTGCTTCTTTCGGTATTTCTCTTGCTTCTTTCTGCACCTGCATTGCTTCTTTCAGCACATTTCTTGCTTCATTCTGTACCTCTCTTCCCTCTTTCATCACTTCTCTTGCTTTTTTCTCTACCTAACTTGCTTCTTTCTGCACCACTCTTGCTTCTTTCTGCACTTCTCTTGCTTCTTTCTGCACTTCTCTTGCTTCTTACTGCACCTCTTGTGCAACTTTCTGCACATTTCTTCCTATTTCTCCACCGCTCTTGCTTCTTTGTACACTTCTCTTGCTTCTTTCTGCACCTCTCTTGCTTCTTTCTGCACCCATCTTGCCTCTTTTTGCACCTCTCTTTCTTCTTTTGGCACCCCTGCTGCTTCTTTCTGAACTTCTCTTGCCTCTTTTATGCACCTCTCTTGCCTCTTTCTGCACTTCTCTTGGCTCTTTCTGCACCTCTCTTGCTTCTTTCTGTACTTCTCTTGCTTCTTTCTGCACCTCTCTTGCTTCTTTTTGCACCCATCTTGCCTCTTTGTGCACCTCTCTTTCTTCTTTCTGCACCCCTGCTGCTTCTTTATGAAATTCTCTTGGCTCTTTCTGCACTTCTCTTGCCTCTTTCTGCACTTCTCTTGGCTCTTTCTGCACATCTCCTGCTTCTTTCTGCACTTCTCTTGCTTCTTTCTGCACCTCTTTTGCCACTGTCTGTACATTTCTACCTATTACTGCACCACTCTTGTATCTTTCTGCACTTCTCTTGCTTCTTAATGCACCTCTCTTGCCTCTTTCTGTATTTCTTTTGCTTATTTCTTTAACTTTCTTCCTCTTTCTGTACTTCTCTTGCCTCTTTCTGCACTTCTCTTGCTTCCTTCTGCTCCTTTCTCCCTCTTTCTGCACTTCTCTTGCCTCTTTCTGTACCTTTCTTCCTCTTTCTGCATCTCTCTTGCTTCTTTCTGTGCTTCTCTTGCCTCTTTCTGCACTTCTCTTGCCTATTTCTGCACCTCTCTTGCCTCTTTCTTCATATTTCTGCCTCTTTCTGCGCCTTTCTTGCTTCTTTCTGCACTTCTCTTGCTTCTTTCTGCACCTCTCTTGCCTATTTCTGCACCCCTCTTGCCTCTTTCTGCACATCTCTTTCTGCATCTCTTTTGCCTCTTTCTGCGCTTCTATTGCCTCTTTCTGTACCTTTCTTCTTCTTTCTGAACCTGTCTTGCGCTTTTCTGTACCTCTCTTGCTTCTTTCTGCACTTTTTGGCTTCTTTCTGCACCTCTCTTGCTCTTTTCTGCACTTCTCTTGCCTTTTCTGCACTTCACTTGCCTCTTTCTGCACTTCTCTTGCCTCTTTATGCACATTTCTTCCTCTTTTTGCACCTCTCTTGCTTCTTTCATCACTTCTCTTGCCTCTTTCTGCACCTCTCTTGCCTCTTTCTGCACATCTCTTGCTTCTTTCTGCTCCTTTCTTGCCTCTTTCTGTTCCTCACTCTCTTCTTTCTGCTCCTCACTTGTTTCTTTCTGCACCTCACTTGCTTCTTTCTGCACTTCTCTTGCTTCTTTTGTACCTCTAGTGCCACTTTCTGCATATTTCTACCTATTACTGCACCACTCTTGCTTCTTTCTGCACTTCTCTTGCTTCTTTCTGCACTTCTCTTGCTTTTTTCTGTACCTCTTGTGCCACTTTCTGCACATTTCTGCACATTTCTGCCTATTTCTGCACCGCTCTTGCTTCTTTCTGCACTTCTCTTACTTCTTTCTGTACCTCACTCTCTTTTTTCTTCACCTCTCTTGCTTTTTTCTGCACCTCTCTTGCTTCTTTCTGTACCTCTTGTGCCACTTTCTGTACATTTCTGCCTATTTCTGCACCGCTCTTGCTTCTTTCTGCACTTCTGTTACTTCTTTCTGCACTTCTCTTGCTTCTTTTGTACCTCTTGTGCCACTTTCTGCACATTTCTTCCTATTTCTGCACCACTCTTGCTTCTTTCTGCACTTCTCTTGCTTCTTTCTGCACTTCTCTTGCTTCTTTCTGTACCTCTTGTGCCACTTTCTGCACATTTCTGCCTATTTCTGCACCGCTCTTGCTTCTTTCTGCACTTCTCTTACTTCTTTCTGTACCTCACTCTCTTTTTTCTTCACCTCTCTTGCTTTTTTCTGCACCTCTCTTGCTTCTTTCTGCACTTCTCTTGCCTCTTTCTGCACCTCTTTTGCCTCTTTCTGCACTATTCTTGCTTCGTTCTGCATCTCTCTTGTTTCTTTCTGCACCTGTCTTGCTTCTTTCAGCGCCTTTCTTGCTTCATTCTGTACCTCTTTTGCCTCTTTCATCACTTCTATTGCTACTTTCTGTACCTCGCTTGTTTCTTTCTGCACCTCACTTGCTTCTTTCTGCACTTCTCTTGCTTCTTTCTGCACCTCTGGTGCCACTTTCTGCACATTTCTACCTATTACTGCACCACTCTTGCTTCGTTTTGCACTTCACTTGCTTCTTCCTGCATTTCTCTTGCTTCTTTCTGCACCTCTTGTGCCACTTTCTGCCTCTTTATGCACATTTCTTCCTCTTTTTGCACCTCTCTTGCTTCTTTTATCACTTCTCTTGCCTCTTTCTGCACCTCTCTTGCCTCTTTCTGCACATCTATTGCTTCTTTCTGCTCCATTCTTGCCTCTTTCTGTTCCTCACTCTCTTCTTTCTGCACCTCACTTGCTTCTTTCTGCACCTCACTTGCTTCTTTCTGCACTTCTCTTGCTTCTTTCTGCACTTCTCTTGCTTCTTTCTGCACCTCTTGTGCCACTTTCTGCATATTTCTACCTATTACTGCACCACTCTTGCTTCTTTCTGCACTTCACTTGCTTCTTTCTGTACCTCACTCTCTTCTTTCTTCACCTCTCTTGCTTCTTTCTGCACCTCTCTTGCTTCTTTCTGCATTTCTCTTGCCTCTTTCTGCACATCTTTTACCTCTTTCTGCACTTCACTTGCCTTTTTCTGTATCTCTCTTGCTTCTTTCTGTATCTCTCTTGCTTCTTTCTGTACCTGTCTTGCGTCTTTCAGTGCCTTTCTTGCTTCATTCTGTACCTTTGCCTTTTTCATCACGTCTACTGCTTCTTTCTGTACCTCACTTGCTTCTTTCTGCACCTCACTTGCCTCTTTCTGCACTTCTCTTGCTTCTTTCTGCACCTCTTGTGCCACTTTCTGCACATTTCTACCTATTACTGCACCACTCTTGCTTCTTTTTGCACTTCACTTGCTTCTTCCTGCATTTCTCTTGCTTCTTTCTGCACCTCTTGTGCCACTTTCTGCACATTTCTTCCTATTTCTGCACCACTCTTGCTTCTTTCTGCACTTCTCTTGCTTCTTTCTGCACTTCTCTTGCTTCTTTCCGCACCTCTCTTGCTTCTTTCTGCAACCAAATTGCCTCTTTTTGCACCTCTCTTTCTTCTTTCTGCACCCCTGCTGCTTCTTTCTGAACTTCTCTTGCCTCATTCTACACCTCTCTTGCCTCTTTCTGCACCTCTCTTGCTTCTTTCTGCAGTTCTCATGCTTCTTTCTGCACCTCTCTTGCCTCTTTCTGTACCTCTCTTGCTTCTTTCTGCACTTCTCCTGACTCTTTCTGCATCTCTCTTTACTCTTTCTTCACCTCTCTTGCTTCTTTCTGCACCTCTCTTGCCTCTTTCTGCACCTCTTTTGCCTCTTTCTGCACTTCTCTTGCTCTTTCTCTATCTTTCTTGCTTCTTTCTGTATTTCTCTTGCTTCTTTCTGCACCTGCATTGCTTCTTTCAGCATCTTTCTTGCTTCATTCTGTACCTCTCTTGCCTCTATCATCACTTCTCTTGCTTTTTTCTGTACCTCACTTGCTTCTTTCTGCACCTAACTTGCTTCTTTCTGCACTTCTCTTGCTTCTTTCTGCACCTCTTGTGCCACTTTCTGCACATTTCTACCTATTACTGCACCACTCTTGCTTCTTTCTGCACTTCTCTTGCTTCTTTCTGCACCTCTCTTGCTTCTTTCTGCACCCATCTTGCCTCTTTTTGCACCGCTCTTTCTTCTTTCTGCACCCCTGCTGCTTCTTTCTGAACTTCTCTTGCCTCTTTTACGCACCTCTCGTGCCTCTTTCTGCACTTCCCTTGGCTCTTTCTGCACCTCTCTTGCTTCTTTCTGCACTTCTCTTGCTTCTTTCTGCACCTCTCTTGCTTCTTTCTGCACCCATCTTGCCTCTTTTTGCACCTCTCTTTCTTCTTTCTGCACCCCTGCTGCTTCTTTCTGAACTTCGCTTGCCTCTTTCTGCACCTCTCTTGCCTCTTTCTGCACTTCTCTTGGCTCTTTCTGCACCTCTCTTGCTTCTTTCTGCACTTCTCTTGCTTCTTTCTGCACCTCTTGCGCCACTTTCTGCACATTTCTACCTATTACTGCACCACTCTTGCTTCTTTTTGCACTTCACTTGCTTCTTTCTGCATTTCTCTTGCTTCTTTCTGTACCTCTTGTGCCAATTTCTGCACATTTCTTCCTATTTCTGCACTGCTCTTGCTTCTTTCTTCACTTCTCTTGCTTCTTTCTGCACCTCTCTTTGCTTCTTTCTGCAACCATCTTGCCTCTATTTGCACCTCTGTTTCTACTTTCTGCACCCCTGCTGCTTCTTTCTGAACTTCTCTTGCCTCTTTCTGCACCTCTCTTGCCTCTTTCTGCACTTCTCTTGGTTCTTTCTGCACCTCTCTTGCTTCCTTCTGCACTTCTCTTGCTTCTTTCTGCACCTCTCTTGCCTCTTTTGCACCTCTCTTGCCTCTTTCTGTACCTCACTCTTTTCCTTCTTCACCTCTCTTGCTTCTTTCTATACCTCTCTTGCTTCTTTCTTCACTTCTCTTGCTTCTTTCTTTAACTTTCTCCCTCTTTCTGCACTTCTCTTGCCTCTTTCTGCACGTCTCTTGCCTCTTTCTGTACCTCACTCTTTTCTTTCTTCACCTCTCTTGCTTCTTTCTGTACCTCTCTTCCTTCTTTCTGTACTTCTCTTGCTTCTTTCTGTACCTTTCTTCCTCTTTCTGCACATTCCTTCCTCTTTCTACACTTGTGTTCCTCTTTCTGTAGTTCTCATGCTTCTTTCTGCACCTCTCTTGCCTCTTTCTGTACCTCTCTTGCCTCTTTCTGCACTTCTCTTGCTTCTTTCTACACCTCTCTTGCCTCTTTCTGCATATCTCTTGCCTCTTTCTGTACTTCACTCTCTTCTTTCTTCACTTCTCTTGCTTCTTTCTGCACCTCTCTTGCCTCTTTCTGCACCTCTTTTGCCTCTTTCTGTACTTCTCTTGCTTCTTTCTGTATCTCTCTTGCTTCTTTCTGCACCACTCTTGCTTCTTTCTGCACTTCTCTTGCTTCTTTCTGCACTTCTCTTGCTTCTTACTGCACCTCTTGTGCAACTTTCTGCACATTTCTTCCTATTTCTGCACCGCTCTTGCTTCATTCTGCACTTCTCTTGCTTCTTTCTGCACCTCTCTTGCTTTTTTCTGCACCCATCTTGCCTCTTTTTGCACCTCTCTTCTTTCGGCACCCCTGCTGCTTCTTTCTGAACTTCTCTTGCCTCTTTTATGCACCTCTCTTGCCTCTTTCTGTACTTCTCTTGGCTCTTTCTGCACTTCTCTTGCTTCTTTCTGCACCTCTTTTGCCACTGTCTGTACATTTCTACCTATTACTGCACCACTCTTGTATCTTTCTGCACTTCTCTTGCTTCTTAATGCACCTCTCTTGCCTCTTTCTGTATTTCTTTTGCGTCTTTCTTTAACTTTCTTCCTCTTTCTGTTCTTCTCTTGCCTCTTTCTGCACTTCTCTTGCTTCCTTCTGCTCCTTTCTCCCTCTTTCTGCACTTCTCTTGCATCTTTCTGCATATTTCTGCCTCTTTCTGCGCCTTTGTTGCTTTTTTCTGCACTTCTCTTGCTTCTTTCTGCACCTCTCTTGCCTATTTCTGCACCCCTCTTGCCTCTTTCTGCACATCTCTTTCTGCATCTCTTTTGCCTCTTTCTGCGCTTCTATTGCCTCTTTCTGTACCTTTCTTGCGCTTTTCTGTACCTCTCTTGCTTCTTTCTGCACTTTTTGGCTTCTTTCTACACCTCTCTTGCTCTTTTCTGCACTTCTCTTGCCTTTTCTGCACTTCCACTTGCCTCTTTCTGCACTTCTCTTGCCTCTTTATGCACATTTCTTCCTCTTTTTGCACCTCTCTTGCTTCTTTCTGCACCTCTCTTGCCTCTTTCTGCACTTCTCTTGGCTCTTTCTGCACCTCTCTTGCTTCTTTCTGCACTTCTCTTGCTTCTTTCTGCACCTCTTGTGCCACTTTCTGCACATTTCTACCTATTACTGCACCACTCTTGCTTCTTTTTGCACTTCACTTGCTTCTTTCTGCATTTCTCTTGCTTCTTTCTGCACCTCTTGTGCCACTTTCTGCACATTTCTTCCTATTTCTGTACTCCTCTTGCTTCTTTCTTCACTTCTCTTGCTTCTTTCTGCACCTCTCTTGCTTCTTTCTGCAACCATCTTGCCTCTATTTGCACCTCTGTTTCTACTTTCTGCACCCCTGCTGCTTCTTTCTGAACTTTTCTTGCCTCTTTCTGCACCTCTCTTGCCTCTTTCTGTACTTCTCTTGGTTCTTTCTGCACCTCTCTTGCTTCTTTCTGCACTTCTCTTGCTTCTTTCTGCACCTCTCTTGCCTCTTTCTGCCCGTCTCTTGCCTCTTTCTGTACCTCACTCTTTTCCTTCTTCACCTCTCTTGCTTCTTTCTATACCTCTCTTGCTTCTTTCTTCACTTCTCTTGCTTCTTTCTTTAACTTTCTCCCTCTTTCTGCACTTCTCTTGCCTCTTTCTGCACATCTCTTGCCTCTTTCTATACCTCACTCTTTTCTTTCTTTACCTCTCTTGCTTCTTTCTGCACCTCTTGCCTCTTTCTGCATGTCTCTTGCCTCTTTCTGTACCTCACTCTTTTCTTTCTTCACCTCTCTTGCTTCTTTCTGTACCTCTCTTCCTTCTTTCTGTACTTCTCTTGCTTCTTTCTGTACCTTTCTTCCTCTTTCTGCACATTCCTTCCTCATTCTACACTTGTATTCCTCTTTCTGTAGTTCTCATGCTTCTTTCTGCACCTCTCTTGCCTCTTTCTGTACCTCTCTTACCTCTTTCTGCACTTCTCTTGCTTCTTTCTACACCTCTCTTGCCTCTTTCTGCATATCTCTTGCCTCTTTCTGTACCTCACTCTCTTCTTTCTTCACCTCTCTTGCTTCTTTCTGCACCTCTCTTGCCTCTTTCTGCACCTCTTTTGCCTCTTTCTGTACTTCTCTTGCCTCTTTCTCTATCTCTCTTGCTTCTTTCTGTATCTCTCTTGCTTCTTTCTGCACCTGTCTTGCTTCTTTCAGTGCCTTTCTTGCTTCATTCTGTACCTCTATTGCCTCTTTCCATCACTTCTACTGCTTCTTTCTGTACCTCACTTGCTTCTTTCTGCACCTCACTTCGCTTCTTTCTGCACTTCTCTTCCTTCTTTCTGTACCTCTTGTGCCACTTTCTGTACATTTCTACCTATTACTGCACCACTCTTGCTTCTTTCTGCACTTCACTTGCTTCTTTCTGCACTTCTCTTCCTTCTTTCTGCACCTCTTGTGCCACTTTCTGTACATTTCTACCTATTACTGCACCACTCTTGCTTCTTTCTGCCCCGCTTATGCTTCTTTCTGCACTTCTCTTGCTTCTTTCTGCACCTCTTTTGCTTCTTTCTGCACCCACCTTGCCTCTTTTTGCACCTCTCTTTCTTCTTTCTGCACCCCTGCTGCTTCTTTCTGAACTTCTCTTGCCTCTTTCTGCATCTCTATTGCCTCTTTCTGCACTTCTCTTTGCTCTTTCTGCACCTCTCTTGCTTCTTTCTGCACCTCTCTTGCTTCTTTCTGCACTTCTCTTGCTTCTTTCTGCACCTCTTGTGCCACTTTCTGCATATTTCTAACTATTACTGCACCACTCTTGCCTCTTTTTGCACTTCTCTTGCTTCTTTCTACACCTCTCTTGCCTCTTTCTGCATTTCTTTTGCTTCTTTCTTTAACTTTCTTCCTCTTTCTGCACTTCTCTTGCCTTTCTGCACTTCTCTTGCTTCCTTCAGCTCCTTTCTCCCTCTTTCTGCACTTCTCTTGCCTCTTTCTATACCTTTCTTACTCTTTCTGCACCTCTTGCTTCTTTCTGCACTTCTCTAGCCTCTTTCTGCACTTCTCTTGCCTGTTTCTGCATCTCTCTTGCCTCTTTCTGCATATTTCTGCCTCTTTCTGCGCCTCTCTTGCTTCTTTCTGCACCTCTCTTGCCTATTTCTGCACCCCTCTTGCCACTTTCTGCACATCTCTTGCTTCTTTCTGCACCTCTCTTGCCTCTTTCTGCATCTCTTTTGCCTCTTTCTGCGCTTCTATTGCCTATTTCTGTACCTTTCTCCCTCTTTCCAAACCTGTCTTGCTCTTTTCGGTACTTCTCTTGCTTCTTTCTGTACTTTTTGGCTTCTTTCTGCACCTCTCTTCCTTCTTTCTGCACTTCTCTTGCCTTTTCTGCACTTCTCTTGCCTCTTTATGCACATGTCTTCCTCTTTTTGCTCCTCACTCTCTTCTTTCTGTACCTCTCTTGCTTCTTTTCTGCACCTCTCCTGCTTCTTTCTGTACTTCTCTTGCTTCTTTCTGTGCCTTTCTTCCTCTATCTGCTCCTTTCTTCCTCTTTCTTCCTTTTTCGGCACCTTTCTTCCTCTTTCTGCACTTCTCTTGCCTCTTTCTGCACCTCTCTTGCCTCTTTCTGTACCTCGCTTGCCTTTTTCTGCACCTCTCTTGCTTCTTTCTGCACCTGACTTTCTTCTTTCTGTAGCTCTCTTGCTTCTTTCTGCTCCTCTTTTGCTTTTTTCTCCTCTCTTGCCTCTTTCTGCAGTTCTCTTTCTTCTTTCTGCACCTCTCTTGCTTCTTTCTGTACCTCTCTTGCCCATGTCTGCACTTCAACTTGCCTCTGTCTGCACTTCTATTTCTTCTTTCTGTACCTTTCTTCCCTTTTTCTTCCTCTTTCTGCACCTTTATTCCTCTTTCTGCAGTTCCCTTGCTTCTTTCTGCACTCCTCTCGCCTCTTTCTGCATCTCTCTTGCTTCTTTCTGCACCTCTCTTGCTTATTTCTGCACTTCTCTTGCATCTTTCTGCACTTCTCATGCCCCTTTAAGCACTTCACTTGCCTCTTTCTGCACTTCTCTTTCTTCTTTCTGCCCCTTTCTTTTCTCTTTCTGCACCTTTCTTCCTCTTTCGGCAGCCTTATTCCTCTTTCTGCAGTTCTCTTGCTTCTTTCTGCTCTCGTCTTGCCTCTTTCTGCACTTGTCTTGCCTCTTTCTGCACATCTCGTCTCTTTTTGCACTTCTCTTGCTTCTTTCTGCACCCCTCCTGCATGTTTCTGCACCTCTCTTGCTTCTTTCTGCACCTCTCATGCTTTTTTTCTGCAGCTCTCTTACCTCTTACATCACTTCTCTTGCTTCTTTCTGCTGCTCTGTTGCTCCTTTTCTGCACTTCTTTTGCTTCTTTCTGCACATTTCTTCCTCTTTCTGTATTTCTGTTGCCTCTTTCTGCATTTCTCTTGCTTCTTTCTATACCTTTCTTCCTCTTTCTGCCCTTCTCTTGCTTCTTTCTGCACTTCTTTCTACTTTCTGTGCCTTTACTTCTCTTTCTGCACCTTTCTTACTCTTTATGTAACTTTATTCCTCTTTCTGCACCTCTCTTGCCTCTTTCTGCACCTCTCTTGCCTCTTTCTGCACCTCTCTTGCCTCTTTCTGTACCTCACTCTCTTCTTTCTTTACCTCTCTTGCTTCTTTCTGTACCTCTCTTGCTTCTTCCTGCACTTCTCTTGCTTCTTTCTGCACTTCTCTTGCCTGTTTCTGCACCTCTCTTGCCTCTTTCTGCACCTCTTTGCTTCTTTCTGCACATTTCTTCCTTCCCCTTTCTGCACTTTTATTCCCCTTTCTGCTGTTCTCTTGCTTCTTTCTGTACTTCTCTTCCCTCTTACTGCACCTCTCTTGCTTATTTCTGCACTTCTCTTGCCTGTTTCTGCACCTCTCTTGCCTCTTTCTGCACCTCTTTGCTTCTTTCTGCACCTCTCTTGCCAATTTCATCACTTCTCTTGCTTTTTTCTGCACTCCTCTTGCTTCTTTCTGTACTTCTCTTGCCTCGTTCTTTATTTCTCTTCCTTCTTTCTGTAACTTTCTTCCTCTTTCTGCACTTCTCTTGCCTCATTCTTTATTTCTCTTCCTTCTTTCTGTAACTTTCTTCCTCTTTCTGCACTTCTCTTGCCTCGTTCTTTATTTCTCTTCCTTCTTTCTGTAACTTTCTTCCTCTTTCTGCACTTCTCTTGCCTCTTTCCGCACTTATCTTGCTTCCTTCTGCTACTTTCTCCCTCTTTCTGCACTTCTCCTGCCTCTTTCTGTACCGTTCCTCCTCTTTCTGCATCTCTCTTGCTTCTTTCCGCTCTTTGCTTGCCTCTTTCTGCACTTCTCTTGCCTCTTTCTGCGCTTCTATTGCCTATTTCTGTACCTTTTTTCCTCTTTCCAAACCTGTCTTGCTCTTTTCTGTACTTCTCATGCTTCTTTCTGTACTTTTTGGCTTCTTTCTGCACCTCTCTTGCTTCTTTCTGCACTTCTCTTGCCTTTTCTGCACTTCTCTTGCCTCTTTATGCACATTTCTATCTCTTTTTGCTCCTCACTCTTCTTTCTGTACCTCTCTTGCTTCTTTCTGCACCTCTCCTGCTTCTTTCTGTACTTCTCTTGCTTCTTTCTACGCCTTTCTTCCTCTTTCTGCTCCTTTCTTCCTCTTTCTTCCTCTTTCGGCACCTTTCTTCCTCTTTCTGCACTTCTCTTGCCTCTTTCTGCACCTCTCTTGCCTCTTTCTGTACCTCGCTTGCCTTTTCTGCACCTCTCTTGCTTCTTCATGCACCTGACTTTCTTCTTTCTGTAGCTCTCTTGCTTCTTTCTGCTCCTCTTTTGCTTTTTTCTCCTCTCTTGCCTCTTTCTGCAGTTCTCTTTCTTCTTTCTGCACCTCTCTTGCTTCTTTCTGTACCTCTCTTGCCCATGTCTGCACTTCAACTTGCCTCTGTCTGCACTTCTATTTCTTCTTTCTGTACCTTTCTTCCCTTTTTCTTCCTCTTTCTGCACCTTTATTCCTCTTTCTGCAGTTCCCTTGCTTCTTTCTGCACTCCTCTCGCCTCTTTCTGCATCTCTCTTGCTTCTTTCTGCACCTCTCTTGCTTATTTCTGCACTTCTCTTGCTTCTTTCTGCACTTCTCATGCCCCTTTAAGCACTTCACTTGCCTCTTTCTGCACTTCTCTTTCTTCTTTCTGCACCTTTCTTTTCTCTTTCTGCACCTTTCTTCCTCTTTCGGCAACCTTATTCCTCTTTCTGCAGTTCTCTTGCTTCTTTCTGCACTCGTCTTGCCTCTTTCTGCACTTGTCTTGCCTCTTTCTGCACATCTCGTCTCTTTTTGCACTTCTCTTGCTTCTTTCTGCACCCCTCCTGCATCTTTATGCACCTCTCTTGCTTCTTTCTGCACCTCTCTTGCTTTTTTCTGCAGCTCTCTTACCTCTTACATCATTTCTCTTGCTTCTTTCTGCTGCTCTGTTGCTCCTTTTCTGCACTTCTTTTGCTTCTTTCTGCACATTTCTTCCTCTTTCTGTATTTCTTTTGCCTCTTTCTGCATTTCTCTTGCTTCTTTCTATACCTTTCTTCCTCTTTCTGCCCTTCTCTTGCTTCTTTCTGCACTTCTTTCTTCTTTCTGCACCTTTACTTCTCTTTCTGTACCTTTCTTACTCTTTATGTAACTTTATTCTTCTTTCTGCACCTCTCTTGCTTTTTTCTGCACTTCTCTTGCCTCTTTCTGTACCTCTCTTGCCTCTTTCTGCACCTCTCTTGCCTCTTTCTGCACCTCTCTTGCCTCTTTCTGTACCTCACTCTCTTCTTTCTTTACCTCTCTTGCTTCTTTCTAGACCTCTCTTGCTTCTTCCTGCACTTCTCTTGCTTCTTTCTGCACTTCTCTTGCCTGTTTCTGCACCTCTCTTGCCTCTTTCTGCACCTCTTTGCTTCTTTCTGCACATTTCTTCCCCTTTCTGCACTTTTATTCCTCTTTCTGCTATTCTCATGCTTCTTTCTGTACTTCTCTTCCCTCTTACTGCACCTCTCTTGCTTCTTTCTGCACTTCTCTTGCCTGTTTCTGCACCTCTCTTGCCTCTTTCTGCACCTCTTTGCTTCTTTCTGCACCTCTCTTGCCAATTTCATCACTTCTCTTGCTTTTTTCTGCACTCCTCTTGCTTCTTTCTGTACTTCTCATGCCTCGTTCTTTATTTCTCTTCCTTCTTTCTGTAACTTTCTTCCTCTTTCTGCACTTCTCTTGCCTCTTTCCGCACTTATCTTGATCCTTCTGCTACTTTCTCCCTCTTTCTGCACTTCTCCTGCCTCTTTCTGTACCGTTCCTCCTCTTTCTGCATCTCTCTTGCTTCTTTCCGCACTTTGCTTGCCTCTTTCTGCACTTCTCTTGCCTCTTTCTGCACTTCTCTTGCCTCTTCATGCACCTCTCTTGCCTCTTTCTGGACTTCTCTTGCTTCTTTATGCACCCCTCTTGCTTCTTTCTGCACCCTTCTTGTCTCTTTCTGCACACATCTTGCTTCTTTCTGCACCTCTCTTGCTTCCTTCTGCACCCTTCTTGCCTCTTTCTGCACACCTCTTGCTTCTTTCTGAATCTCTCTTGCCTCTTCATGCACCTCTTTTGCCTCCTTCTGTGCTTCTATTGCTTCTCTCTTTACCTTTCTTCCTCTTTCTGAACCTCTCTTGCTTTTTTCTGCACCTCTCTTGGCTCTTTCTGCACTTCTCTTGCTTTTTTCTGTATACCTCCTGCTTCTTTCTGCTCCTCTCTTTCTTCTTTCTGCACCTCTCCTGCTGCTTTCTGCACCTCTCTTGCTTTTTTCTGTAGCTCTCTTGCCTCCTTCATCACATCTCTTGCTTCTTTCTGCAGCTCTGTTGCTCCTTTTTTGCACTTATCTTGCTTCTTTCTGCACCTTTCTTCCTCTTTCTGTACTTCGCTTGCCTCTTTCTGCATTTCTCTTGCTTCTTTTAGCACCTTTCTTCCTCTTTCTGCACTTCTCTTTCTTCTTTCTGAGCCTTCCTTCTTCTTAATGCACCTTTCTTCCTCTTTCTGCACCTTTGTTCCTCTTTCTGCAGTTCTCTTGCTTCTTTCTGCACTCCTCTTGCCTCTTTCTGCACCTCTCTTGCATCTTTCTGCACTTCTCTTGCCTCTTTCTGTACCTCTCTTGCTTCTTTCAGCATTTCTCTTGCCTCTTTCTGCATCTCTCTTGCATCTTTCTGTACTTCTCTTGCTTCGTTCTGCATCCCTCTTGCTTCTTTCTGCACCTCTCTTGCTTCTTTCTTCACTTCTCTTGCCCATGTCTGCACTTCAACTTGCCTCTGTCTGTACCTCTCTTTCTCCTGTCTGTACCTTTCTTCCTCTTTCTTCCTCTTTCAGCACCTTTATTCACCTTTCAGCAGTTCTCTTGCTTCTTTCTGCAGTACTTTTGCCTCTTTCTGCACCTCTCTTGCTTCTTACTGCACTTCTCTTGCTTCTTTCTGCAGTACTTTTGCCTCTTTCTGTACCTCTCTTGCTTCTTACTGCACTTCTCTTGCCTCTTTCTGCTCCTCTCTTGCCTCTTTCTGCATTTCTCTTGCTTCTTTCTGTAGCTTTCTTCCTCTTTCTGCACCTCTCTTGCATCTTTCTGCACCTCACTCTCTTCTTTCTGCACCTCTCTTGCTTCTTTCTGCACCTCTCTTGCTTCTTTCTGTACTTATCTTGCTTCTTTCTGTGCCTTTCTTCCTTTTTCTGCGCCTTTCTTCCTCTTTCTGCGCCTTTCTTCCTCTTTCTTCCTCTTTTGGCACCTTTCTTCCTCTTTCTTAACTTCTCTTGCCTCTTTCTATATCTCTCTTGCCTCTTTCTGCACCTCTCTTGCTTCTTTCTGCACCTCACTTGCTTCTTTCTGCATCTCTCTTGCTTCTTTCTGCTCCTCTCTTGCTTCTTTCTGCACCGCTCTTGCCTCTTTCTGCACTTCTCTTGCTTCTTTCTGTACCTCTTGTGCTTCTTTCTGCACTTCTCTTGCTTCTTTCTGCACCTCTCTTGCAACTATCTGCAAATCTCTTGCCTCTTTCTGCATTTCTCTAGCTTCTTTCTGCACCTTTCTTCCTCTTTCTGCACTTCACTTGCCTCCTTCTGTACTTCTCTTTCTTCTTTTTGCGCCTTTCTTCCTCTTTTTGCACCTTTCTTCCTCTTTGCACCTTAAGTTCCTCTTTCTGCAGTTCTCTTGCTTCTTTCTGCACTCATCTTGCCTCTTTCTTCACCTCTCTTGCCTCTTTTTGCAGCTCTCTTGCCTCTTTCTGCACTTCTCTTGCTTCTATCTGCACCCCTCCTGCTTCTTTCTGCACCTCTCTTGCTTCTTTCTGTACCTCTCTTGCTTTTATCTGCAGCTCTCTTTATTCTTTCATCACTTCTCTTGCTTCTTTCTGCAGCTCTGTTGCTCCTTTTTTGCCACTCTCTTGCTACTTTCTGCACCTTTCTTCCTCTTTCTGTACTTCTCTTGCCTCTTTCTGCACTTCTCTTGCCCTTGTCTGGAATTCACTTGCCTCTGTCTGCACTTCTCTTTCTTCCTTCTATACCTTTCTTCCTCTTTCTGTACCTTTCTTCCTCTTTCTGCACCTTTATTCCTCTTTCAGCAGTTCTCTTACTTCTTTCTGCACTTCTCTTGCTTCTTTCTGCACCCCTCCTGCTTCTTTCTGCACCTCTCTTGCTTTTTTCTGCACCTCTCTTGCCTCTTTCGTCACTTCTCTTGCTTCTTTGTGGACCCCTCTTGCTTCTGTCTGCACCTCTCTTGCTTCTTTCTGCACCCCTCCTGCTTCTTTCTGCACCTCTCTTGCTTTTTTCTGCACCTCTCTTGCCTCTTTCGTCACTTCTCTTGCTTCTTTCTGCACCTTTATTCCTCTTGCTGTACTACTGTTGCCTCTTTCTGCATTTCTCTTGCTTCTTTCTGCACCTTTCTTGCTTTTTTCTGCACTTCTCTAGCTTCTTTCTGCACTTTTATTCCTCTTTCTGCACTTCTATTGCCTCTTTCTGCACCTTTCTTCCTCTTTCTGTATTTCTCTTTCACAATGAGATCACCCAGGAACTACCCTTGCACTCATCCATTCACCCAGGCACTACCCATGCACTAATCCACTCACTCAGGCACTACCCAGTCACTCATTCAATCACCCAGGCACTACCTTTGCACTCATGCATTCACTGAGGCACTACCCATGCAGTCATCCAATCAACCAGGCACTATGCATACACTCATGCGATCACACATGCACTAGTTGTGCAGTCATCCAATCACCTAGGCACTACTATTACAGTTAACCATTCACTCAGGCACTACCCACACACTCATCCAATCACCCAGGTACTAGCCTTGCACTCATCCATTTACTCAGGCACTACCCATGCATTCATCCAATCACTCAGGCAGTACCTATGCACTCATCCAATGAGCCAGGCACTAGCCTTGCACTCATCCATTCACTCAGGCACTACCCATGCACTCCATCAATCACCCAGGCACTACCCATGCACTCATCCCATTACCCAGGCACTACCCTTGCACTCATCCAATCACTCAGGAATTACTGATGCACTTATCCAATCTCTCAGACAGTATCCTAGCACTCATGCATTTTCTCCAGTACTACCCATGCACTCATTAAATCACTCACGTACTATGCTTACACTCAACCATTCACTTAGGCACTAAGCATACACTCCTGCATTCTCTCAGGTACTTCCCACGCACTTATCTAGTCACCCAGGCACTTCCCATGCACTCATCCAATCACTCAGGAACTACCCATGTACTCATCCAATCATTCCCCTGTATCATGGCAAGGTAGCACCTTGCAGCCCATTTTTATATTTATAAAAAACAATTTACTGCATATATACAAATTATATACCAAATATATATAAACACATTAAAATATATTTAAAAAATCTTTTTTGTATATATATATATATTCACAAACAAAACAGGTTTCAGGGGTGTTATAGTGAGCAATTAGCATTTAAAAAACCTTAGAAATTCACTGAAAAATCCCAGGCTTCAGGGACGTTATAGTTAGAAATTAGCATTTAACAAAACCTTAGATTTTCACTGAAAACACCTCAGGTTACAGTAACATCATGGTTAGGCTGACATTTCACCCGGCTGTGTGATTGAGTAATTGGGTGAGTGAGTAGATGTGTGAGTAGCTCTATGGGTGACTGACGATGTATGAGTGCCTCTATGGTGTGAGTGAGTCGATGTGTATGTAGACCTATGAATCAGTGAGTGGGTATGTATGTACTGGTATTGGTGTGTCATTGGTTTAAAAAATGGTAGTCTGAAATTTGGAGTGGGTATATGAAAGGTTATATTGGAATGTGAGTAGGTGCATCAGAGATTATGTGGATGATATTGATGGAGCAAGGACTCATAAATGAGACTTGCTCGGAAGCAATCCTTTCGTTTTAACTCACTAACGAATTACTAACAACGTGTTTGTAATTAATAATTGCATTTAGAATGAGACACGTGGGACAAAGAAGCTTGCCTATGTGTTTACTAACGGCAATAACATGAACGAAGGACTAAGAACGCACTTTAACAAGGGATCTTTACTGCGCATGCATCTACTACATCTACGGAGTATGACGTACTAATGCTTGGAGGGAAAAAATCTTGCGCCTGCGCGATGAACGATAAAATGGCCGCTTGATGCATGGCACCTGCTTAGTTGAAATAGAATATAAGTTTTATACTAACGCAAATGCAGAAAGGATAATAATAAATGAAGTGGGTTAGAGTAGAGGTTGGTGGTGTACAGTGAAACCATTTATTTTTGAAAATAACATTTCTCCTTTTGACTTTATTATTAGTGCGCATTTGGGCCCACTATACTTGTCTGAATCGAGCTGACTCTCTTGACCCTACGCATGCGTACTGGCGAGAAAGTACGAAAAGATGACTAAGGACTTGTCACGCATCCAAGGCCAGTGAAGATGTGCCCTGGGAACATGAGGGTGAAGAGTTCATATGAAGGAGCTTTATTCATTATATCGCAACATTTGTATTAATAAAGTTTGGAGATGTATGGGAAAGGAAGTGATTTAATAAAGTTTGAGGGGAGGAGTTTTGAAACAATGGTTTAAAGAAATAAGTGAAATGTAAGCATGGTGTGATGATCATCCCCCCCTCGCTTGTCCAATCAGAGTTAGTATCCTATAAAATTGAAACATTAATGGGTGGGACATGGCTATAGAAAGGTAAAATCTTAGGTAGTTTTAGTTAGTTGGGGAGCATTTTTTTTTAGCATTTTGACAAGGGAGAAGAAGCGCAGAAGCAGAGCTCGGGATGCTGTCGGTGCTGGGGGTGGTGCTGATGCAGTGAGATGCTGATGAAGAAAATTGAATGCAGAACCATCTACTTAATTTAATTTGGGTAAGAAAGAAGATCGCGGAAGAACCACGAGGAGGAAGAGAGTGTCAGAGAGGGGTGCGACGCAGTCGTCGGTATTTAGAGAGGTGAAGTATCCTGTCCTGATTCCTGTCTTGAAGTGTTTGTCTCCTGATCTATCCCGGGGGACCCTTACCAGTCCTTTGGCCAGAGGGTTTGGTCTTCACACCATACTTGGTAATTATAAAACTCATCGTATTGATAGATGCTCTTCTGTCTCTGTGCTCTTCTTTCTGAGCATAGTTATTGTGTGGATCTGAATTGCTAAATGTCTATATGAAACTTGATTAAATTGAAACTCTTGCGAATGAGGGTGTTTGTACTGAAACGTTTGAGATGGTTCACAAGCAACTAATTTAGATAAAGATTTTAAAACTTCCCGAGTCTGTGATTATTTTCATTTTAATCAAGAAATGTTTTATAAGTTATGTTAATTATCACCATCAACTAGTTCCAACTAATGGTCCATTGACCAGAGGAAAGAACTAATTGATCAGTGAAAGGTTTAGTTAGGGAAAAGAAATAACTAGATCTTGAAGTATGAGAAGCATAAACTAAAGTTCCGGCGGTCTACTTGCTGTTATTGTGGAAGTAGTTATATGGCCCAGGTGTGTATATGGTAGTGGAGTATCTGTTGTTAGTACACCGCTGGATCAGTTTTCTGGTAGCAGAGCTATGGTTATTATTGACTAGTTTGGTGATAAGTATAGATTATTGATTTTGGTTTATGTTTAACAAAAAGAGTTAGCGTCTTTGTTTTATGTCGTCTGGAAAATTCCCGGGGAATGAATAGCAGGTGGCGATAGAAACCACATTGCAGTGAGGTTACTCGTCTGTTGGAATAACACTGAGAAGCTAGGTAGAGCTGGCAGTGTTAAAGTAGGGACTATTTTTCTGTGTAAAAGTAAGAGTGATTGATTGGCAAAGAGTTCGCTAGTGAAACTTTAGGCGTTATATCATCTAGTAAGGGTAACCCTGAAGGAGAAGCAGGTTCTTCTAAGCTAGATTGACAGCAAAAGGAGTTCGCTGGTGAAACTTCGGTCTCAAATTTCCCTAACGGGTGACAGCGGAGGAGTAGCAGGTTCTCTGGAGCTTATGTGAAGGGTAAGCAGAAGGTTTTTACTCGCAGTGAAAAGAAATAAACTATCCTTTGATTTAGCGGAACAGACAGAGTAGCGAATGTTTTTATGTTGTTAATAACAAAGAATTTTTAAAGAAAATATTGAGAAATAAAGTTTTCGTATTACCTTGTGAAGGGAGGGTCAGTTGCCGGAGTGGTACTGACTTCACAGCGAGCCACGTTGGGATTGGTAGAAACAGCGGGCATGTGACAGGAACATCCTTGTAAAGGAGGGGTCAGTAGTAAGGAGCAGAACTGACGTCAGGAAAAGGCCGCGCTGGCATTGGTCAGATCTCGGGCGTGAGCCTGATTTGATTGGATAGCTAGTTAGAAGCCTCGCTAGGATTGGTGGAGAGAAGAATTGTATGTGGGATTTTGATTTGACTGTCAGTGCAAGACGTACAGGTAGAAGATTTCAAGGGTTTGCGGAATACAATTTCCTACACCGTTCTTCAAGAATGTATGGAGAGAAAAGAAAGATGTCATTTTTAAAGAAAATTAAGAATTTCTTAGTAAAGGATAAGCCTGTGTTGACTAGAGAGGGAATTCCTATCCCGCCACCGAAGACACCAGCATCTTTTATGATGATGGAAAGAGGATATCATACTTGCGTGTGGTTGGAAAACTGGGTAGAATATACGAAGGATGATGGTGTGTTAGCGTTTCCTAAGGATGGTACGTTTAATGGGAGGATTCTTCAGAATTTGAGGTTGAAAATGAATGATTTGGAACCTAGACCTAGGTTAACTCAATATGAGGCTTTGGAAGAATGGGGAACTGAGTCATATAAACGAGAGAAATGCAGAGGTGGAAGGTATAGAGGATTTTTCCCAAGACATTTGCATGAGTCACGCGAAGGGCAGATGAAACAATGGAGGAGAGCTATGGTATCAGAAGGGTTATATCCAGTGTTAATGGCTGAGAAACATTCTGGAGGGAAGTGTAAGGAGAAAACGAAACACATGAACTCGGCAGGTTATGGTGAATCAGATGACGAGTTGTTAGAGGATATTTTAATTAAAAATCCACCACCGTATCAAGAAGCAGCTAGTAAGGTTACCCCAAGTGCACCTGTAATGGGAATGCCATTAACCCCACAGATTTTGCATGAAACATCATATAACAGAGTGTTGCAGGATAATGAAAGAGAAGCTTTGAATAAAACTAGAGAAGAACTAGTTCAAAAGATAAGTCAGTTAAATCTGAACACTGAAGCCTTGACAGTACCAGTGACCATTGGTCCGGTAATCCCATTGTATGGAGATAATAAGATTTGCCAGAAATCACAACTTGTGACAGTTCCATTAAATAGTCCTAGAAAAGAAATAATAATTACAGATGATGAGGTTAGCGAAAGTGAGTCAATTTTTCCTTAATGGATCTCCCAATTGTGGAACCTCCGACGGAAACTCCAAAGAGAGTTACGCCTATGAATTTGAGAGAAAGAAGACCTTTGGTTCCGGCTGGAACTGGAGGCACAACAGTAGTCACCTCTGAAGAGATAGAAAGATGGGCTCAGGAAAGAGATAATCAGAACCCAATACCAAAGATTTTAGATATCAGCAGATTGAAAGTGGAATTGGAAGAGATGATGACAGGATGTGTGGGCACAGAAAGATTGAACGCGTACAATGATGAGGTATTATTATTTTTGTGTAAGAGTATAACCAGGAGAGCAAGAGTATTTCATGAGAGATTGACTGAAGTTGCTTCAGAGATTGGAATAGACATAGGAAAATCGAAGTTGTTGCAGAAACCATATCGAGTGGACTTTACTGATAAAGATTTAGAAAGTGTAAATGCTGGAAAGAGACTACCGATAAAGGAATTAATGAACATTTTGCGAAAATGGGGAGACATTGATAAATGGAGAATTAGATGGATAAGAAAGAAAGAGGAAGTACAAGCGAGAGAAGCAGCGGCTGCATTTCCAGTAAGAGAATCAGGCAAGACAGAAAAATTGTGTCCGATGAGAGAGGTTCCAGGAGGTGGATATGTTCATGTTCCTTGGAGTAGGCAAGATATTTTGTCATTTACAAATGATTTTCCGAAACTGAGAGAAAAACCAGTTGAGTGGTATAAGCAGGTAGAGAGGTTTGTGAAGGTTTCAAAGGTTCTATTGAAAGACTTGGATGGTCGATTTGATATAGTGGTACCTGCTGATTTATGGACAGAATGTAAGATCACAATTGATTGGCCTAATGAGGAGTATCCTAGAGTTTTGAAAGGGAAAATTCCTCCTAAAGAAACAGATTGGGTGAAAATAGATAGAACAACACAAGAACCAAATGAATCTGTACATGCGTACTATGAACGGTTGTTGCAGGTGTTTAAGCAGTATAGTAGTTTTGAGAATATTGGTGACAAGGATATGGGACATTTTGTGTATCGGTTTGTATATGGTTTGAAACCAGAAATCAGTCAGATGATACAGCAGCACATGTTGTGTTGGCAAAGCAAGACAGTGGATGAGATTCTAAAGTACGCAAAATATTGTGGAGATGACATTGAGGCCAGGCGTAGGAAGCTAAAGGAGAAAAAGATGTGGGCACAAGTTAAATTGGCAGAACAGCAAGAAGAGAAAACAAATGACCAAAATAATAATCAAGTGAAAGAACAGAGTCAGAATAATCAAGGAGCGAATGGTAGTAAATATAAGGGACGAATGGACAGAGAAGAAGGGAAAAGGAAGTTTCCTTGTCAAACGTGCGGAAAGCTTGGACATTGGAAGAACGAGTGTAAGAGTACTCAGAATAATAAGAGTAATAATGGGCCAAATCAAAATTTAATCCCACAGATGCAGAATGAAGTACTTATGAATCAGCAGCAGCAGGTAGTTACTCCACAATATCAGGTGCCACCAGCTCCTATGCCAAATTTTGTGAACCATAAAAGTTTCAGTGCGAACACCGGATTTCAAGGAGAAAGTGGTAAGAATAATAGAACAATTGCACAATATTTTTTACAGAATGATGAAGAACATTCAGATGCCGCACAATGATGGTGCCTGAGGGGGGAGGAAGAGGAGTGCGTGCTTGGCGCATCCTTGCCGGTAGATCAGTCAGGTCCATTTGTTGATGGGAGAGTATAAGGTAAAGACATTACTTTCCTATTGGATACTGGTGCTACCAGGTCTACTGTGAGAACAGCAGACATCCCAAACCTACTCCTCTCGGGAGAATCAATCCAAGTTGTAAGCGTGTCTAACCAACAGATTAGAACCCCAATCACAAAACCAATGGAGGTGCACATTGGAAACTTCAAAGAAATGCATCGGTTTGTAGTTTGCGATTCCAGTCCAGTAAATCTGTTGGGAAGAGATCTTTTGTGCAAGATGAATTGCACGATCTATTGTACACCAGATGGTGTTGCTTTCCATACCCCTGATGAAGACGTTGTTTACAAGATGATGTTTGCCAAACAGGGAACAGAAGTAGATGAAATGTTTTCATTAATAACTGAGAATGAATTGCCAGAAGAGTTGAGAACCACAGTTAACCCAGAAGTGTGGGATTTTACAGGAAAAGACATTGGGCTGATGACAAATATAGACCCAGTTAAAGTGACAGTGAAAGAAGGTGCAGTGTATCCAAATACCCGACAGTACAAAATGAGTCCAGAAGTAAAGGCAGGTATTATTCCAGAAATTTAACGAATGGTTAAACAAGGTATTTTAAAAGAAGTGATGGGTAGTCCCTGCAATTCGCCGATAATGGGACTGAAAAAGCCTAGCGGAAAGTACAGAATAGTGCAGGATTTACGGAAAATAAATAAAATTGTAGTGCCATGTTGTCCAATAGTGCCAAATCCAGCAGTGATCCTTTATCAGATACCCTGGAATGCAGGTTGGTTTACAGTAATTGATTTATGCCAAGCGTTCTTTTTTATTCCTTTGCACCCAGACAGCCAGTATCTTTTTACGTTTAAGTTTGAGGATCATATTTACGCATGGTGTCGAGTTCCTCAAGGGTACACAGAGAGTCCTTCAATTTTTAATCAGATTTTGAAAAATCGTTGATCATGCCTGGAAAATCTGTTTTGGTCCAGTACATTGATGACCTATTGGTGGCATCAAAAACACGCAAAGATTGTGTCACAGACACAATTGCATTGCTGAATCATTTGGCTGAAGGAGGACACAAGGAGTCTCCAGAAAAGTTACAATTTTGTCAACGAGAAGTTAGATATTTAGGGCATAAAATAGAAAGAGGAGTTAGAAAAGTAACACCGGAAAGAATAAAAATAATCAAAGAAATGCAATTGCCACAGACTCAAAGAGAAATGAGAATGTTTCTAGGAGTGGTTGGATACTGTAGACAATGGATTAATGGTTTTTCGATGTTAGCAAAACCATTAATACAGATGATCCGGAAAAGAGCAAAAGATCCGATTGATTGGAATGATGACTGCATAGAGGCATTTGTGAAACTAAGAAATTGTTTGTGTGAGGCTCCTGCTTTGGGCATTCCTGATTCTTCAAAAGATTTTGCTTTGTTCTGTTGTGAGAGAGAAAATTGTGCACTTTCAGTCTTAACACAGAGACATGGATTGAGTCGACGTCCAGTGGCATATTTTTCAGCCACATTGGACCCAGTGGCTTCAGCATTGCCTGGCTGCTTAAAAGCAGTAGCTGCTACTTGTATGAGTCTTGAGCAAAGTGAGTCGATAGTGATGGGACATCCGGTAAAAGTTTTTGTTCCACACTCGGTTGAGATTCTTTTGACAAGAACACAGCATCTCACCCCTAGTCGTTTGACAAAGTATGAAAGAGTGATTTTGGGAGCTGAGAACATGACTGTGATAAGGTGTATGATCATGAACCCAGCCACCCTATTGCCAGACCCTTGCGATGAGGAAGTGAAAGATGAAAGTGATCATGATTGTTTGGACGTGACTGAGTTATGCACGAAGCCCCGCCCATACATAAAAGAGTCACCTTTGAAAGAGGCTGACCATGAGTTATTTGTAGACGTTTCCTGTCTTAGGACACAAGAAGGAGGACTAAGTGCTGCATATGCTGTTTGTAAAATATCTGGGGTAATTGAAGCATCCTGTTTACCTGGAGTCAAGTCTGCACAAGTAGCTGAATTGATTGCCTTACAATGGCATGTAAAAAGGGGAAAAATTGGAGAGTAACCATATTCACGGACAGCCAATATGGGTTCGGGGTTGTGCATGACTTTGGCCAGCTCTGGATGCAGAGGGGATTTCTGACTTCTTCAGGATCTCCTATCAGAAACAGCAAAAATGTGAAGGATTTGTTGGAAGCATTACAATTGCCAAAAGAGATAGCAGCTGTGAAATGTGCTGCACATCGGTCAGGAAGTGACTATGTGACTGCTGGCAATAATTTTGCTGACCAAGTGGCCAAATACTGTGCAAAAGATACAGTGGCCATAAACCAAAAAATTGAAACAGGTGAAACCAGATACCAACTTATGTATTTCTCAGTACCAGAAACATGGGATGAGATTAGGCAATTGCAGGAAGAAGTTGAGGAAAAGGAAAAAGAAATTTGGATAAAGGCAGCTTGTACAAAAAGACCACATGATGAGGTATGGGTGTACCTAGATGGAAGACCAGTCATGCCAGATTGTTTACTTTCAAAAATGGCAAGAGTGTATCATGGAGCAACACACATAGGGAGAGATTCAATGATCAGGCTATTCAGACAGAGTTGGTACAATCCGAAATTCAAGGTAGTCGCAGAAAGCCTTTGCCAAAGATGCTTAACCTGTCAGCAGCAAAATCCAGGTAGGAAGACAGTGGTAAGCTGGGGAAAGATTGGAAAGGCAGAAGGACCCTTCACTAGATTACAGTTAGATTTTATTGAATTGCCCCCATGCAATGGACTGAAATACATACTTGTCATAGTTTGCCTTTTCTCAAGATGGGTGGAAGCCCATCCCACTCAAAGAAATGACAGTCTTACAGTTGTAAAATTGTTGTTGAGGGAGTTAGTTCCGCGATTTGGTTTTCCAGTCACATTGGAATCAGATAGAGGCCCTCATTTTAATAATGAAATAATTTGATTAATCTGTGCTGCATTTAACATTGAACAAAAACTGCACCGTGCATATCATCCAGAGGCTTCTGGAATTGTTGAGCAAATGAATGGCACAATCAAGTCAAGATTGGGAAAGGTGTGTGCATCCACAAAGCTGAAATGGCCAGATGCATTACTTCTTGTATTGATGGGTCTCAGAAGTATTCTAGACAGAAAAACAGGAATGAGCCCACATAAGATTCTCATGGGAAGAGCCATGAGACAGGCATTTATTCCTGGAAATAAACTAATGAGTATAACTGATGATCTGGTATTGGCCTATTGCAAAGGATTGCCTGAAATTATGCGTTCTATCTCTCATCAGGTTGGAGAAGACGCATTTGAAAGACAGCCAGACCAAGCACATGATTTGAATCCTGGAGATTGGGTGCTAGTGAAGAAACGTGCAAGAAAGTCGTGCCTAGCACCAAGGTGGGACGGACCGCGGCAAGTCATACTAGTCACTACCACAGCAGTGAAGTGTGCAGGTCTGCCCAATTTGATTCATGCCAGCCATACCAGAAGAGTTCCGAGCCCATCAGATCAACAACAGCCACCACTGACTGAACAGGCTGAAGCGTCAGGAGTTGTAAACTGTGAAATTGAAGAATCTAGGGTAATAGATTCTGAAAGACAACCATATGACGAACAGCCAAGTACAAGTCAGGAAGACTGGATACCAGTATTTGAAATAATTGATGATGTCATTGAAACCAGAAGTAGAACAGAACTGAAAAGAGAGGAAAGTAGGCAGGAAGAGACAGGGGAAGAAGAACACATTCAGGTGGGAACTGAAAAAGACACATACGAACCAGAGGAGGGAAAAATAGAAGAACACGTTCAGGCGGAAGAAGAAAAATTTGAATTAAGACCTGAATAGGACCAGATAGAGTTAGAAGAACAGGTTCAGGCAGAAGAAGAAAGATTTGAAGTAAGACCTGAACAGGGACAGATAGAATTAGAAGAACAAGCTCAGGAAAAAGAACAAAATACGGTAGAACCTGAGCAGGTGGAAGTAAAAGAAGGTACAAGCACAGAAAACAGAGAAACAGAACAGATTGTGCCTAAAATAAATGAACTAAAAAGAACTTTACAAAGAGATAAAGAAGGTGAAAATGCAGTACAAATCAAAAGAGTCAGAAAGGGAGACAATTGGCCAACTGGAGTAAAGAAACTAAAATATCACTTGAGAAAATCTGAAAAGAGACCAGTACAAGTAAACGAAGTCACAAGTCAAGCGCAATCTAAACAAACTTTGGCAAAAATAACTCGAAGAAGTCCAAGACTGAGAAATATAAACAAGAGATACAAGGCTCCTCAATGGACGTACGTTATACTCGAGGAATTTGAATCCCTAGATCTGACTGATGATACAGAAGAAATTCATATTGCCCAGATTGATGAAAGCAAATTGAGGCCTCCTTAAAACGAAAATAAAAATAAAAACTGACAAAGAAAAGAATAAGAGAAAATAAATTTTCTCAGGAGCAAAATGGCAGAAATTGAAGTGACCGAAAAACCAAAATGTGGATTAAAGAGAAAGTGTTTTAGATTTTGTTTTTGTAGTATTTTATTAGCAGCATTAGTATGGCTATTCCTAACAGTAGGAGTACCTTTGTTAATGAAAACAAGTGACAAGAATAATACAGATACTAATGTTAAGGTAGATAGAATAAAAGAAACTGAAATAGAAATAGGGGTAGAAGATGAAGCAAACTATCATAATGAATCAGACTATAATACGTCTTCTAATGTGTTTATTAAATTGTTATTTCAATATGTTAGTACTATGGAGATTAATAACTGTTACGTGTGTATGAAGTTACCCTCATCAGTATCAGAAGGAATGATGTATCACCATATACCTTTAGCGTATGGCGTGTCATGTAGTATTTTGTCAAGTTTATTTTATGCTACAGGGAAACTTCAATATTTTTATTCCGATATAGATGTAGTATTTTCTGAATTACCTATTAGAAAGAATATGAATCCAGTAGCTAGTAGTAAAAACGCACAGTTTATGGGTGAATTTTTCATAACAATGAGTTCAATAGATCTAGTTCAGGCACGTAGAGATAATCTAACATGCACATTAAGAAAAGAAGAAAAAGATTTTTTTGATTTAGTAGAAGAAAGGGGACAGGATTTAATAAAGAAAGCAACTGAACAGAAAACCCATGTACCTCCATGGGTTGGGAAGGAGGGAATCTATACAAGTGGCAAGGCTCATGCTGCGATGTCCCTGGATTTTGTGAAAAGGGGAAAATTCTGCCTCCATAGATGAAAGACAGATTATAATAACAATTACATTGGTTCTAGTGAATGCGAACACAACTTCCTAATTTTAGGAGGGTGGGGACTAAAAGGGGGAACTGATCCTGTGTTTCCAGGAGTGTATTATGTTTGTGGGAGTAATGCCTATTATAGGTTACCTGCAAGATGGTACGGGAGTTGCTGCTTTGGAATAGTGTTTCCAAAAAACTATCATGTAGATAAAATCAGTGGAACCAATGGACATTCTAATGGACTAACACGTAGAAGAAGAGCTAGTTTTTCTGAAATTGTAGGAGATATATTTAGTGCATTGATATCAGTTGGAGTCATTCTGAATTCACAGAAAATGTGTAAGTTATCAACCATAGTTGATCGTCTTTCTACAGACACTGCAGGAGGATTCTTAATGATTAACACAGAAATGGTTGCAATTAGGTCTATGGTTTTACAGAACCGTCTTGCTCTTGATATATTGTTAGCAAAAGAAGGTGAAGTCTGTGGCATGTTGAAAATTCAACACTGCTGCACTTTTATTCCGGACAAGAGCAGAGAAATTAAAGGATATATTGAAAACATTACAAGAATGCATAAAGACTTGACCCAACTGGAGGTTTACAGTGTGTGGGGAAGACTAACAAAAAGTATAACATCAATAGGGAAATTGTTTGTTGGTTTTGGGAAGGGTTTTCTAGGTCAAATAATAATACCATTAGTTATGATAATAACAGTAGTGATGATAATAATGATTACATATAAGTGTTGTAGAATAGGTACGAAAGAGAAACTACATTTTGAAAGAAAGGGAAAGGGACAGAAACGAAAGAGAAAATATGATGAAATACAGCTTGAAGAAATGAAAGGCAGATTATATAAGAAGATGAGAGATTTAGAAGGAAATGAATTGATTGATGAAAATTTGAGAGGAGAAATAGAGAAAACTGAGAAATGTTAAAGTTGGTATCTGAGATGGGTAATTTTGTGATGGCTTAAGATGCCATCAGAGAGGGGATTGATGGAGCAAGGACTCGTAAATGAGACTTGCTCAGAAGCAATCCTTTCGTTTTAACTCACTAACGAATTACTAACAACGTGTTTGTAATTAATAATTGCATTTTGAACGAGACACGTGGGACAAGGAAGCTTGCCTATGTGTTTACTAACGGCAATAACATGAACGAAGGACTAAGAACGCACTTTAACAAGGGATCTTTACTGCGCATGCGTCTACTACATCTACGTAGTATGACGTACTAATGCTTGGAGGGAAAAAATCTTGCGCCTGCGCAATAAACGATAAAATGGCTGCTTGAAAGCTCACATGCATGGCACCTGCTTAGTTGAAATAGAATATAAGTTTTATACTAACGCAAATGCAGAAAGGATGATAATAAATGAAGTGGGTTAGAGTAGAGGTTGGTGATGTACAGTGAAACCATTTATTTTTGAAAATAACATTTCTCCTTTTGACTTTATTATTAGTGCGCATTTGGGCCCACTATACTTGTCTGAATCGAGCTGACTGTCTTGACCCTACGCATGCGTACTGGCGAGAAAGTACGAAAAGATGACTAAGGACTTGTCACGCATCCAAGCCAGTGAAGATGTGCCCTGGGAACATGAGGGTGAAGAGTTCATATGAAGGAGCTTTATTCATTATATCGCAACATTTGTATTAATAAAGTTTAGAGATGTATGGGAAAGGAAGTGATTTAATAAAGTTTAAGGGGAGGAGTTTTGAAACAATGGTTTAAAGAAATAAGTGAAATGTAAGCATGGTGTGACAATCATCCCCCCTCGCCTGTCCAATCAGAGTTAGTATCCTATAAAATTGAAACATTAATGGGTGGGACATGGCTATAGAAAGGTATAATCTTAGGTAGTTTTAGTTAGTTGGGGAGCATTTTTTTTTAGCATTTTTACACGGGAGAAGAAGCGCAGAAGCGGAGCTCGGGATGCTGTCGGTGCTGGGGGTGGTGCTGATGCAGTGAGATGCTGATGAAGAAAATCGAATGCAGAACCATCTACTTAATTTAATTTGTGTTAGAAAGAAGATCGCGGAAGAACCACGAGGAGGAAGAGAGTGTCAGAGAGGGGTGCGACGCAGTCGTCGGTATTTAGAGAGGTGAAGTAGCCTGTCCTGATTCTTGTCTTGAAGTCTTTGTCTCCTGATCTATCCCGGGGGACCCTTAGCAGCCCTTTGGCCAGAGGGTTTGGTCTTCACACCATACTTGGTAATTATAAAACTCATCGTATTGATAGATGCTCTTCTCTCTCTGTCCTCTTCTTTCTGAGCATAGTTATTGTGTGGATCTGAATTGCTAAATGTCTATATGAAACTTGATTGAATTGACACTCTTGCGAATGAGGGTGTTTGTACTGAAACGTTTGAGATGGTTCACAAGCAACTAATTTAGATAAAGATTTTAAAACTTCCCGAGTCTGTGATTATTTTCATTTTAATCAAGAAATGTTTTATAAGTTATGTTAATTATCACCATCAACAAGTTCTAACTAATGGTCCATTGACCAAAGGAAAGAACTAATTGATCAGTGAAAGGTTTAGTTAGGGAAAAGAAATAACTAGATCTTGAAGTATGAGAAGCATAAACTAAAGTTCTGGCGGTCTACTTGCTGTTATTGTTGAAGTAGTTATGTGGGCCCAGGTGTGTATATGGTAGTGGAGTATCTGTTGTTAGTACACCGCTGGATCAATATCATCAGTGATGTCATTTGATATGTCATCAGTGATGTCATCAGTGATGTCACTGACAATGATATGAGTGATGTAATATGTGATGTCATCAGCAGTGCATTGCGGGGGCGTGAGTTATAGTTAGCTCGGCTAACTATAACGGCTGAATTTCTCTGGTTTTGTATGAGTGAAATATCAGCCTAACTATAAAGTTCCTGTAACCTGTTTTTTTCACAGTGAATATTCAAGGTTTTTTAAATGCTAATTTTTAACTATAACGTCCCTGAAACCTGTGTTTTTTTCAGTGAAAATAAATAAATATATATATATATATATATATATATAAACGCTTTCTCTCTCATCCAAATGAAAAAGCGGAATCAGCACTCCGCAAGTTAGTTATATGGCTTGGTTATTTTCAAAACATCAACGCGTTTCGACCGTTACCTAACGGCCTTTTTCACGATGCCTGAGCCACATATAAAGTTAATTTAAATACAAAAGAACAGCAATGTATAGGCATAGACATTAACAAAGGACAATCACCTCTCATAATAGTGTAAGATGCAGTTTTACACTGAAAATATGACGCCCATCTTGGAACATGTTATTTTTATATTATTCCAATGCATTAAAGGTTGAAAAACTGAAAGTTCCTGATACATTACAACCTATTTTTACGCCTCTTTAATACTAAATACAATTTTTTTTATTTTATATTTAATTTAAAGTGCGTTATGTGCATACTAAAAAAACATTTGGCGACCACATTCCTTTTTTGTAATTCCCTAAACATCATACACTTTGATACTACAAGCATACTTCTTTTTTGTCATAATTATTTTCCTAAAGTGCGGATCTAATTTCTTAACTAAAGTGCATAGTCGTCTTTTATAAAAATTCATGTTAATACACGGGTTTAATACTCCTTAAAAAATAGAGACAAATTGATCTATCCTATCCTTGTACATGAATTACACTTAAAAAACTCCTATTTCCTAAAGTGCTTTTTAATCATTTTCTAAAGTGCTAGTGCTCATATTCATACTCGTAGTTGTGTGATTGAAAAAAAAAATTTAGTATAAAATTCTGACATTTCATATGTTGCTCCTGTAGATAAAAAAATGCTTCGCGAGAACTCTACAAATTTCTTGATCAATACAGGCACGTAAACAATTCCTCATCCAGATTAAAACCATTTGGTTCTTTAGCATCTAGTTCAAGGATATAAAAAGTTTCCAGTTTTCTCAGTTCTCTCTCCCTGTCCCCTCCTCTCCTTTTCTTGGGCACTTGCGCTAGGCAGCTATACACCATAGATGTAGGATCACTCTGATGTTCTTTTTCATAGTGCCTTGCTATTAGATAGCTTCTGTCTTTGTTGATGATGGCCCTCCTATGCTGCAATATTCTCTTGTGAACTGGTAGAGTGGTAGAGTGGTGCTGCCTACATATACTTTTCTACATGGGCACCTTAGAATATACACTACAAAACTCGATTTGCACGACAAAACCCCTCTGATTTTTATGGTTTTGTTAAAAGTTGTTTGTAAAGATGAGAAGTTTTCCCCATGCTGGCAAGCCTTACACTTCGTACATTTAAAAAATCCTTCTTGCTGCCTAAGCCACGTTTGCTGTGGGACTGTCCCTCCATATTTACTCTTCATCAAGTAGTCTTTCAGGGACTTTGATTTTCTATATGTAATTTGTGGTCTCTTTTTCACTCCTTGCCCCACAATTGGATCTTCTACAATAAAGTGCCAGTGCTTATTTAAAACCTTTCTCATCTCATCGTGCCTCATGTTGTATGTTGTTATAAATCTACATGTGCTGCTCTGACTTTTCATTCTCTTTCTTAAAGTTGTTCTAGAGGGTTGGAACAGCACCTCTTCTCTGTTTAAATCTCTTGCTTTTTAGATGCTGTTTTCAAACTGTTAATCGAATACCCCCTTTCCACAAATCGTTGTTTCATGTCCTGTTCTATTTTATCGTACTCATGAAGGGTGCTACACGCTCTTCTAGCTCTGGAGAATTCCCCAAAGGGAATATATATTTTTAAATATTTTGTTTGCAACTCATTACACACACATTAGCTGCAACACGCACGTCTTTGTCGCCACACACTTCAGGTTAGGCTGGTTAGATCCACACATAAAGGATATTAAGGTTCTCCTTGACTTGTATGCACATGTTACCTATAGTCACAACATGGCATATAGATATTTTTAACCACAAGTCTTTTGGATTGGAGGAGATTTTTAATCAGGTAGTTATTTTCACCACTTTATTCATTGTGCACTTTTCACGCACGTCTCCTCCACTCTCCCCTATGCACACCCTCTCCACCACTCTCACCATGTGCGTTCCTTTCACATTTGTGCTTTGTAGTAGCCGCTTACCTTTGTCCTGTTGGTTGCTTGTTTCTGGGCCTCATGTTGCCAGGACGATGGATTGTAGCACATAACTTAGAGGCTTGCGCAGCAGACAGCACTTTCATACATTTTGATATCTTTGGCGTACACATTATTTCTGTCCCGATTTTTTCACCTCCAAGGCTCCTGGCACGGTCTTTTATTTTCTCATTAACTGGCAGGGTCATCCAAGGGGCCCAGCGGCTGAGACTTCATGAGCCTAAACCAGAGTCATAGGCACTTCGCCACACGCCAGAACACGATAGAAGGCTGACACCTTCATCGCACCATATTGTGATAAACACAAACAGAATTAGATGTTTGTCTACTCAGGCCGTGGAATAGCCAGACAATTGGGAGTTTTGCTCGTGCATGTATTGCACTTGTAATGAATTTCGCCGCCACAGGTTTTTATCTTCATTTTTTCATAGTCTGTTTTTTCTGTTGTCTTTATGCCTTGTCATGTCACTAGTAGCTCGTTTTCCTGCTTGTAGTAAAATGACATGTATGACTTCTGGTACTAGCTGTAGTAAAATGCTTTCTCATGACAATGGACATAGTAATCAGACTACTACATTCAAAGCACACTCACCTGTATATATATTGCACATGTCTGTTCATAGCGCTATGTGATCAAGGCTGCATGTCTGGCAGCCGAAACGCGTCATGTTGGACCTTTTCTGATGTGTGAATAAACAACCATCCTGTTTCCACACCAACTGTTGGAGTCTGTGCCCGTGTGTTGCGCCGGAGTGCTTGTCGTAACATTGGGATTTCTTCGTGATTTATATGCAGAGTACGGCTGTCTCTGCTTCACAGACCCCCTCTTCGTTTCATTGCTGGGCCAAGGTGATTTCCAAACGGCCGCATCTTCATGTGAGCTCCGGGAGGAGAAAGTGTTAAATCACGGCCCCCTGAAAGCCAGAGAAGCGCTCGCTGGGATCCAACCGTGACGGAGGTGCAGAGTGAGTCGGAGGACCCATACAGTATCCCGTCATAAGGTGGTGAGTAGCAGCAGCATTCACGGCTTATATCAGGTGTAAGAAGAGGAGTATCGAGTTCCTGCTTAAAGTGTGTTAGCATTCACGCTTATATTCGCTTGGCAGGCACCACATTCAGTATTATATTTCCACATCATGTCCAACAAAGCGCTGCGAGAGAGGGAAGCAGCTGCTGAAGCTCTATTTGAGAACCTACCCACAATTTCTAATCAGACAAAGCGTGCAGACACTAACTATGCGACAAGCAACGACAATTTCAAAGTCAAACTTAAAACACTAGAGAAACTAATGCGAACCGAAATCACCAAATGGTGGGAGGCCAAGTCACTACAAAAATATCAAGATGCTGGACGCGTCCCGCGCGGCTTGAGAATCATGTTGGCGCCGAGTTTCGATAATCCCAACCCTGACATGCTGAAGGAATGGGCGATCAGTAATTTGGATGCATCCATGCGATTAGTCATAATCCTTATCAAATATGCGGAAATTGACCGAGTCAAAACACAAAAAGAAATAGAACGTATTAATCAAGAACTCGATCAATTAGAGCAAAAAGATGAGATTTCCAAGGGCAAAGAAGAAATAAATGCACGCCTCAAAAAACATGAGGATACAATTAAAGCGCGAAAAATATTCAAGTTTGCCCGTGATAAGCAAGACTACGAGTGCGGCCAAATCTTCACTTTCGCTCGCAAATATGATACAATCAGGAAACAAAGACTCAATAAACCAATTCAGAAAGCACAAGACCAACCGACAACTAGTGAAGAGGGAGCAGAATTAACCTCAATGTCGGATATGAGCTCATTAGCGGAGTCGGGCACTGACTCAGATGACGGTGGAAGATGGCGAGGAAGAAACGAGGCATGTGCATCGGACATTGGCCTGGGGGACGAAATGAATTTTTTAGTCTTCGACCGGAGACAAACACTGCGGCCGAGACCGCCAAAGAAACAAGGCGCCGAAGGAACCGCAGGCGGCGTGAAAGAAGGCAATGCAGGAAAACTGCAATCAAACAACAAGAGGCGAGGAAACTGGAGGCGCAAGTAAATGCGGACACTAAAACCATCATTAACCTCAGCACCATCAACCTCACTGAGGCAGAAAAACAACTTCTCTCGCTGGGCCTCACTTTTTGCCCCGAGAGCAGTTTTGACTATAGCAGCACACGCATTGATGTGTTCAAATTTATCAGAAAACTAAAACTTCTAAAATTCTTCAAATTGAAGCAAGGCACCAGAACTGATCAGGAGATGGTATCTAGCGATGCTCCAACAGATGCTACCCTTTCAGTCGCTGATATTGCTGTCATCCGTACTATGACTGAATTAGCAACTCCCGACGCCCCCGTTAACACACAGCAACTTTGCCTTAACGAAGGAATCACAATACAAACAAGAATACCTAGTCCTTTTAAGCCACACTCTACCTTTACACCAATGATGCCGAAAGATGCTATTGATGTATACAACGATGTGATTATTGATGAACTCAAAGCACTGCACCTTAAGACTGCAAGAAACTCTGCCAGACTTAACAAACAAAACCTAAAATATCACAGACTCATGACCAAACTTCAAAATGAAAATGAAGTGATTATTAATAAGTCTGATAAAGGGGGTAATATCGTGCTTTGGCCAAGGCAGCTGTACCTCGATGAGGCCAACAGACATCTATTGGATCAAGGCTGCTATAAAGTATCAAATCACAAAGAAGTTGCAAGTAGCAACAAAGAATTAAGGAAACTTCTATATGGCTACAGGACACAAGGACTGTTGAGCAAGGAGGAAACCACTTTTCTCAGCACTGAATCACCTGTATTGCCATTCCTGTATTTCCTTCCCAAGGTTCACAAAAACTCCTTGCCGATTCCAGGTCGCCCCATCATCTCGGCAAGAAAAAGTATGTGTGAAAACATATCTAAATATGTGGACTTCTTTCTCCAAGACCATGTCTCCAGTCAGCCCTCCTACATCAAGGATACCAGTGACTTTCTGTGTAAAATCAAAGATATTCCATGGCACAATGATTATCTTTTAATTTCACTTGATATCACGTCTTTGTACACTAGCATTCATCATAATGATGGGTTGAATGCCTGCAAACACTTCCTAGATAAAAGACCTATACAATGTCATAACCATAATGCCATGCTCCTCAAGCTCATTCACTGGTGTCTCACACATAACTACTTTCTATTTAACAAAGCAGTGTACCAACAGCTTAGGGGAGTAGCCATGGGGGCCTGTTTCTCACCCAGCTACGCATGTCTCCATGTGGGTTGGTGGGAGGAACAGGTCCTCAAGGGAGAACATAACACGGCTTGGCAGGACAACATCATCACCTGGCTGAGATACATCGATGATGTCTTTTTAATCTGGAAAGGCAACACTGAGCGTGCCAACATGTTCATCATGCAGATCAACAACAACACTTTGAATTTAGAATTCAATGCAAACATTAGCAACACTTCTATTGAATTTCTGGACGTGACTTTATACATATCCAATGACATCATGCACTCCAAACTCCACAGAAAACCCACAGCAGGTAATTCTGTCCTGCACGCCTCCAGCTTCCACCCCAGGCACTTAATAGCAAGCATCCCCTACGGAGAAATGCTGAGGTTACGGAGGATTTGTAGTTCCCCCACAGATCTAGTGATATGTCAAAAGGAGGCAGCTAACAGATTCAGAACACGAGGATATTCCACAGCTAACATTAACAGAGCTATGAAAAGAGCCAATGCACAACCTCGAGAGGCACTCCTCAAAGGAACCAGGGGACCTAGTGTAGATAGTGATCCCAATCTCCCCAGCGTAGAACATCCCCCTAGAGGAGGCACCGTCGAACTAGAAAATAGCAGTATCCCAACCAGTGAGAACCAACAGAAAGTCAGCACGAGACTTATCATTACACACAACACTGAAGTGAGGGCTATTAGATCAGTCATCAACAGACATTGGGGAATCATTAGGTCTGACCCAACCCTGGGCCCTCTAGTTGCTCCTTACCCAGACATCACATTTAAACGGGCTAGATCCATGCATGACGCTCTCGTCAGAAATAGCCCAGAAATCAAGAGCACAGCAAATTGGTTATCTGACAGAAAGGGGTTCTTTAAGTGTAATAGCTGCAGAGCATGCAAATTTGGAAAAAACATAACACAATTAGATTCCTCATTCAGACTGACACCTCTCATTATCAAACACCACCTCACATGCAGAACTGAGTATGCCATTTACATTCTGGAATGTGATTGTGGTCTCCGCTACATCGGGAGTACCAAGTTAGCAGTACACATGCGCATCCTACAACACCTGAGAGCCATTGTGAATAGTGACCCCACATATCCAGTGGCCAGACACTTCAAAGAGACACATCATAATAACCTGGAACACCTGAGGTACTCGGTCATTGACTGTATTCCAACACTCAGAAGGGGAGCCAACAGGGAGAAGCTGTTACGACAAATGGAAAGAAAATATATTTTGCAATTTAACACCAAGGCGCCTGCGGGCCTCAACACTAGTGAGGACCTATACCACTTTCTGTAATCCTATCAGTATATGTATTGACTAGGGGCCTGCTATTCAGGCACCTAGAACTAGAGGTCTGTGACATCTGTTGTCCTATAGGTAACATATGCTTGACTGAGTAAGTTTCTTTTTCTGTTTCTTTTTCTTTTTCAATTTTGTTTCACTCCAATGTTATTGTTGTACTTGTCTGACGCCTTGCATTTAAGCAGTTATTTTTTAAATATTTTGTTTGCAACTCATTACACACACATTAGCTGCAACACGCACGTCTTTGTCGCCACACACTTCAGGTTAGGCTGGTTAGATCCACACATAAAGGATATTAAGGTTCTCCTTGACTTGTATGCACATGTTACCTATAGTCACAACATGGTATATAGATATTTTTAACCACAAGTCTTTTGGATTGGAGGAGATTTTTAATCAGGTAGTTATTTTCACCACTTTATTCATTGTGCACTTTTCACGCACGTCTCCTCCACTCTCCCCTATGCACACCCTCTCCACCACTCTCACCATGTGCGTTCCTTTCACATTTGTGCTTTGTAGTAGCCGCTTACCTTTGTCCTGTTGGTTGCTTGTTTCTGGGCCTCATGTTGCCAGGACGATGGATTGTAGCACATAACTTAGAGGCTTGCGCAGCAGACAGCACTTTCATACATTTTGATATCTTTGGCGTACACATTATTTCTGTCCCGATTTTTTTCACCTCCAAGGCTCCTGGCACGGTCTTTTATTTTCTCATTAACTGGCAGGGTCATCCAAGGGGCCCAGCGGCTGAGACTTCATGAGCCTAAACCAGAGTCATAGGCACTTCGCCACACGCCAGAACACGATAGAAGGCTGACACCTTCATCGCACCATATTGTGATAAACACAAACAGAATTAGATGTTTGTCTACTCAGGCCGTGGAATAGCCAGACAATTGGGAGTTTTGCTCGTGCATGTATTGCACTTGTAATGAATTTCGCCGCCACAGGTTTTTATCTTCATTTTTTCATAGTCTGTTTTTTCTGTTGTCTTTATGCCTTGTCATGTCACTAGTAGCTCGTTTTCCTGCTTGTAGTAAAATGACATGTATGACTTCTGGTACTAGCTGTAGTAAAATGCTTTCTCATGACAATGGACATAGTAATCAGACTACTACATTCAAAGCACACTCACCTGTATATATATTGCACATGTCTGTTCATAGCGCTATGTGATCAAGGCTGCATGTCTGGCAGCCGAAACGCGTCATGTTGGACCTTTTCTGATGTGTGAATAAACTACCATCCTGTTTCCACACCAACTGTTGGAGTCTGTGCCCGTGTGTTGCGCCGGAGTGCTTGTCGTAACATTGGGATTTCTTCGTGATATATATATATATATATATATATATATTTTTTTTTTTTAAACAAATGTATTATGGCAATGAGTTTCCTTAATAAATACCTTTTGGGAGTTTAAATCTGTGGATCACAAGTTCTTTCAAGCATCAGACACTGCTGACTCCAGTACTTTGGACATTTAGACCATGTCATGAGTGATGTAATATGTGAGGTCATAAGAAGTGCATTGTGGGGGCGCGAGTTCTAGTTAACTCAGGTAACTATAACAGCTGAATTTCTCTGGTTTTGTATGAGTAAAATCTGACGCTAACTATACGTCCCTGTAACCTTTGTTTTTTTGTGTGAATTTCTAAGGTTTTTTAATTCTAGTTGCTAATTATAACATCCTTGTAACCTTTGGTTTTTTCTGTGAATTTCTAAGGTTTTTTAAGTGCTAATTCCTAACTATAATGCCCCAGTAACCTTTGTTTTTTTAGTGAATTTGTAAGATTTTTTAACTAGTAGTCACGTTTGCAGAGTGCTGGAGAAAGGGGGCTGGGCCTCCGACCAGCTCTCAGGAATTTTGGTGTGTAGGACTTACAAAAGGTACCAGGAGGGCTTCTTGGCCACCAAGGTCCCTCTGGAGCCAAAGGGACTTTATCCCCCAACAAGTAGTGCGCCGGAAGGCACGTTTGCAGAGTGGTGGAGAAAGGGGGGTGGCCTCTGACAACTTCTCAGCAATCCTGCTGTGTGGGACTTACTGGAGGTAACAGGATGGGTAGTTGGCCCTCAAGGACGTCCTTGGGTCCAACTATCCCTCCTACTACCTCCAGTAAGTCCCATACAGCTGGATTGCTTAGATCTGGTAGCAGGCCACACCCCGTTTCTCCACCAATCTGCAAATGCACCTCCTGACGCACTACTAGTAGGGGGATGAAGTCCCCTTGGCTATTGAGTGTCCTTGAGGGCCAGCTACCCCTCCTGTTACCTCCAGGTAGTCCCACACAGTGGGTTTGCTGAAAGAGTTTTGGTGGCCATGCCCTCTTTCTCCTCTACTCTGCAAGCGCGCCTCCTGGTGCACTCCTATTTGGGGGATGAAGTCTCCTTGGGTCTTGAGGGTCCTTGGGGGCCAACTAGCTCTCCTGCTACCTCCAGTAAGCCCCACACAGCTGGATTGCTGAGAGGTGGTCAGAGGCCACGCCCTCTTTCTCCACCACTCCGCAAATGCGCCTCCTAGTGCACTGCTGCTTGGGGGATGAAGTCTACTTTAGTCCTAAGGCCCTAGGGAGGCTAGGGGACCTCATCTCCCCACCAGCAGTGTGCCAAGAGGTGTGTTTGCACAGTGGTGGAGAAAGGAGAGTGGCCTTCGAACGCCACTCAGCAATCCCACAGTGTGGGGCTTACTGGAGGTAACAGGTGGGCTAGGTGTCGCGTATGGACCCTCAACAGCGAAGGGGACTTCATCCCCCAACCAATTGCACACCAAGAGGTGCGTTTGCAGAGTATTGGGGAATGGGGGCAGGCCTCTGTGATTTGCCGGCTTTTTTCTTAATCCTATCTTTTAGGAATGTGAGGCCCCTTCCTAAACCATTTTGGGCCCCAATGGACCTCATTCCCCATGGCCTGACTTTTTTTTTTTTGTAAAATGGGAGAGGGGCGCGCTGCCCCCCTCCCGGACCGATTTTAGCCCTGGGACCCCATCCCCCAGACCCGGCCTTTCATTTTTTTTAATTAATGAAAGGAAGGGGGGACCATGTGGCCCTCCTTCCCTGAATCATATTTGGCCCCGGGGACCCCATCCCCCGGGGCCTGCCTATATATATATATATATATTTATATATATATATATATTTTCTGCTCCAAAGGTTGTCCACCAGGTGAGTAGCACTTGATCAGCAGCTTTGTTTATGAAAGGCAGGGACGAGGATCCGCTTGTGGAAACTGCTCCGTAATGGAAATGCCTGACGCGTTTCGAAGCTCTATATGCTTCTCTTCAGAGGCTTGAACGGAGATAGTGTGTGCAAACGCTGAACCCACTTTGCCATTTTCATATTGCACACCCACCAATGGGAAGCTCGAATGAGACTGTGCATTGTAAAATGGGAGAGGGGCGCGCTGCCCCCCTCCCGGACCGATTTTAGCCCTGGGACCCCATCCCCCAGACCCGGCCTTTCATTTTTTAATTAATGAAAGGAAGGGGGGACCATGTGGCCCTCCTTCCCTGAATCATATTTGGCCCCGGGGACCCCATCCCCCGGGGCCTGCCTATATATATCTATATATATATATATATATATATATATATATATATATATATTATCTACTGGCGGTCGCCAGTAGATAGTTATAGTTACAACCTATTATCCATAGGAAATCCGCGACATTCTATTTGCAATAACGTTGGCGTCGGTTGACGAATCTTCGCGAAAGCTTCCAACTTGTTGGGGCGCTCCGGTCCGCTCCTACCCTGAAAGTCTCGGGGTGATACGTCAAGCGGGGGCCGAGAAAAAGGGGGTCCCAAAACGCGTTTTCCCCATTCATTTTTCCATAGGAACCTTTAGTCGCAGCTACAGCCCGAACTGCTGAACGGAATTACCCCAAATTTGGCAAAGAGGTAGTCCTTGGTTCAGACTGGTGCCTTTTGCTTAAATGGTGTAAATCCGTTCAGTAGTTCCTGAGAAAATCAAAAGTAAAAGTACATATATATCTATGGGCGCGTCGGATACGCGTACCCTCAGCGCACCCTGCGCGCACCCTCCCGATCACGAGCTGCATGCTAATTGGCTGTCAACACTCCAAATCAAGAAGTGTTGGCAGCCATTTTATCCCTCGGTAGAACCGAGGGACAGAAACAAGTGCGCAAAGCGCAAAAGGGGGCAGGGTAGAAACACCCTGACCCCCTAGGTCTGCTCAGGTGGTCCCACAAGGACCCCTGGGCAGAAAAAGATTTTTTTTTTTTTAAATCGGCGGGATGCGCTTAGGGTGCGCGTATCCCGCCGAGAAAAAAAGAAACAAGTGCGCAAACGCACAAAGGGGGCAGGGTAGAAACACCCTAACCCCTAGGCCTGCTCAGGGGGTCCCACAAGGACCCCCTGGGCAAAAAGCATTTTTAAAAAAAAAAATCGGCAGGATGCGCTCAGGGAGCGCGAATCCTGCCGAAAAAAAAAAAAATCGAAGCGCGGTCTCTTGCGCTTGATGTTAATTGGCCCCCGGGTGGGCCAAATCCCGGGGGCATGCTGGGGGGTTAATTTTATGTGTGGGGGCCTCTAAGGGCCCCCAAGCCCGGGGACCGCCACCCCCGGGGCTTTATGCATAATGGTGCGGGAGGGCTCTGAGCCCTCCCGCAGCCCCGAGGACACCACCTCCCGGGGCTTCTTTATTTAAATGAAAAACCTGTGTGGGGGCTCCAGCCCCCACACGCCCCGAGACCACCACCTCCCGGGGCACTAAACATTTAAATATGGGGGTCCGTTACGGACCCCCAGAGCCCTGGGGACCACCACCTCCCCGGGGCTGTGCACACGATGGGAGGGGGCCGCGCGGCCCCCTCCTGGAGCCTGTGGTGGCCCTGGGGACCGCCACCCCCAGGAGCCGGCTCCTGCAGTGTCCCGGGGTGCCTACCCCGGGACACTGCTGTTTGCAATGACAGGACGGGAGCCTCGCGGCTCCCGTCCTGTCATTGCAAACTTGCTTTGGATATTGGAAGAGAGAGCAGGAAACCTGCTCTCTCTTCCAATATCCAAAGCCGATTGCTTTCCACATGGGGAGCAGCATGTTAGCTGCTCCCCATGTGTAAAGCTAATGCCGGCTCCCATAGGACACGGGAGCCTGCGGGACTGTGGGGGGTTTGGGGACCCCCACAGTCCCCAACGAGAGGGCCAGCCCCGGGGATGGGGTCCCGGGGCAAGTAGTGGCCGGGAGGGGGCCACGTGGCCCCCTCCCCAAAGATTTGAAAAATAATAATAAAAAAAAAAAGCGTATGGCCGGCCCGAGGGATGGGGTCCCCGGGCCTTAAAATGGCCAGAGGAGGGGGCCACGCAGCCCCCCTAAAAATATTAAAAATAAAAATAGAGGCCATGCCCCGGGAGATGGGGTCCCCGGGGCCAATACAGGCCCGGGGAAGGGGGCCACGCGGCCCCCTTCCCGTTTTTTTTATTTTGAAATTTAAAAAAAGGGGTAAGGCCCTGGGGGATGGGGTCCCCAGGGCCCAAAAACAGAAAAAAGGAAGGGGGCCACACAGCCCCCCTTCAAGGGACAAAAAAAAACAAATAAAAAAAAAAACGATCGGGCCCGCAGGCCCCGCCCCTTCCTTCACCACTCTGCAAACGCGCCCCTGGCGCGTTTGCAGAGGAACGAATTCCCCTTGAATACTGGGGGTCCCTGGGGCCAACTAGCCCACCAGGAACCTCCAGTATGCGTCAGGGAGCTGCCTTGCAGAGAGGTGTACAGAGGCCACGCCCCTTTTACACCTCTCTGCAACGCAGCTCTGTGGCGCTTTTGGAGGTATATGGTGGGCTAGTTGGACTCCGGGGACCCTCAGGATTCAAGGGGACTTAATCCCCCAACTTAAAACGCGCCACGGGCGCGTTTGCACAGTGGTGAAGGGAGGGGGCGGGGCTTCAGGTGACATGTGTGCAAACAGGCCCCGTGGCGCGTTTTAAGATGGGGAATTAAATCCCCTTCAATCCTGAGGGTCCCTGGGAGCCAACTAGCCCAACAGGTACATCCAGAAAGCGCCACAGAGCTGCGTTGCAGAGAGGTGTAAAGGGGTGTGGCCTCTCTACACGTCTCTGCAACGCAGCCCCTGGCGCATATTGGAGGTTCCTGGTGGGCTAGTTGGCCCCTAGGGACCCTCAGGATTCAAGGGACTTAATCCCCCAACTTAAAACGCGCCACGGGGCGCGTTTGCACAGATGTAACCTCAGGCCCCGCCCCCTCCCTTCACCATTGTGCAAATATTCCTCTAAAATCAGCCGAAATACGAATTCCGATTTACTCACCTGTTATCAGGAGAGACCTCAGTGCTGTATCTTTCAGCCCAGTACTGGTCCTGAAAAGTAATTCTAACCATACTTACCAGTAACTTGAATTTCCTTCCATAGGCTAACATTGACTGGTTTCACTTGGAAATTCTTCTAAGTGTGGAGTTTTGGAACTTTAAAATATTCCTCTAAAATCAGCCGAAATACGAATTCCGATTTACTCACCTGTTATCAGGAGAGACCTCAGTGCTGCATCTTTCAGCCCAGTACTGGTCCTGAAAAGTAATTTTAGCCGTACTTACCGGTAACTTGAATTTCCTTCATAGGCTAACATTGACTGGTTTCACTTGGAAATTCTTCTAAGTGTGGAGTTTTGGAACTTTAAAATATTCCTCTAAAATCAGCCGAAATACGAATTCCGATTTACTCACCTGTTATAAGGAGAGACCTCAGTGCTGTATCTTTCAGCCCAGTACTGGTCCTGAAAAGTAATTTTAACCGTACTTACCAGTAACTTGAATTTCCTTCCATAGGCTAACATTGACTGGTTTCACTTGGAAATTCTTCTAAGTGTGGAGTTTTGGAACTTTAAAATATTCCTCTAAAATCAGCCGAAATACGAATTCCGATTTACTCACCTGTTATCAGGAGAGACCTCAGTGCTGCATCTTTCAGCCCAGTACTGGTCCTGAAAAGTAATTTTAACCGTACTTACCGGTAACTTGAATTTCCTTAATAGGCTAACATTGACTGGTTTCACTTGGAAATTCTTCTAAGTGTGGAGTTTTGGAACTTTAAAATATTCCTCTAAAATCAGCCGAAATACGAATTCCGATTTACTCACCTGTTATCAGGAGAGACCTCAGTGCTGCATCTTTCAGCCCAGTACTGATCCTGAAAAGTAATTTTAACCGTACTTACCGGTAACTTGAATTTCCTTCATAGGCTAACATTGACTGGTTTCACTTGGAAATTCTTCTAAGTGTGTAGTTTTGGAACTTTAAAATATTCCTCTAAAATCAGCCGAAATACGAATTCCGATTTACTCACCTGTTATCAGGAGAGACCTCAGTGCTGCATCTTTCAGCCCAGTACTGATCCTGAAAAGTAATTTTAACCGTACTTACCGGTAACTTGAATTTCCTTCATAGGCTAACATTGACTGGTTTCACTTGGAAATTCTTCTAAGTGTGGAGTTTTGGAACTTTAAAATATTCCTCTAAAATCAGCCGAAATACGAATTCCGATTTACTCACCTGTTATCAGGAGAGACCTCAGTGCTGCATCTTTCAGCCCAGTACTGATCCTCAAAAGTAATTTTAACCGTACTTACCAGTAACTTGAATTTCCTTCCATAGGATATCATTGCCTGCTTTTTGCTGAAAAAGTTTCTAAGTGTTGATTTTTGAAACATACAAATATTCCTCTAAAATCAGCCGAAATCCAAATTCTGATTTACTCACCTGTTATCAGGAGAGACCTCAGTGCTGCATCTTTCAGCCCAGTACTGGTCCTGAAAAGTAATTTTAACCGTACTTACCAGTAACTTGAATTTCCTTCCATAGGCTAACATTGACTGGTTTCACTTGGAAATTCTTCTAAGTGTGGAGTTTTGGAACTTTAAAATATTCCTCTAAAATCAGCCGAAATACGAATTCCGATTTACTCACCTGTTATCAGGAGAGACCTCAGTGCTGCATCTTTCAGCCCAGTACTGATCCTCAAAAGTAATTTTAACCGTACTTACCGGTAACTTGAATTTCCTTCATAGGCTAAGATTGACTGGTTTTCAGCAAAAAAGTTTCAAAGTGTTGATTTTCACAAACTACAAATATTCCTTAAAAATCGCCTGTATGACTTAAACGCATTTTTTCAACTGTTTACAGGAGATGCACCAGTGCTGGATCCAGGATCCAACACTGAGTAAGAAAAAGTAACGATAACAGTTTTTACCTGCTAAGTGAATTTCCTTCCATAGGATAACATTGGTGATTCTATGAGAAAAAGTTTCAAAGTGTCAACTTTTAAAATACAATAATATTCCTTAAAAATCACTAATGTAACCAAAACGCTTTTACTCAACTGTTTACAGGAGATGTCCCAGGACTGAATCTAGGATCCAGTCCTGTGGTTAGAAAAAGTAATCCCTAAAGTAACTAATTGCATTTAACTAGAAATTCACATTGAGCTGAATGTTGCATTGTGTTTGAAAATGTGTTGCCCATTGCAACAACTGTAACTACTGTACTTAAAAGTCTATTGCCTATGTTCAAAGTATTTAAACTAAAGTAATTCATTCTGAGAAAGTATTTTTTGTAATGTAATGTATAATGTAATTACAATGTAATTTAAAAAATAAAATATGTAAAAAAAATTGTTTCTAAAAATGTAGTAAATCAGTATGAAAAAAATTAATATAACAATTAATACATTTAAAAATTGTCATTTACAAAACCTTTGAAATTCACTGAAAAAACGGTAGGTTTCAGGCACGTTATAGTTAGAAATTAGCATTTAAAAACCTTTGAAATTCACTGAAAAAACCATAGGTTTCAGACACGTTATAGTTACAAATTAGCATTTAAAAAACCTTTGAAATTCACTGAAAAAACCATAGGTTTCAGACACGTTATAGTTACAAATTAGCATTTAAAAAACCTTTGAAATTCACTGAAAAAACCATAGGTTTTAGGGACAGTTTTAGTTACTTGGACATTGCACTCGTACAAAACCCGTGAAATTCCCCCGTTATAGTTAGTTCAGCTAACTATAACTCGCGCCCCATAATGCACTGCTGATGACGTCACATATTACATCACTCATGACATGGTCAGTGACATCACTGATGACATCACTGATGACATCTCAAATGACATCACTGATGACATCATCCACGTGATAATCTGATGCACCTCCTCACACCCTAATATAACCTTTGATACACCCACTCTAAATTACAGACTGCCATTCGCAAAACCATAGACACTCCAACACCAATAACTACATACCCAGTCACTGATTCTTAGGTCTACACACACACTTCCACTCACTCACCCGTACAGTCACTCATACTTACGGTCACTCAGTACAGGACTATCATATGCACTCTTACTCCTATATAGACACTCAAACAACGCCACTCATCCATAGAGATACTCACACACCTAGTCAGTCATGCAAATAATTAAACACACTGCCATTTACTCACCTATACAGTTATACACACACCAGCTCACTTACTCATACAAATAGTAGCACATTGTTACGCTCTTATACAATCACAGATACAAGCACACACTCATCCATACAGCCACTATCACAATCACTCACTCTTGCTTATAGCTATTTATATACTCCAACACACATATATTCTGCCTTTCACATATGTAGTTACTCACACATGTACCACTGGGACATACATTCACTCACTAACACACTCTTACACACACTTACCCACCCATACAGTCTATCACAGATGCACTCTTGAAACCATCCACCCAGTGAATCACCCACTCACACATCTATGCACAGAGTTGCACACACCCCTCCCACACAAACACTCAGGCACCCATACAGATACTCAGACAAGCATTCAATAACTCATATAGACACTCATTTAGCTATTCACAAACACATGCAGCCACTTACACAGCAACAGACAGACGGATACAGACATTCACCCAGTTTAGTCACTAACCCATGCATTCAGTAAGATACGTTAAATCACTCACTTATAGAGTCAGTCACGCACCTACTAAATCATCCATACAGACACTTACACACCCACTCATTCTTCAATACGTCTTTTCCTATATATATTAAAAATATTTAAACTTTACAGAAACACACAGTCACTGGATGATGTCATCAGTGATGTCATTTGAGATGTCATCAGTGATGTCATCAGTGATGTCACTGACCATGTCATGAGTGATGTAATATGTGACGTCATCAGCAGTGCATTGCGGGGCGCGAGTTATAGTTAGCTGAACTAACTATAACGGGGAATTTCACGGGTTTTGTACGAGTGCAATGTCCAAGTAACTAAAACTGTCCCTAAAACCTATGGTTTTTTCAGTGAATATATATATATATATATATATATATTCTCTGCTCCAAAGGTTGTCCACCAGGTGAGTAGCACTTGATCAGCAGCTTTGTTTATGAAAGGCAGGGACGAGGATCCGCTTGTGGAAACTGCTCCGTAATGGAAATGCCTGACGCGTTTCGAAGCTCTATATGCTTCTCTTCAGAGGCTTGAACGGAGATAGTGTGTGCAAACGCTGAACCCACTTTGCCATTTTCATATTGCACACCCACCAATGGGAAGCTCGAATGAGACTGTGCATTGTGGGAAATGTGGTCTGGATAGCACACAAATCTTGTCCTGTATGGACCCTGCAAGTGGACTCGTCCTCAATCCTGTTTGCGGCTGCTGACCCACGTAGCCCCCAAGACATTACGGGGTAGTGCACACTCCGCGGCAGGACGGCCGCGTATTACATTCTGCTCCAAGATTGAGGACGAGTCCACTTGCAGAGTCCATGCAGGACAAGATTTGTGTGCTATCCGGACCACATTTCCCACAATGCACAGTCTCATTCGAGCTTCCCATTGGTGGGTGTGCAATATGAAAATGGCGAAGTGGGTTCAGCGGTTGCACACACTGCCTCCGTTCAAGCCTCTGAAGAGAAGCATATGGAGCTTCGAAATGCGTCAGGCATTTCCATTACGGAGCAGCTTCTACAAGCGGATCCTCGTCCCTGCCTATCATAAACAAAGCTGCTGATCGAGTGCTACTCACCAGGTGGACAACCATTGGAGCAGAATATATATATATATATATATTTTTTTTTAAAGGAAGGGGGTCGCATGGCTGCCCCTTCTGAGGCCAATTTTGACCACATCCCTCAGGGCCCAGCCATTTAAAAAACATCTTAAAAGGGAGGGGGCCGAGCAGCCCCCCTCCTGGGCCATTTTCAGCCCCGGGCAGTCCCCATCTCCCGGGGCATGGCCAGCTGATTGGGGACCGCTACCATGCTGCTCCTTGCGTGTAAAACACAGTGTGCTCTGCTTTGAACAAGCTGAAGCATAATGCTCTCACTTGTTCACTTGTTCAAAGTGAATCACACTGTTTGCTATGGGATCCCTTAGCAAACTGCAATGTCCCGAGGGTAGGCACCCTCTTACATTGCTGGAACTGGCCCTGGGGGGTGTGGTGGTCCCCAGGGCCATTTACGGCTCCAGGAAGGGGGATACGCGACCCCCCTCCCATATTCTGCAGAGCCCTGGGGCTACATTGGGGGGCTCAAGCCCCCCACGCATTAGATTGTCATATATATGTCCCTAAACTTGGCACGAGGCAGGGATATGAGGGGGAAGACTCCCTGATCAACAAAGCAATTCATTGGATCCCCCACGTTAGGGCCTGTCATTTGGTGATTCGAGATGACATCATCAGGACGCACACTACCAGGTCAACCATTCGAATGCATCGAGTTGACAGTAAAAGGGCAAGATTTGGCCGAAAATCTCTTCGCCCTAGAATACCGAACCTCTTCCCCTGACTTTTCTCCCATTCAGTTCAGGCGATCTACTCCCCTCATGACAACTCCTTTTCCACCTTTGGATGGAAGACTTAGTGGTTCCACTTTAGAAACCAATGACTGACTCCTGAAGGAAGCTCACCAGCCCCCTAGATTATGCCCTACTCCTTTGTTCCATGTAGATACCCACCCTAGTGACATGGCCCAACAGAAGATGGCCCACCTAAAAGAGGATGGTCCTCCACTAGAAGTAGGTGCAAGTAGCACCTCTAACAACCCTGCCGGGTCGGAGGGTGCGCTCTGCTGCACGGATCCTGATATCCAAATACATAAAGTAATGGCAAAAGGACCCACACCCATAGCTATAGTCTCCTGGAATGTTGCAGGCCTAAAACAGAAACTTGAGGATCTGGATTGGCACAGCTACATAGATAAATTCGATCTCTGCTTCTTCCAGGAGACATGGCTACTGACCCCCTCCTTTAAGTTGGGATACAAAACATACTACAAGAATGCTGTCCCATCGCAGAGAGGAAGACCGTCAGGGGGGCTTGCAATATGGATCAAAATAACCCTGGGAATGCGATCCAATGCCCATACTATAGACTCACCCGATTTATTGGCAGTATACCTAGACACGAGCACCCACAACAATGAAAAAGTGTACCTATTTAACGTCTACAACAGACCAACTAGGCAAAAGCTCAATTCTGAAATTATTGACTTACTGGGCAGCTCCCTGGATCACGTAGACCCCAGTGATACTATGATTGTATGTGGGGGCTTCAACTGCGCCTATGAACCATTAAACGGCCTAGAACGTCTACTAGAGGAAGAAGACATGGCCAGGGGGTTGCACCAGCTAGAGGCTGGACAGCCAAAACCGTACACCAATGCCGCAATACAGATTATGCAGCTTACCATCGAACACCACCTAAGGGCATGTAATGGAAGGGTGATCAATAACGGGGACGACAAACCCTCTCTAAACACATTTAAACGTGGTAGCTCGCAGTCAAGAATAGATGACATAATACATAGCATGCACAGTTGGAGCAGGATTGCGGGCTTGAGAATAGACATGAGAGAGGATAGTGACCACCGGCCGCTTTGTTTAGAATTAACAGGTTACATAGCAAGGGATGACCCACCCGGCACTTACCCGCAAAATATACAGCCTCTAATAGGGAACAATCGTAGAGCTATTAAATGGCCTCTGATCACAGGGAACATAAAGCTAATGACAAGTATTTAGAATGCATTTGTAGAGGTAGTGGGTGACTATGAGGGGATAAGTGGAAAGTCAGTAATAACAATGCATAATCTCTTAGTCACAAAGCTAGAGCCCCTTCTCACCAGAGATACTAGAAAGAAACTGAAGCCCAACTGCAAGATGGGCACAAAAACAAACCCCTGGTACACATCGGATTGCTGGAAAGCCAACAAATGTTTACTCGAGAATCTAAAACAGGGTAGCGCAGACTCAATAAGGAGGGCTAGGGATATTCACAGGAACACATTGGCTACTGCAAGGAAGAATTGGGAGGAGAACAGCTGGTTGGTCCTCCTCCAGGCAGCAAAAACCAATAATAGGGCAGAGTTCTGGAAAATAATTGCATGTGGGGGCAAGGACCAAGTAGTGAGAACAGAGCATCACCTGGATTCGGTAGCTTGGACCAGAGCACTTTACAAATTTAAATATTCAAGCTTCTGGCCAACTCCAATCAATTGTTGTGAGCCTGCTAGCAATGAGGGAGACAGAGAAGTGATCATTTTTATGCTAAAAGAAACTGAACACGCAATAGACACCATCAAGCAGGGAAAAGTCCCGGGACTAGATAGACTCCCCGGAGATCTGCTTAAGCACGACAAAAAGGTCTGGGTCCCCTATGTCAACTTAATTAGTAATACTATAGCAGCAGGTGCTCCAGTACCTGCAACATGGAAAGGGGCTGAAATCGTCCCTATCCACAAAAAAGGGAGTAAACAGAAACCTGAGAACGATAGGCCAATTAGCCTGATACATGAGCACCAAAAGATCTATGCCAGACAACTATTGAATAGGCTTGACGAATGGATAGAGACTAACAACATAATGTCCCCGTACCAGGCAGGATTTAGACCTTGCACAAGCACGGTGGATCAAGTCTTCAGACTTTTATGCATCATCTGGAAATACGTCAAGGTAAAGGGGGCCACATCTACGTAGCATTCGTAGACCTGAGGGCTGCCTTTGACCTCGTACCCAGATGTTTATTGTGGAACTCACTAAAAAAACAGGAAGTTCCCGCAAGCCTGTTAGCACAGATAATAAGACTACACTGCAATAATTACGCTACAGTTCGCTGGGGCATGAATGGGGAGCTCAGGGAACCAATTCCAATAGATAGAGGAGTGAGACAGGGATGTGTACTTGCCCCCACCCTGTTCTCGCTCTACTTCAGTGACGTGGCTGACCACTTACAAAAAATTGAAAATGACCCCCCGAAATTGAACAGGAATTTGGTACCAGTGTTACTATTTGTAGATGATACCATCCTGATCTCGCAGACACCCAGGGGCTTACAAAACTTAATGGATGATTTTAATAGATATTGTTATACAAAAGGCCTAGAAATAAATACTGGTAAAACCAAGTATATGGCCATAAACCCCCATAAGAGTTTTAGAAATAATTTTAAGATGAACAACCAAAACTTAGAACACGCCCCAAACTTTACTTACTTGGGTATATTACTCGATTTAAAGCTATCATGGAAACAGCAGGTAAACTGCTCAGCATTACGGCTTGCCCAGGGGCCAGGGTCTGTCCTCAAAAATACAGCTTATCCTCAAGCAAACCCTTGACACCAGCCCTAGAGCTATATAAATGCAAGGAGCAGGCAACAGCATTGTACGGATCAGAACTCTGGGGTACTGGTTTCACTAAACAACTAACAATTGGGGAAAACAAGTTTGTGAGGAGACTAATGGGGCTACCACCATCAACACCACTCATCCCAATGTTTCACGACCTAAATATGAAGCACATAGGGCAAATTGCAACACTGCGACCACTGCTTTATTGGATACGCTTGTGGATAACACCAGAACTATTTGAATATAGAGAAGGTGTAAGAGAACTCCTAGCCATTGATATATGTCTCACTTTCCCTTGGCTAAGATTTGTCAAGAAATGGCTTATAGATCTAGGCCTCAGTTCATACTGGACTGAGCCGCATAGTCTAACATCAAGTTGTAAAGCGTACTGAAGAGAACTTATTGGTTACACATCCTGAACGTACTCTACTGTGACCCAAGATTGGGACACTAACAAACCAATTTCTTACTATAAAACTGAACGCAAGTTTCGAAGAATTTCTTGACAATGTACAACCACATTTAGCAAGAACTCTGTATTTTAAACTAAGGTATACGACACTCTGCAGATCAAGAGTTATACAGCAAGTTGGGGAACAAAGGGAGACCGCACCTGCACTTTATGCACTACACGCAATTTAAGGTCTACCGAAAATACAGCACATATCCTATTCTTCTGCCCAGCACATGCCCGGGCAAGGAGAAAATGGATACGACCGTTGTGCAATACACTGGGATTCAGGAAGCACCGAGATGCATTGAGGGTGCTGACAGTTAGTACTGTTCCGTATGTAATATTTGCCTTATCCCGCTACCTGTTTGTAGTATGGATTATAAGAAGAAAAATGGGGCTAAAGCTTTGATGCCGCAATGAATAACGTATCTTTTAATTGGAAAAGCATTTTTGAATTGCACAAAACAATCAGTTATTTTATTTGTATCATACAAGTTTTAGCTGATTTTAAATATGTATACATCGGGGGATGTATTGGAATACTTAGTGACCAGCTTAATCTGTTTTATCCTGAGATTGATATAATTTTACTGAGAAAATTATATATATTGCTTGATGAATTTCAGATCATACCATGCAGGTGTTAAATACATGTACACAGTATAGCTGAGTATAGGCAATTGAATATCTTGTGAATATTTTGTATTATTATGAAACATTTGATGGCCGTCGGCCGAAATAAAGTATTTCAACACCTAAATATTGTCATATTGCCCAGGGGAGGTGGCGGTCCCCGTGGCTGCCTGGGGGGCTGGAGTCCCCCCACGCATCATACTTTCATGTAGCCCCGTGGAGGTGGCGGTCCCCGGGGCAGAGGGGGGCGCAGTCCCCTGCATTTTAATATATTAGCCCCGGGGAGGTGGTTTGAGACACATTTTAAAAGGCAATTTTTTGTGGGTGGCACAATGAGTGCTGCTGTCTACTTTTAACATTTAATTTGCAGGCCCCTCGTTCCCGTGTTAGCTTAAATAAATGTACCAATTAGGTGTAAGCAAATTGTAACATGTGTTAGGGGAGAGCCAAGCACCTTATCACTGCTTAGCAGTGGTAAAGTGCACAAAGTACTAAAAGCCAACAAAAACTGGGTCATAAAACAGGAGGAGTAAAGGCAAAAGGTTTAGGGCTGACCCTGCAGAGAAGTCCAAGTCGAATAGGGCATATGTGCTCTGCCAACATGGGCTTCACTGAATACATTTAGATCTCACTACAAATTATGTATGGGAGAGGTAATTTCTTATTCTGTTGGTATGTCTGTTTTCACTGCCATATAATATATGGGATAAAGTATCCTCTGACTTACACTATAACAACCTTGCAAGTCACACCGGAGTTCCATGACCATTAAGGTTATGGAACTCCGAGGTGACTTGCATTATCTTTATCATGTGCAGCAAGGGGTACTTGATTCCTTGCAATGCATGGTCAGACCACCACCTTTCCCACAAAGCTCTTAAATCTATAAATTTGATATGAAAGAGAGAGCATTTTTGCAAACATAAAGAATAAAAATAGAATCACTAGTACAAAATTAAACATCAACTGTTGAAAAAAATATTAGAAGCAGTTGAATAGAAGTCAGGTTTTTTTAAGGGGATGCAGCAGAAACATTCAGAAAAAATCGAACTTTTCTATAATTTCCAGAGGACTTCAAAAAAACATGTCTCCATAAATATCTACTTTCTTCTTGGTACTGTAGAGTTAAGAAAAAAAACAGAGCAGAAGAAATAAAAGTGATGTTTTACTCGGTTGTTTTACACAGCTGCATTAATTGTACTCCATGACCTGACCTGCCTTTCCCCTCAGCTACTGCCTCTGGCAGCAGGCATTGTGATGTCAACAGTAATAAGCTATTATATTTGGGTTTGGATGCCATTTCTTAATAATCGTCAACTGTGTGCACATCAAGTCTCTGATTCTAAAGAAATTAGAGATGCATTTTTTACAGGGCTTGTAGAATCCTATTGTTTTATAATGGGCTTATTGAATACTGTCCAAGAAGAGTAATAACCACAATCAAAATTCCTGTTTTGTTCTAATTTTAATAGCTATTTATGCTTTTGCTTTGGGATACGCTCATGCTGTGAGGACTGGGATGAGGAACACGCACAAACAAAGTAAGCACCTGGTTACACCCAAAGATAGAGACGCCCAGGGGTAGAGAAAGGAAAAACTATGCCTAGGCTAAAGAGAAAATGGATTCTGAAGAGGACAGGCAGATAATCTCAAATTAGGGGTGAAATAGCCAGCTTTTTAGTCCCTTGGGAAAGATGCTTTCAGTAGGTTCAGCTCTCAGAGTCAGGGGCAAAGTGTTCCGCTCTTTGGCTGCAAGGTAGCCAAAAGATTGAGCTCTCATCCTGGCTCTTTGGATTTTGGGCACCATGACCAGGTGGACTCCCGCAGATCTCAAATTGCGTGCAGGTGTGTAAGAGGTTATCATCGAGCGGAGGTAGCTTGGGCCTTTCTTCCACAGAATTCTGTGGCAATAACACATAGCTTTGTAGGTAATCCTCTTCTCTACTGGCAGCCAGTGAGGAGTAGACAGAGCTTTAGAAGTGGATGCTCTTCCGGGAAGGTTCAGGACCAATTGTGCGGCAGCATTTTGGATACGTTGAAGTTTACTGAGGCTTTCTTTTAGAGACTCCTAGATGGAGAATGTTACCATAATCTATCTGACATGTTACTAGAGCGTGCACAATGGTTTTTCTAGCCACAATGGGTAGTAGATCTAGGAGTTTTCTTAGAACTTTAAGAGTCTTGAAGCATTTTCCGGCTACCTTCCTGATTTGACTCTCAATCAAACGTTTGGGATCAAACCAGATTACCAGATTTTTAGTTTCCACTTTAGGGACAGGAGTTTGCCCCAGGGCCTAGGGCCATCAGGCCGATGACCAGATTAAAGGTGATTCCCAACTATCATTACTTCGGTTTTATTGACGTTAAGTTTAAGGCAATTGTTGGACATCCATGAGGGGATCTCGCTTAGACAAGAGGAGAACTGATTCGCAGCTGTCTCTGTGTCCTGAGATAGAGTGACAAAAAGTTAACATAAGGAAGTGGGTAGTGTTAGCCCTGCCCTTGTGGGTAATAGCACAGAAAGAGCCGGATTAAGCCAGATTGGTAGGGGTTACAAATAAAGTTAACTAACATAGCTGAATTCTGCACCCTGTTCACATAGAGCTCACACTGTGAAGGCTGTGATGTGGAATACTATGACTCTAAGTAATGAAGATGACTGGTAAATCATCTGAGCATTTCCTGCTGTTCCAGTGGATACCAAGCAGAGACCTTCTCTGCTGCCCCAAAAGAAAACCTTAATCCTTCTCTTGAAGACATGGTTTGCCATTACTCTTATTGGTCCTACATCTAAGGGCCCGATTCCGATCTCGTTAGGAAAGCATTGCCAACGACTCGGATCGGGAATGCTTTCCAAATGACTCGTAAGTGTGCAGTCCGACCGAGCGAGTACGATGCAACTACATTGTTACGGACTAGGCTCGCTCGGACTCCTATAGCACTCTATGGGAGCTTGTGTACCGACCCGTACACAGGCTTCCATAGCACAAAAGGGGTGGGCGTCGAAAAGCGTACACCCTGTGGCGGGCACCCCATGCTGCCCACCCCACTGTGCATGTGCACCCCCCTGACCGATTCAGAGGGCTCCGGGTGAAGGGGGGCCTGCACAGGCCCACCGAAGTCTGATTCCGACAGCCGTTTCTTCTCGATGAGACCGAGTTGATACAGCTGTCTGAATCGATTCAAAAAGAGTGGTGCACTCTTCCACCTTCCCTGCAACCACTATCAACCATACAATATAAGAATATATTATCCAATAGTAAAAATAGGGAAAGATGAAGGCGATAAGAAAGAGAATTTAGAGACAATTGAAATCTCACTTCTTCTCATTTCTCTGATCTCACTGATGAATATTTCCCCTTATTGTTGATTCCCGAATATTGCACTACAAGAAAAATATGGACTCAACATTGAGACTAACCCTGTGCAAAGCACTACGCTACGCTCGCGTAGTTTGCGAAGTTTGCGCTACTTCGCACTACGCGAATTGCACGTAGCACAGTGCAAACACGCGTAGCGTAGTGCAGCGGTCATTTTTTGCTTGCTCGCGGTCCTCAACGTCAAGTTGGCGACCGCGAGCAAACTAAATGACATCCCGGCGAGACTTTTCCTCGTTCGCGATCAGCAACATCAAGTTGCCGATCGCGAGCGTGAAAAATAAACCTCCCGGCGAGATTCTCAACGCGGGGAGGTCAGGTTTCTCATTGCGAGTGGTCGCGTATGCTCGCGACCGCTCGCGATGAGAAACTACCAGTCCGCGTTGAGAAAGCTGCCGCTCGAGTAAAAATCGCCATCTGTACCTGATTCACCCCCCGCCATATTACTATGGCAGGGGTACCGCGGCAGACGGAAAGACCGTCCGCCGATTTTACGCCGCTTTTCCGCCGCCGCTTTTCCGCCGGCAGACGCGCGGTGCCTGTCACGTTGTGCATGGCAATGCAAACCATGCACTTTTAACATTGCGGACGGAGCTGCACCCAGCAGCACCGTCCGCAATGTTAAAGGCCAGAATGCGCCTGCCAGTGTGGCGGGCGCATCCTAATTGGCCTCGTGGACCGCCGCACCTCTGGCGGTCGGTCCCATTTTCCGTTACGGTGGCGGGCGGACAAAGTCCGCCCGCCATCGTAATGGGGCCTTTAGTTTTAAAAAATATAGAAGTCAATGATATCGTTTGCAAAAAATACAGTTGTTCAAAATATCGATTTTTTAATTAGTGTTATGTATTTGAGTATATATTTTAAATGTATGTGATGTATTTTTTTTGTTTAAGTATTGTTTATGTTTTTTAATATATGGGTTACATTTTTAGTAGTTATCAATTTTATTTTAATTACATTTTGCGTTTTTAGTTCCGTAGTGGGTTGTAGATTTATAGGGGAAAATGGTGGAAAGTAATTTAATTATAATAAATTAATGAATTTTTTATTTATTAATATTTATTTAAATAAGATTTTATGGTGTTTATTGTGGGAAGCAATTTATTTTAAATTAATTGTCAATTTGTAGTTAATATTAATTACTAATTGAAAATTAAATATGGAATTGTGTAATTAATTTTAGGTGCAAGTTGTGGGGTTTATAGGGGCAAAGAGTGGGAAGTAATTTATTTTTATTAATTAATACTTATGGGCCTATTAGGATGGCGGTGCTGGGACCGTCTGCCATACGTGCAGCGGTCCCGCTCCGCAAATTAGGATGCAACCACCACCCATATTATGCCCGAGTTCCGCCCGGCCGGCAATCGTGACGATTGCCGACCAGCGGGAAAGCGGCGGACGGACTTTCCATCCGCCGCGGTACCCCCCCACCATAGTAATATGGCGGGGGGTAAATTGTGTTGTGATGGCGGGTGGATCGCCAACACCGGCCTGGCGGTGGCAATCCGCCCCGCCATCATAATGTGCCCCTTAGTAGTTAATTATTATTAATTAATTAATTAATTGAAAATTAAATATGGAAATTGTGTTATTAATTTTAGGTGTGGGTTGTGGGATTTATAAGGGTAAATGGTGGGAAGTAATTTATTTTTAATTAATTAATAATTAGCAGTTAATTAATATTAATTAATTAATTGAAATTTAAATATGGAAATTGTGTAATTAGTTTTAGGTGCAGGTTGTGGGATTTATAGGGGTAAAGGTTGGGAAGTAATTTATTTTTAATTAATTTACAATTAGCTGTTAATTAATAATAATTAATTAATTGAAAATTAAATGTTGAAATTGTGTAATTAATTTTAGGTGCGGGTTATGGTGTTTATAGGGGTAAAGGGTGGGAAGTAATTTATTTTAAATGCATTAATAATTAGTTGTTAATTATTATTAATTATTTTATTGAAAATTAACTATGAAAAATGTTTAATTAATTTTAGGTGAGATGTGGGGTTTATAGAACTAAAGGGTGGGAAGTAATTTATTTTTAATTAATTCATAATTAGTTGTTAATTAATATTATTTCATTCATTAAAAATTAAATATGGGAATTGTGTGATTAACTTCAGGAGTGGGTTGTGGGGTTTATAGGGGTAAAGGGTGGGAAGTTAATTAATGTGTATGTGTTTTAATTTGTTTTTTAATTAATATTTATTTAATTGATAATTAATTATGTTAACTATGAAAGTGCATTTTATTTTTAATTTAGATGTGGGTTGTGAATTGTGTGGTGTTATAGGGTAGGATGTAAATAAAATAAATGTATTTAATAATATTTTTGTTTATAAATAACTTCTAACAAAAAATATTTGTTTTATTGAAAAATATTTTCGTATTTTATTTATTATAATATTTGTAGGTATTTGTGATATGTATTTAACATTATAATATGCTTGTTTTATTTATAATAAATATATTTGTATTTTTTATTTTTAACATATTTATATATTTTTATTTCTTTATTTTGTTTTTCAAATATGTTTTGTTGTTGATATTTTGTTTGTTTTTAATTTTGAATTGACTGTAGTGGGACTAGTCATGTCCCTCTGCAATCCAACACTTTCCCTACTGTTACACTGACTGGAGTGGGGATAGTACATTTTTCCCCTCCGCTATCCAACACTTTCCCTACTGTTGCACTCATTGGAGTGTGAATAGTAATTTTTACCCCTCTGCTATCCAACACTTTCCCTACAGGTTGCACTCACTGGAGTGGGAATAGAAATGTTTACCCCTCCGCTATCTAACACTTTCCCTACTCTTGCATTGACTGGAGTGGGAAATTTAAGTTTAACATGTTTTAACATAAATTTTATGTTATTGGTATATGTATATATATATTTATTTGTTACATTTTCATATATTTTTAAAATTATAAAATGAATTTAAATAATGGTTTACTAATTGTTTTAAAGTAAATATATATAGTAATTATTATATATGTGTGTTTAACCTTTTTGTCAAAAATATTTTTATTGGCATTTTGTCATATGATACAACATAAACCTCCATGGTACATCTTGAACAAGGCATAAAAAACACAGCATATAAGAAAAGACCAAGAAGTGATAATCGCCAGTACTCCAGCTTCCCAGCCGATATTACAGAGTATCCTAATAAAGTGGGTACAGTCTTCCTCAATGTAGGGCTGAGGAGTGGTGCTATATTGAAATAAGGCAATCACTCTTCCGTCTTTCTTTTGTGACGGCGGTAGCCTAGAACCCTCCAACGGGGAAGGTATCCTATGGGAGACTAAGGTCCCTAACAGGTATCCTCGAAATATAATGGAAACAAAAGAAAACTCCCCCCCCCAACCCCGTACTGGTGGTGGCTGCCTAATTACGACGTGGCTTCATAGCGTAGCAGTCTCAGGTATGTTTAAACTTGAAACAGATGCATTTCTCTAATGGAGGGAGGGCAAACTGCGGACGGTAGACCCTTTGTAAGAAAGGCAACCAATGGGCCCCATCTATATTCAAAGTTTTTATAATCATCCATAAAGATATCGGCCATCCTTTCTAAGCTTAAGAGTTTCCATAGTCTGGAGTGCCACAGTGAAATGGCGGGGGCCTCTTTCTTCTTCCAGGCAGCCGCTATCGCTATCTTCACGGCCCCGATGCAAGTCCACATAATGGTCTTATCAGCCTTAGTCTGGTGTTTTAGTGAGGGGTCACGCAGGCCTAGGAGAACCTCTGCCATAGTGGTCGGTATAGGATAGCCCAACATTTCTTTGATTTGAGCAAGAATTTCTTCCCAGTAAGGTCGTATCCCAGGACAGTCCCATCAAATATGTTGGAAATCACCCAGCAGCCCGCAGCCCCTCCAACATCTATCTGATGAATTGGGGAATATCTTTTTAATCTTAGAGGGATAGAGGTACCAATCCATCATGGTTTTTAAGCGTGCTTCTCGCAGTTCTGTGGAGTGATTAAATTTCATGATATCCGACCACAGTCCCAACCATTCTCTATCTGGGATATCACGTTGTAGAATCCCCTCCCACATATTCATGTAGCGGGGTCGTGGAGTGTGCAGGGAGGTAAGAAGGTATGTATATAGATAGGAGATCACTCCCTTCATAGAGTCTACTGTTTGTACATAGGTTTCAAATTTCGTGAGTGGGCGGGTGGCCGCCTCGCAGATAGAGGGTGTAAGAGCCCAATGTTTCTTTTGAAGGTAGTGAAAATATTCGGTGGGTTCCAGCCCATAGTCCCTCATGCAGTTGTCAAAAGTGAGAATGTCGTAGTTATGAAAGAGGTGTGTCAATGCCCTGCACCCTCCCTCCTGCCATTAATTGAAGGGTCCCTCCTGCATGGCCGGGGGGAATGCCGGGTTGTAGTGAATTGGCGTGTATAGTGATGGAAATGTGGTCCATTGGTCGTTATTGGAAACAGAGTCGCATACTCTCAGAGTGGTCCGGGTAGGAGTGCTAAGGTAGGTGTTTTTCGGTCTCTCGTGCCTTGGTCGCCAAATGAGATCCCAAATCGACCTTCCTGCAATGGCCCTATCCATATGAAGCCAGTGCTTCTCCGATTCTCTTTTGGCCCATTCGGTTACCACCCGTAGCTGGGCTGCTTTATAGTACAGACCAAAATCCGGGAGGCCCGCCCCTCCTTCTTTTCTCGGCCGTCTCAGGATCGAAAAAGAGAAGCGTGCTCGTCCCCCTTGCCAAATATACTTTAAATCCATGGATTTTATTTTGGGGAGAAAATCTGTACCAAGTTCTACGGGGAGAGCCTGAAAAAGGTATAGGAGCTTAGGGAGCGCGGTCATTTTGACCGCGTGTATGCGGCCAAGCCAGGATATAAAAAGTGGCTTCCAGCGTGTGAGATCCGCCTGAAGTCGCATGAGGGTGGATGGGAAGTTAGCTCTATAGAGCTCCTCCACTCGCGGTGTTAAGTGAATCCCCAGATACTGGAGAGGACAGGTAGTCCATTGTAATGAGGTGCATGCCCGAAGCGCCTCGGCTTCAGCCTCTGGTATCGTGAGGTTAAGGATAGAAGATTTGTCCATGTTGATCTTAAAGCATGCCACGGCTTCAAAACGCCTGAGCTCCAACTGGAGCGCAGGAAGAGAGGTGGCTGGCTCTGTAAGGGACAGGAGCACATCGTCCACAAACAGCGATATCTTGTGTGTTTCTCCACTAAAAGGGATGCCTCATATCTCTGGTGCTGCACGGACAGCCACCGCCAGGGGCTCGATACTGAGAGCAAACAACAGTGGTGACAGAGGGCATCCCTGGCGGGTACCTCTAGTCAGAGAGAAGGGAGTCAATAAAGCCCCATTTACCTGTACTCTTGAGCGAGGTTGGGTGTAGTAAGCCCGGACCATGGTAATAAAATTGTCATCAAATCCAAAACGTGTGAGTGTGGTAAAGAGAAAGGCCCAGTCCACCCTATCAAATGCCTTTTCGGCGTCGAGTCCTACTAGTACTGCCGGGATCTGCTTCTTATTGGCCTTTTTGATAAGATGGATTATACGCCTAGTGGATGAGATCTGGCATAAGGTCATTCAGCCGTGCTGCAAGAATAGCCAAGTATAATTTCGCATCTAGATTGAGGAGAGCTATAGGGCGATATGAAGCACATTTCTGTGGATTTTTCCCCTGTTTCGGAATGACTGTGATCACAGCCTCCGCCATCATGGGGGCGACCGTACCCGTCTCAGCCATAACATTGAAAAGGTGAGCAAGATGGGGTAAAAGGTCGGGAGCGAATGTTTTATAGAAATGGGCTGTGTACCCGTTGGGCCCTGGAGCTTTATGTGGTTTGAGGGCTTTGATGGCTAGGGCTACCTCCCCCAATGATATGGGGGCCGCGAGTCTTTCGTTCCAATCGGATGAGACTTGAGGGAGCCGCAGGGCTTGTAAGTAATTATTTTGTGCTTCTGCGTCCCTCTCGTCTCCTGTATATAGAGTTCGGTAAAAAGAACCGAAAGTATCTGCTTTGTCAGTGTCGTTATAGGTCAACCCTCCCTGCTCAGTCTGTATGCTGCCTATATTTTCCCTCTCCCTCTTTTCCTTCAGCTGGCGGACTAAGTGTTTGCCAATCTTGTTCCCTTGTGAATAAGAAAGATGGCGGAGTTTCAGGAGAGTGTACTCTGCCCTGTTGTTGTAGATGGCCCTGAGTTTCCCTCTCAATGTGGCGAGTGTGCGGAGAGATTCTCTAGTAGGTTTGGTTTTATGGGTCGTTTCCACTAGTGAAAGTGCGGCTTCTAAATCTACTCTCTCTTTTGCCCGTCTTTTGTTCAGCGCGGAGTTAAGCGCGATGCATCATCCTCTGAAGACCGCATTAAAGGCGTCCCAGGTATTAAACACCGAGGTGTCTGCAGGCACATTCCTGGTAAATTAGTCTGTGATCGTGTCTCTCAGTTCTGTGCATAGTTCCTTGTCTCTCGTGAGGGAAGCCGGAAAGTACATTTGGGAGACGTAGCCGCCTGGTAACTCCAATACAGACATATCGAGACCAGACAGTGGTCTGACACGGAGAGCGGGAAAATCTTCGCCTCCCGGAGAGACCCCAATAGGTTTTGACTAGTGAATATGTAGTCGAGTCTAGAGTAAGTGCGATGCACATGCGAGTAGAAGGTGTAGTCTCGTGTCTGGGGGTAAAGAGTCCGCCATGCGTCTCTAAGGCCCATATCGTGTATATGTTGTTTAATCTCTGTTGGAAAGCCGCAGGACTCATGTCTATGGGAATGGGTGCTATCCAGGTCCGCTTGCCATGTTAAGTTAAAATCACCTAAGAGGAGTGTCGGCCCCTCAGCAAAGTCTTGAATTTTCTCCAGTAATACCTGGAGGAAGGCTGTCTGGCCTGTGTTCAGTGCATAGGCCGAAATAAAGGTGCATAGTCTACCCCTCAAAATGCCTTTAACCATCACCCATCGACCCTCCTTGTCTGATTTGGTGGCAGTGGGCTGAAATTTCGTAGAGGTGTGAAAGAGAATCGCGGTCCCTCGATGTTTAGTGAGTGCAGAAGCCCTGTAGATCAGGGGGTAGTGTGTATGACGGAAGCGGGTCTCCTCTGCGCGAGGAAGGTGTGTCTCCTGAAGTGCTACGAAATCTAAGTGGTGATCAGAAATATATTTCCATACTTTCTGTCGCTTCTGAGGCGAGTTAAGGCCTTTCACATTCCAAGAGCCTACTGTGAGTACCATGTGTCCCGCGTTTCCCTCCTCCGTCCCCCTGCACTACAATGTAGTAATCTCTCGCCCGTGTATCAAAGCCCCTGCGAGGTACAGGACTGTGGTAGATCTGTTGTATATAGCTTAGCCTAAAAGAAGCGCGTCTACCTAAAGAACCTCCCTCCCCCCTTCCCGACTTCCCTGCCCAAACCCCCCCCAACAAACTCAACAAAAAAGAAAGCAACATTACCAACAGCAACATGTGTCGGATCGATGACATTTCTCCGACGGTGGGTTGAAAAACCCTGTTAAACATGCTGGGGGGACAGAAGGACCGAGATCCCCATCCGCGCCCGTCCCGTATGGTCAAAAGAAGGGCTGTGCGCCTACATAATAGAGTCAGTACAGCCACGTTGATCCAGATTGGCCCGCTCTCTGAAGGTTGGTGACGACGGTCGGACCATAGTGCAACCGAGGCAAGCCCTCTAGTCTAATGCCATGGGAAGTAGGGTCTTGTGGGATCACAGGTTTCAGTTGAGTTCCATTCCCAAGGTGAACCACAACTAGAACCCCTCCCATGCAGTCGTCCTGACCATGAGATCCAGTCAGATCAATGCATCCATTCCTTAATGGGGTGTGGCCCCTCGTCACCCAGTCCCGAGGCCCGTGTTCGGACGCTCATGCTGTGCTTCCCGCAGACGAACCTGAGCCATTGTCTTGCCCCTTGAGAAAGTACCTGAAGCGGTAGATGAAGAAACCTCATGCGCGTGTGCTCATACGGTATCTGACATTTGGCATGGTCTGCATATCCTGATGAGACGAGTTCAGAGTAGCTCAATGTGAATGTCAGGGTGGCGCCATTCTTGCCTCGGAGTGTCACTAGAACAGAGTCATGTTGAGTTCGGAATTGGGGCATCCCTGGGTAGTAAGCAGCAGAGGCCGCTACTGGAAGACTGTGTCCATCATAGAGAGCTACTGATAGCCAGATAGTTATTACAGGTTAAAAGGGGGGACCGCATTCTCAGCGACAGCAGTTCGGTTGGAATGATGATACTCATAGGTCTGCACCGCCCTCGATGCCGGCAGGGCCTGGCCTGATCAGTGTTCTGTTCCCGCTCCTTTACTGTGACAGTTGAGGGTTCGGTTCCTGTTCCTTTACCTCTTCAGTTGACTATAGAAAGATTTGAGCCTGCCAGTCCTCATTTGCGGTTCCTCCGGGGGCCAGCCGCCCATTGAGACAGCGGAGGGCCATTCCTTGTCGGGTCTAGCGTCTTGCCATTGGCAGATTCATGGTCGTCGGGAGAGAGGCCGAGGAGATCTAATCCTTCCTGCAGGTCTGAGATATGTTGTTGTTTATTATTGTATTCGAATGATAGTCCAAACGGGAATGTCCATCTGTATCGGATGTGGTCGTCACGTAGTTTCGAAGTAATGGGCCTGAACATTTGCCTCCTAGCCAAAGTAGCCGGCGCCAGGTCCTGAAAGACGGTGCACGTATGTTCTTGAAAGGAGACAGTTCCCTTTTTCCTGGCTGCTAGTAGGACTGATTCCTTAGTTTTGTAGGAGTGGAATTTAGCCAACACATCTCGCGGTCGCTTCCGATCTCCGTATGGCTGGCCTCCGACTCGGTGCGCTCTGTCCAGTTTTATCTTGAGAGTCTGTGGGCCAAGGAGTTCTGCGAACAGTCCCTCTAGAAAGGTCTCCAGGTCCGCTCCTTCTGCTCCCTCCTCTAGGTCTCGGATTCGAAGATTCTCTCTCCGAGCCCTATTTTCGAGATCTTCAGCCTTTAATTGCGTCTGATGCAGGTGGTCTTGGAGGGTACGGAGGTCTTCTCGCATAGTGGCTGTGTGTTTGTCTATATCCTGGGTTTGTGTCTCCAGGTCCAGAACTCTCGTGCCCACTGAGTCAACATCTTGTTGAAGGGAGGCGAGTCATCCGGTGAGGTCGGATTTCAGTTGGTCGATCGAGGCCCTGAGATCTTGACCCAGTTCGTTCCGCAGCTCCGTCTTAAACTCCCTTAATGTAGCCAGGAGGTCGGCCTTAGAGAGAGCCATGGTGTCTGCACTTCCGTCACTCCCAGATGGCAAGCGCTTGTCCGTTGGCGTGAAGAAATCAGAGACCCTGTTCGTTGCCTTACTCGTCGACCTCTTTGGCGGCATAGAGGCCGGTCCAGGTGGACCCCCGTTCCGTGGCGGATGAATTGAAGGGGTGTGGCACCAGGCTGTGTGAAGTGCCCCCACACCGGGGCTAGGCGGGAGCGCTAGCTGTCAGCGTTAGCCCCGTTCCAGCTCAATATTTAGCGGGTGGTGTCACTATCATCCTAGTCGTGAGCTGCCAGGATGTCACTTAGGATGTATACCGCTCTGTGCCAGTCACCTTTGTATGAGGAGTGCTTTCTCCACAGGTCCAGCGGTGGCTGCCCACGAACAAGGTTGAACCCACTAGCGATGGGCCAAGAGGACGCATCCAGTGGAATACTGCACGGAGTTCCTGTAGGGGGCCCCTCTATTGCCAGGAAAAGGCTCGGCATCCAGCCAGTTCACCATCGCATGGCTCTGCTTCCTTAGCCGCCCGGAGACACCTCACCCCAGAGCATGGGGCACAGCAGTCGGTACGATCACGGGGCCTAGTAGTTGGGTACCCCTGTGCTCGCTTGTGATGTAGCTCATGGGCCAGTCCTCAGTCTGCCGGGTTGCCTGACTGTGCCGTGGTGTGGATGCAGGAGCGGGGAAAGGGCCTCCCTCGCCTAACGTTGTCAGTGGTGGGCCGCCATCTTAGAGTCAGGCATGGCGGAAGACTCAAGCGGCGGGAGGAACCAACAGCCCTTAATTGTCAATTATGGGCTTCTTGTGTTGTCAACTGTATCAGCGGGTATCAGGGACAGCTCCGGTCATCTCCCACATCAACCACATACCTGGTATGTCTCGCATCGCAACACACAGTCCGACAGGGCCTCGCAGGTCGACTTCATTAACGGCGTCGTTTCTCCGCCGGAGCTGTCGTCTCATGCCTGTGCCCAGTAGTTTTCCAGCCCCATTCGCTGGTGCCGGTGCCGGTGTGCCGCCTCCGCTCCGCGCCTGGCGTGTTGGTAACTGGAGGTCCATATTTCTCACAAAGTGACGGGCGCCATTTTGCCGCGTACCGGGCCCTCCCCGGCAGAGCTCCGCATCTAGTTGCCGGGCAGAATGCAACGAGTTTCAAGGCTGCATTACATGCCCACCACTTTCCGGTTGCCAGCGGTGAGTCTTGCGGTGAGTTTCTTGCTGATTAGGCGCCGATTAGAGCTCGAGACTGCAGCGCGGACCGGGAGCCGAGACGAGCTACGTCAGTCCGGCCATCTTGCCCGGCCACGCCACCCGTGTTTAACCTTTTTGAAGTTAAGTTTATTTGTTATTTTTGTTAAAATGTATACTTAGGGGCCGATTCCGATCTCGGTCGGAGGCGCACCTAACACCATTCGGCCGGGAAAAAAGCCTGGCGAATGCCTGTTTCCCGACCGATTCGCACATTCTTCCGAACGAGCAAGTACGATGCACACAACTGCATAGATTCCGACCCAGTCGTACTCACCCAATCCAGGTCCTGTTCTCCGATCGAGCCGGATCCGTAAACGCAGAATCGAGTCGCTCGGAAGCCAAAATAGAGCCCCATCCGGCCGGACAAGTACGATGCGCTTTCCGTACGCGCCGAACCCGTCGCTACGCACGGCACGTCAAAGCATCCGGGAGAGGCGCACATAAGCTCCGATTCGCGCCACAAGACGATCCACGGCTACGAGACGAACACGCCAGCCACGAGGACGAGGCGAAGCAACGACAAAGACGAACGAGACCAACCAACCATGAATCCCATCGTGCCGATCCTACCAATATTCTACATCTATTACCGGAACAGGCACGGACGCGTACAGCGCAGAAGGTAAGTCAGACACCCACCACACAAACAAACCACACGTACCCGACATATCACACACACACACACAGAGGGATGCAGAAATTACTTACACCAGCAACAGCAGCACCATAGGGGCGGGATGGCCATCACCAATGCCACATATACACATAGGGGTCTGGATGCCAACAACTAACACCACCCCTACCCAGAGGGTGCCAGATGCCTACCACTACTACCACCTCTACCCATGGGGGGCTGGATGCCTGTCACTACTACCACCTCTACCCAGGGGGTGCCAGATGCCTACCACCACTACCACCTCTACCCATGGGGGGCTGGATGCCTGTCACTACTACCACCTCTACCCAGGGGGTGCCAGATGCCCACCACTACTACCACCTCTACCCATGGGGGGCTGGATGCCTGTCACTACTACCACCTCTACCCAGGGGGTGCCAGATGCCTACCACTACTACCACCCCTACCCAGGGGTGCCAGATGCCTACCACTACTACCACCTCTACCCATGGGGGGCTGGATGCCTGTCACTACTACCACCTCTACCCAGGGGGTTCCAGATGCCCACCACTACTACCACCCCTACCCAGGGGGTGCCAGATACCTACCACTACCACCACCTCTACCCATGGGGGGCTGGATGCCTGTCACTACTACCACCTCTACCCAGGGGGTGCCAGATGCCTACCACTACTACCACCCCTACCCAGGGGGTGCCAGATGCCCACCACTTCTACCACCTCTAATCATGGGGGGCTGGATGCCTGTCACTACTACCACCTCTACCCAGGGGGTGCCAGATGCCTACCACTACTACCACCTCTACCCATTGGGGGGCTGGATGCCTGTCACTACTACCACCTCTACCCAGGGGTGCCAGATGCCTACCACTACTACCACCCCTACCCAGGGGGTGCCAGATGCCCACCACTACTACCACCTCTACCCATGGGGGGCTGGATGCCTGTCACTACTACCACCTCTACCCAGGGGGTGCCAGATGCCTACCACTACTACCACCTCTACCCAGGGTGTGCCAGATGCCTACCACTACTACCACCCCTACCCATGGGGGGCTGGATGCCTGTCACTACTACCACCTCTGCCCAGGGGGTGCCAGATGCCTACCACTACTACCACCTCTACCCATGGGGGGCTGGATGCCTGTCACTACTACCACCTCTACCCAGAGGGTGCCAGATGCCTACCACTACTACCACCCCTACCCAGGGGGTGCCAGATGCCCACCACTACTACCACCTCTACCCATGGGGGGCTGGATGCCTGTCACTACAACCACCTCTACCCAGGGGGTGCAGATGCCTACCACTACTACCACCTCTACCCAGGGTGTGCCAGATGCCTACCACTGCTACCACCCCTACCCAGGGGGTGCCAGATGCCTACCACTACTACCACCCCTACCCATGGGGGGCTGGATGCCTGTCACTACTACCACCTCTACCCATGGGGGGCTGGATGCCTGTCACTACTACCACCCCTACTCAGGGGTACCAGATGCCTACCACTACTACCACCTCTACCCATGGGGGCCTGGATGCCTGTCACTACTACCACCTCTACCCAGGGGTGCCAGATGCCTACCACTACTACCACCCCTACCCAGGGGGTGCCAGATGCCTACCACTACTACCACCTCTACCCATGGGGGCTGGATGCCTGTCACTACTACCACCTCTACCCAGGGGTGCCAGATGCCCACCACTACTACCACCTCTACCCATGGGGGCTGGATGCCTGTCACTACTACCACCTCTACCCAGGGGGTGCCAGATGCCTACCACTACTACCACCCCTACCCAGGGGTGCCAGATGCCTACCACTACTACCACCTCCACCCATGGGGGCTGGATCCCTGTCACTACTACCACCTCTACCCAGGGTGTGCCAGATGCCTACCACTACTACCACCCCTACCCATGGGGGGCTGGATGCCTGTCACTACTACCACCTCTACCCATGGGGGGCTGGATGCCTGTCACTACTACCACCTCTACCCATGGGGGTCTGGATGCCTGTCACTACTACCACCCCTACCCAGGGGTGCCAGATGCCTACCACTACTACCACCTCTACCCATGGGTGGCTGGATGCCTACCACCAACAACACCCCCACTCATAGGATGGCTAATACATGACACAACAAGCACACACCAACATAAAGAATGCAACATAAAGACATCCCCCCAACACCATGACAAGCGTGTGTAGACTGTGTCAAATGCCTACAACACTGAACATGACTTTGAACATACAATGTGACCCCCTATCACATGTGTCACACATAAATGTGTGTGGCCCCAACAATGCAAGCAGACCATGACCACTGTGGCAATGGGGTCCAACCCCCATCATCACAGTGACCAAAATGTAAGTGTGGGATCCATAGCTGAAGCACATCTTGAACATTGTGGCAATGGGGTCTAAACCCCCATCATCACAGTGACCAAAATGTAAGTGTGGGGCCCATAGCTGAAGCACATCTTGAACATTGTGGCAATGGGGTCCAAACCCCCATCATCACAGTGACCAAAATGTAAGTGTGGGGTCCATAGCTGAAGCACATCTTGAACATTGTGGCAATGGGGTCCAAACCCCCATCATCACAGTGACCAAAAGGTAAGTGTGGGGCCCATAGCTGAAGCACATCTTGAACATTGTGGCAATGGGATCTAAACCCCCATCATCACAGTGACCAAAATGTAAGTGTGGGGCCCATAGCTGAAGCACATCTTGAACATTGTGGCAATGGGGTCTAAACCCCCATCATCACAGTGACCAAAATGTAAGTGTGGGGCCCATAGCTGAAGCACATCTTGAACATTGTGGCAATGGGGTCCAAACCCCCATCATCACAGTGACCAAAATGTAAATGTGGGGCCCATAGCTGAAGCACATCTTGAACATTGTGGCAAAGGGGTCCAAACCCCCATCATCACAGTGACCAAAATGTAAGTGTTGACATTGAAAAAGCTGCAACTGCCAAACTGCATGGATGATTCCTGGTCACAGAACAACAAACACATCAGTGGCAAAGTAGTGCTTGTGTCCCATAGCAACATAGATTGGGGGAGGCAAACACTGCAGTGCAAATAAGACATACCATTGGCCATGTGCAGACAAACATCACCCATGGGGGCTGACACTGTCAACATTCATCACTGACACAATGACAGAAGTGACCATCAGAATGCAGACCCACAAATTTGCACCAATGGGCACACAAATGCAGATACCCTGTGGAGACTGTAGATGTGAGGTGAACAGATACCATACCATGGCAGCAATGGGACACACAAACAATGATTATTGTGCTGACTGATGACCTAGGAGTCCCAGGGACAGCAGGGGAAACCCACCAAACAACATACAGCCAATGGCACACTAAAGATATGCCAATGCAGTGGTGCAGATGCACAAACACAAACAGGCAGACCCACACTGCACATCAAACACAACAGGTGAGGGGGGGTGCTAGTGTCCCCAGGCAACCACACAACACATGATGAGGCCTGAATACCAATTACACAGATGCGCATACTGTGCCACACAAAGGTAACTCATGGATCCAAATCCCCTATGTGGGCAATCAGGCATTGTTAGATGAGAGGGAGCACAAATCACACATGTCACACAAGCATGTAGGAACAGCAACTGACACAGCAAGACACAGACACACCACAGCACTACCCCCAGGGTCCCCACAATGTGGTGACCCTGTGCTGCATGACAATCCCACTGTGATGACAAAGCTAGATGTCGTTCACACTGTGAAACACAGTCATGTGTCCTGAGCAACAAACTACCATCACACCTACACAAGCACAAATCAATCAGCACGGCCAGTAAGCCAAGGCCAACATGGAGGCAGGGGTCTAGCCGGGCGACAACTCTCATCTGCACACACTCAACACCACACACCTCGACCTCCAACAATGTGCAGCAGCGAAGCTCACATGCACTGGTGACATTGCACATGCACCCATGACAATCCCATGGGTGGTGGTGGGAACCAAGGTGCAGAAACACATCACACATGGCCACTCAACAAGACTCCTGAATGTCTGACACACTGCACACTACGCTGTACAGGGACATGACGGCAATACCACACCAACCAATGGGATCCCAGCCACAGTCCCACACCAATGAAGAAGCCAAGGTCACCCACAAAGAACACACATAGACAACTACCAACATTGCAGCCCTGACCCTGAGGAGTGCCAGCAGTCACACACACAACATGTCACAATCACTGTAAGCTAACACAAACTGGAAATTACATGACAGGTGTAAACAACAAGTGCCAAGGGGAATCCTGACTGTGTCCCATCTGCGTCTGCCCACAAACTCAGCCCTGACAGCAAACACACCTATGGGTGACACCCTGATGACCAGTAATGTGCCATGCACCCACATCACAGAGAACCCAGGGAGAAGACTTTGGGGGAACATAGGTCAACTCAGCAAGCATCACAAACAGGAACATCACTAGGGATCCCAGCATGCACAGCAAAATGGAAGTGAACACACAGACATGCTCATACAACACACACCTTGGGCGCAGGCGATGTCACAGGAGTACACACTGCCATGAGGGGACTCCACTCCTGTGTGAGGAAAGCTGTGCCATATGTTGCCTCAGTAGGGCTCCATCATGTCAGCAGAACACTTGGTCACACAGTCAACAATTAGCACCAAATGAAGGCTCTCGTCACATCAGCCTGGTCATGGGAGTGTCAACGAAATCATCAGCACAGATCCAACACACATGTATTGCAAGTTGCACTGACAACACAGATGAGTCCTTCCCCATTGATGCCCAAACCTGCATGTCCAGTGGAGATGGCCACACGGTCAAGGAAGTAGACTAATTGAACAATGGCAAGCACAACAGATGTGCAGGGGTGGAAGCCACAGATGTGACATTGCTAATGTAAGTAGGAAATCCCATTGCCAAATATTGAAAACATGACACCCTCAGATGCTGCTAAGGATGACATGGATACACTACAGGATAGGACACATTCCCCCTGGACCACATGGGTTCCTGCACAGTAACACTTCATTTTCATGAGACCAAATATCACCATCACTGCAGCAAGGGCATGGTTAGCATCATCAACATCATGTACATCAGAAGCAAAACCACTAGAGAACAGAAAGTTGCTTTATTCAGCATATGTGGGTTCAAAAGTTGAAGTCCAGTGAAAAAGAAACAAAGGCCAATGGCCAGTCCATCCTGAAAGTCAAAACAGGGTGACAGTGGCAGATGTCACCCTACGCATGCCTGCACTGATAAAAACCAGGGACAATCCCTCGGAGGGGCATACGGGGGGCAGGCCAGGCACCGCAGGGACAGGATCAGGGCTCACCAGAAGGAGGCAGGGAAGGGGTGGTGGGTGCTGGAGAGCCACTGACAACTGCAGTGGAGGTGTCTGACATGGTGTGTGCCGGCACAACTGGGGGCATGAGTCAGATGGTGTGGGTGCCGGCACGACTGCAGTGGGCCGTGCAGATGGAGTGGACAGGTTCCCCACTGCAGTGCCCAAGTCAGACCGGGTGGTAGTGGACTCCACTGCAGTGCCTACCTCCAGGGGAGGAGAATGGGGATCAGGTAAGGTGGGCAGGACAGAGAGGGAGGACACCGTCTCCACACCAGTGGCACAGACAAGCGCAGCGGGGGTGTGGGGCCGGAAGAGCAAGTGGCAGGGGGAGAAGGCCTGATCATTTTGGGGATGGTGTATCTGTGGGTGGGGAACCTGGGGCAGGGTGTGGTGGGGGCACCTGTGGAGTGGGGGCCTGAGGGATGGAGGAAGGAGACTTGGTGCCTGAGCTGCAGGGCGGCGGCGGGGTCTTGCTCTTCCGGGTCCGGGGGACTTGCGGATGGGGGCGTCAGTCGGTCTGCGCCTGGGGAGGGTGTCCGGGGGCGAGGGCACTCCCTCCATGTGGGTGGGCTTCCTCTTCCCCCTGAATGCTGTATCAGCTGGATCGGAGGGGAAGAGGCCGAGGTCACTGAGGAAGACCCGCTTTGTCTTTGGGGTTGCAGGTGAGGCAAGGGAAGGGGCTTTGGAGGGAGAGGTAACTGAGGACTGCGCAGTGCTCGTGGATGCGTGTGTGTGTGCCTGGGCCCCATCCCCTGTGAGTGTGGTTTCAGTCCCCTGACTGTGCGTGCGTGCGTGTGCGTCTTGATTTTGGCGTGTGTGTCTGTGTGCTGCTTGTGTCTGTGCTGGTGTGTGCCTGTGCCGGTGTGTGTGTGTGTGTGCTTGGGACAGGTAAGGTGCTGGGGAGTGTGGATGGGGCAGAGGCAGGAGGGGTGAGGGACTGTTGGAGGAGGGACACTGCTGCCGTCAGGGAGGAGTCCATGGACCTATTGCCCCTCTGTAGGGCAGACATGCCCGATGAGATGCCCTCCATGAACGACACCAGCTGAGTCAACAGAGTGGTGTGTGCATGGAGGACACTCAGCATCGCTGTCTGCCCTACATGGAGCTGGCGAAGGAGGTACACAGACTCCTCACTCAGGGCAGCAGGGGACACAGAGGCAGGGGGTGCGGTGCCTGGCCCGAAGGAGACACGCTCCCGAACATGGGAGCCTCCACGGACCTCGGGAATGGGAGCCGATGGGAGGGCGGTGGTGGTGGTGGTGGCGGGGAAAGCTACACTAGCTGGGGTGTGGTGGCTGCTGACACCCGCATCCACAAGGGAGTCATCCTCCGAGCTGCTGTGGTCCTCAGCTTAGGTGGATGGTGCTGAGGACTCCTCGGTGTGGCTCCCCTCGCCCTCCGTGCCACTGGGTCCCTCCGACCACTCCTCGGCTGCTGACCCAGTCTGGCTCTGCGGCTCCTCCTGGTCCGTGGAGCTGTCCCCTCCTGTGGCCGTGGATGTATCTGCAAACAATAGGGAAACAGACAGACATCAGTCACCTGCACCGAACGCACACACCACAGTAAGTACAGCACATTATAGAGCAAGCCCTGGCATCCTTAGTTGAACATTGCCAAAAGTGCCCAAACAGAGTAGGAGAAGCCAATTGTCAGTCTGATGGTCAACCATGGCACTCACATCCCTCCTGGCCTTGCACCCATCTGTCTGGTGTCTGTTGGATGGCAATACCCCAGTGTGGACACATGCACCACCTACACAGTAGTTGGACAGTGCAGAGAACACGGTGAAGCATGTGAACATGCACACATCACAACTCTTGCCACTGAGTCAGTACAGGTGTCCGGATGAAAGGGATGCCCAGAGTCAAATATGAAATGCATGTGATGCATACCAGCGACAGACACCATGATGAACCCATGTCCTGATAGCCATTGCCACAATGGTGTGCATGTAGCACATGTCACTCCCCTGCAGGATCACTCATAGGAAGTTACATGCCATGGCACAGGCATGCCTGCTAAATCATACATCACTGTCTCCAGTCACATGGGCAGGGCAGCCAGACAACAACAGTCTGCACTGTGTCACAATAGTAGGTCATGGGGAATGCAAGTCCTGGAGCTGAACAAGTGCACATGTACATCCCCCACACACCACATCATCTGAACCCTTATCTGTCCAGGTCATACCGATTGGACATATGGGAGACCTGTAACACAACCCTCTGAACCTGAGCACCTCACAATCTGCTGTGAATGGGAAACAGCTGCCTGAACTTCACATTTGCATACCCCAGTCTGCACGGTCAGGTAGATCTAACACCTATGTGTCACACAAGTATCGTCTCCTATGGTCACATCTCCGTGGCATGCTGAGCCCCAAACGAGAAACACCCCAGCAGTCCTGACAACGAAGCCACAGCACACTGACACAGAGGCAGACACCTGAGGGGACATATCACTGAGCACAACGTGTCAGCTGATACACGGGAGTGGGAGTACAGAGTGTATTGTATGGCCTGGAGTAGGCATGACTGTCCTGCCCCACATGAATGAGGGATGAGCCCTGGACAGTAGGCAGGTGGCTAAGTATGTGTGACACACGTAATATACACACTCCTGGGGCCCAAACATTGTTCCCACCCGCAGCATGGGTGTGTGCCAGATACCCCAGGCACATGTGGTGGATCAGCTCAGCAATTGGACCACATTTCAAAGTAACACGCAGATTACATGTCAGAACACAGGCATTGTGTAAGCAATGGACCCACCCATGATGCCCACCACAGAGTTAGGGGAACAAATGCTGTCCCCCACCTTGAGTTAAGCAAAATGCAAGGACACAGTACCCAAGAGACACAATTCCCTGACTGTAAGGGCCACACCTGGGTATCAGATGAGGAGTGGGCAGTGCACAATTGAGGGACATGGGTCCTGGACCACATGACTGATGTACTGTGGAGGTTTAACCAGGCCAGAGGAGGGCACATAGCATGGCAGACAAAGTTCACAATGCAGTCATGGACTCACCCCCTCCTTGCTGCTCTCTGGCCTTCAGCTGCCCATCCAGATCAGGGAAGACCACCGCCAGGATCCTGAGCATGTGGGGGTCAGGGTCCGGTGTCCGCCCCTCCTGCGAGGAGGCGACAGCTTCAGCTGGACCCGTGCGATCCTCCGGGTCCAGCCCCGAAGGTCCTGCCACCTCTTCTGGCAGTTGCGGATCCGGCGCTTGTAGACCCCCACGGATCTCACTGCCCGGACGATGGTCAGCCATATCTGCTGCTTCTGGTGGGCATCAACCTGTGAGGATGACAAAGTGAGAATGCCATTACTACACACGCAACATATCCGTGCATTACACAGTTGGATATACATGTCTCAATCACAGGAGCACATGATGTACACAGGCAGTGCAACGATGGCTATGGACAGTTTGCCAGCAGTTACTACATGGTATCATTGCCTGGGAAGTAAAACCTTGTTTAAATGCACTGTCACTGCATTATACCTGTTCAGTGCATGTAACTACACACTATGGGGGGTGACAACTACTCAGTGAGCCTGCTAGCCAGTGGCGTGCAGACTGTAAGCCTTGCTAGTCAGACAACATGCACATTTAGTGATGCAGTGGACAGCACACTCACCTGCTCCTCTGCTTTCCCATACAGCTTGCTGTACTGTGGAAGGAGGCTGTCCAGCAGGGCCTGGTTATCCTCAGTGCTGAAGGCTGGGGCTCTCTCCACAGTACGTGCCATTGCAGGGTCCAGAGGGTGCAGATACAGCAGCAGTGGTGGTGGCAGATGTCGTCCTGGAGCATGTAGTGCAGGCAAGTGAGCTCTCAGGGGAACAGCCAGCATTATATGTGTGCTGCAGAGGCAGATACTGTCCCATGTGTCCAAAGTGATAGGTCCAAGTCGTTTGCATCTTCCGAATCTGGCCAATCCATGGAATTGCACCACTTACACACGCCCACAGCATCCTTCAAAAGTTCAACTTCATGACACCCATGAATTTGCAACATTGTTGTGGGTGAACAACTGAATTTACAGCATCAGACTCGTTCAAGATTTGAAAACGCGTCCGTTGCCAGGCCAGGCCATAGCCAATGGGTGCGCACTGATCGGTCCATTGCTGTTTAACGCGTACCCGGGATACAACGCGTACCCGCACACATTGAATGCAATGGGCCGGCCGGGCACACCGATCGGTCCATTGCTGTTCAACGCGTACCCGGGATACAACGCATACCCGCACACATTGAATGCAATGGCCCGGCCGGGCACACCGATCGGTCCATTGCTGTTTAACGCGTACCCGGGATACAACGCGTACCCGCACACATTGAATGCAATGGGCCGGCCGGGCACACCGATCAGTCCATTGCTGTACAACGCGTACCCGGGATACAACGCGTACCCGCACACATTGAATGCAATGGGCAATGTGTGCGCACCGTTCGGTCCATTGCTGTTCAACGCGGATGCACTGAATTTACAGCATCAGACTCGTTCAAGATTTGAAAACGCGTCCGTTGCCAGGCCAGGCCATAGCCAATGGGTGCGCACCGATCGGTCCATTGCTGTTCAACGCATACCCGGGATACAACGCGTACCCGCACACATTGAATGCAATGGGCCGGCCGGGCACACCGATCGGTCCGTTGCTCTACAACGCGTACCCGGATACAACGCGTACCCGCACACATTGAATGCAATGGGCCGGCCGGGCACACCGATCGGTCCATTGCTGTACAACACGTACCCGGGATACAACGCGTACCCGCACACATTGAATGCAATGGGCAATGTGTGCACACCAATTGGTCCATTGCTGTTCAACGCGTACCCGGGATACAACGCGTACCCGCTCACATTGAATGCAATGGCCAATGTGTGCACACTGATCGGTCCATTGCTGTCCAACGCGTATTGCGAATACAACGCGTACCCGCTCACATTGAATGCAATGGCCAATGTGTGCGCACCGAACGGTCCATTGCTGTCCAACGCGTATTGCGAATACAACGCGTACCCGCTCACATTGAATGCAATGGCCAATGTGTGCGCACCGATCGGTCCATTGCTGTCCAACGCGTCCCTGTACAAGTCACTGGCATATGTCACCATGCCTGTCACAGGTGAACATATGCCAGCCACATATACTTCCCAGGGAGTGAGGGGCACACCTACAACACCACAGCCTGTCCACACTGTATCCTAAGGCATGTAAGGCTGCATTACCTATTCCGTGTATGGGGGTGAACATGTTGTTCTGTGGGTGTCACTTGGGGGCAGCCACTCCCAGGCTGTGCACGTGTTCATGGGGACAGAATCCTTGGTGTGTCGTGCACATGACCACTGTGATGTGCAACTGTTCATTTCTGAGCATGTGGCATGGTCACATTTCATGGTGGTGTATGTGTATGTCATGTCACATACCCCCTGAGTCCCATGTGGGACGGTATGTACGTCCATTGTGACTCATTGCCACAATAGTGATGGTCCTCCACAGTCTGTGTGCATGTTGTGTTTACAATGTCTCTGATTCCATGTGCACAATGGGAGACAGTCTCCACATCCACGTTGTTTGTGCATGGACTTTGATGTTGTGCGTGTGTGTGTCACAGACGTCCATGTCTGTCCTGCCGAGGCAACAGGGACCACTACCTGTGGGGGTCATGGTTGTTTTGCTGTGGTGTATTCATGATACACCATGTCATGCCAGTGTCCATGTGGCAATGCAGGGTCCCTGGGAATCTACCTGTCGATGAGCTGTGATGCCTGGGGCACATCTGTCCTCACATGTCACTGTGGGGTGTGTTTGGAACGTGGCAGCAGGAGATGGGAACTGTGACACAGCATCATAATATCCCATGGCACAACCTGGGACTTGTTGATGCCACTTGTTGAACTGTGATGTCCTTACGGAACTGCACACATCATGTACTTGTGCCTCATAATGATGTATCATGTGATATTGAGTATGGTCAATGCCACATATGTGGGGTGACTGACAATCTTTCTTTCTTCACCTATGCCCTGCAGGGCACCAGCTGTCCATAGACCATTCCCTGACCTTGCAACCATGGTGGAATGGGACTGCATCCGACGGTACCGCTTCACCAGGCCACTGATTGAGGTATTGACGGTGCGGTTAGCCCCACATTTGCAAGCTGGCCGGACATACCCTACAGCGCTAACCCCCAAGGTGAAGGTGATGGCAGCCCTACACTTCTTTGCCACCGGTACCTTTCAACACACTGTGGCGACTGCTGGTGGGATGTCACAGACCATGTTCAGCCGTGTGCTCCGCGATGTTTTGGAGGCTATGTTGATATACCTGAACCAGTACATCTATTTCCCTAGACTCCAACAACTCACTGACGTGAAGAGTGACTTCTATGCCCTGGGGAGGATGCCGCATGTCATTGGCTCCATTGATGGGACACATGTGGCTTTGTTACCACCACAGGCCCAAGAGCAGGCATACAGGAACCGCAAACACTACCACTCGGTCAATGCACTGGTGGTATGTCTTGCAGATATGAGCATCTCACACGTCTGTGCCCGTTTCCCAGGTTCTGCACACGATGCCTACGTGATGAGGAGTAGTCGCATCCCGAGGATGATGTCACAGATGCGGAACCAGTGTGCCTGGCTTGTTGGTGTGTACAGACTTTGTACCATTGTGTGTGTTCTGCAATGTAGTGTTCCACCCTCTTTTCCAAGTCAGCTAATGTGCAATTGTCTGTATGTAGGTGACTCCGGATACCCCAACATGCCGTGGTTGCTGACGCCCTCAGGAACCCTGTGACACCAGCCCAGATGCGCTACAATGAGGCACATGGTCGGACCAGGAGAGTGATCGAGCGGACATTTGGTCTCCTGAAGAGCCGCTTCCGCTGCCTGGACAAGACAGGAGGGGCCCTCCCATATGCCCCAGCAAAGGTGTGCAAGATTGTCATCGTCTGCTGCATGCTACACAATCTGGCAGTGCGGAAGGAGTTGCCTTTCATCCTGGATGACGATGACCAACATCCGCCACCTGTGGAGGATCCTGGCCTGGACCACGATGCCAGTGATGATGATGATGATGATGATGATGATGATGGTGATGTCCGCACACAGCTCATCACCAACTTCTTCAGCTGAATGTGAGTATCCGGAGATGTCATGTCAATGATGTGAGTATGCATGATATGTGTTGGTGGTGCTCTGGTGCTGTTTGAGTGTGTCCATGTGCTACATGACTGTATGCGTGTAGCGATGTATCCTTACAGGTAGTCTGTACTCCCCAACAGTGTTGACATGCTAACTTGGTTCTGGGTGGGTATCTTGTGACATGTATTGGGCATGAGTATTGCAGTTCTGTCCTGTTCTTCAGTGCTTTTGACTGTGTTTCATTTCTGTCCTTCACAGGGTACTTTCAGAGTGCTTTGGCCAACTGTGATCCCCGACACCGTGATTCGACTTCCATGGTGGTAGCTGTCGTGTCCCTACAGGTGATGTGCGCCACACACATGGACTTCCTTCCTTCTACACTTGTTGACTGTGTGCCCGCTGCCAGGTGGGATTACCTTGCATCTGTAGTGGTTACAACATGTTGCAAATGTGTAATAAACCTGTGCTTCACTTTGTGATGTGCGTTGTCTGTGGTCACACATCTGACTGACATTTGCTTACTGCACCAGTGGGCTAGTTGACAAAGACTGTGAATAGGTGTTGTGTCTGTGCATTGCACCGTATTTCCTGGCAACATCAGTGTAGACGATGAGTCAGATGGCCTAGGTGTGTATATGTTGTGTAGCCCTGGTGGTGTGTCTCCCTCATATGTGTCACGTTGCCATGACTCACATGCCTGTGTTGTACTTGCTGTAGCAGTTAGCATGCACAGTGTAATTTCGCTGGTCATCATCTCCATGACAGAAACCACGTTGGAATCACAACAGAGGCAGGTATGGTGTATTAGTGTGTTTATTGTCATACATGTGTGTGTATAGTGCACAGGATGGTGGGTGCTGTACATTGTGATTGTAATCCAAAGTTCCTAGATGAATTGGAAGTCCAGGTAGCAGAAATGTCCTGAGTAAAGTCCACAGTCATCTGATACATTGGTCCAACTTGTACTCCCCATGTCATGTGGGGGAGTTGTGTTGCAGTCAACAGGGTGAACAGTTTGCGCACAAAGGTGATTATCCAGAACAGGTTTTGGCTTCCTGGGGGTTGCACATGGCCATCGGCCTCTCATTTGCCCCTCCTCGGATGACCCCTCTTCTTTGGGGGGGGACCCTCAAGTGCAGGCTGCTGCGGTGCAGGGGACTCTCCGCCAGTCATCCTCCCTCCCTGTGGCAGTTGCAGTTGTTTCAGCACCAGATGTTGTGGGCACACAGGGAGGTGTTGACTGGTTGCTGCTCATCTGGCGGAGGCATTGTAATATGTCCCTATGCACCGCCGTCATCTCTTGCAGTGTGTCCCACGTGGACTCCACGCGGGACATGTGTAAGTCCAAGCGGGCATGATGGGCAGCCTGCTGCTGTTTAATGTCCCTGAGGAGCCCCACTACCTGGCTGAGCTCTCCGGTGCTGGACTGGTACGCATCGGCTATGCGTACCAGTTGTGGGTCATCATGCAGTCCAGACCCCTCTGCGATCAGCGACCTATGTCTCCCACCCCTCCCACCACCCCTGGCGACATGTGCAGTACCTGAGGTGGCACGCACAGGTGACCCTGGGCCCCCTTGGGGGTTGTTGGTGGTGTTGGTGTCCATAGCCCCACGTTGGTCCAGGGTCCCTGTGCTGGTGGTGGTGGTGCTCCTTGGTCTGTCCGTGTCGGCAGGGGTGGTATGTGTGTTGACAGTCGTTGGAGGGGTGGGTGCAGGGGGTGCAGCTGGTGGTCCTGCTGGTGCTGCATGATGACTTGCTCCGGAGGTGGCAGGTAGGTCTTCGTCATCCGTGGAGGGCAGAGGCTGTTCCACACCAGTGAGCTCCGTTTCCCCTTGAGCCTGGGACGGGGACTCCTCAGCGTCTGCTGCTGTGTCCCCATCATCACCTGTTTTTGGGAGGCACACACAATGTATGTTATGTTTCTGCAGGCATCAATGGTTGACACACCTGACAGTTGTGACTGTACCTATGGATGCGGGCCTGTACATTGCATTGTCCTAAGTTGTCACAGTGAGAGGTTGATATTGGTGTAGCACATTGTCCTGCATACTTTGGGCATTTCTATATGAATGTTGGGGTGTGTACATGGTCTGCATTGGTTGTATTTGGTTGACATCCGGCCCTCCTTCCCACCCAGCCAGATATTCCACCATGGAACGTGCTTCCATTGCAGGGAGTGCAAGTTGTCTTTCAGGATGTCAGTCAGTGGTGTCCTGCTGTTGGTTGGTGCACAGTTGCCAGCAGGGCCTTGTGCTCCCCACAGCAGTACCCAGTGTCAGCCATCTTGTCAGTTCTTTTACACTCCCTGTGATGTGCGCATGGTTCAGGGTGGTGTTGATGGGACAATTGTGAGGCTGACCAATATCTGTGACTACCACTCCCATCATGCTATTGCCTCCACCCCACTTCCCAGCATGCCCATACTTACTTGCTTTTGAGTGGACTTCACTGTGTGTGAGAGCAATGGCAAGATGGCTGACAGTGGTGTCCTGCTGTAGGTTGGTGCCCAGTTCCCAGCAGGGCCTTGTGCTCCCCACAACATAGCACCAGTGTCAGACATCTTTGAAGTGGCTTTTCACTCCCTGTGATGTGCGCATGGTTCAGGGTGGTGTTGATGGGACAATTGTGAGGGTGACCAATATCTGTGACTACCACTCCCATCATGATATTGCCTCCACCCCACTTCCCAGCATGCCCATACTTACTTGCTTTTGAGTGGACTTCACTGTGTGTGAGTGTGAGAGCAATGGCAAGATGGCTGACAGTGGTGTCCTGCTGTAGGTTGGTGCCCAGTTCCCAGCAGGGCCTTGTGCTCCCCACAACATAGCACCAGTGTCAGACATCTTTGAAGTGGCTTTCCACTCCCTGTGATGTGCGCATGGTTCAGGGTGGTGTTGATGGGACAATTGTGAGGGTGACCAATATCTGTGACTACCACTCCCATCATGCTATTGCCTCCACCCCACTTCCCAGCATGCCCATACTTACTTGCTTTTGGGTGGACTTCACTGTGTGTGAGTGTGAGAGCAATGGCAAGATGGCTGACAGTGGTGTCCTGCTGTTGGTTGGTGCCCAGTTCCCAGCAGGGCCATGTGCTCCCCACAACTGAGCACCAGTGTCAGCCATCTTTGAAGTGGCTTTTGACTCCCTGTGAGGTGTGCATGCTTGGGTGTGAGCTTGCTGGGCCATATGGGTGGGGGATGTTGGGCTGTGACTACCACTCCCATCATGCAATTGCCTCCACCCCCCTTCCCAGCATGCCCATGCTTCCTTCCTTTTGACTCTGCTTCCCTGTGGAGTTGTGTGCCTGTGCTGACAAGATGGCTGACAGTGTTATCCTGGGGTTAGTTTGGCTACAAGTCCCATGTGTGCCCTTGTGCTTCACACAGCATAACCCAGGGTGGTGGTTCTTTTTGGGATATTTAATTAGAGTGTGTGGCAATGCATTCTCCCAGGTGAGTTGTGTGGAGTTTGTGTTAAGGGTGTGTGTGAGAATAGCAGCTGGTAACTATGGTCAGTGCTGTCAGTCCTCCTTCCCACCCAGCCAGATATCCCACCATGGCACGTGCTTCCATTGCAGGGAGTGCGAGTTGTCTTTCAGGATGTCAGTCAGTGGTGTCCTGCTGTTGGTTGGTGCACAGTTGCCAGCAGGGCCTTGTGCTCTCCACAGCAGTAGCCAGTGTCAGCCATCTTGTCAGTTGTTTTCCACTCCCTGTGATGTGAGCATGGTTCATTGTGGTGTTGATGGGCGTATTGTGAGGGTGGGCAATATCTGTGACTACAACTCCCATGATGCTATTGGCTACACTGACTTGATCAGCATACACAGAATTCCTTCCTTTCAGTGAACTTCCCTGTGAGGTGGTGTTGTAGTGGTGGCTACATATCTGACTGTGTTTGTTGGTTATATTTGTGCCACTGCCTAGCTGTATTTGTTATTGTGTTTGTACATGTCATGACACAGTTACATATCACTATGAGATGGCATGTGTTGTGTTTATCTGACTGGCATACACATCTTGGGATGATTATCTTGTGGTTGGTGTGTATTTCGCTGAGGGTGCATGGTTTGACTCTCCCCTAGACAGTGATGTGTGTGTATTGTCGCACAATATTGTGTACATTTGTTGTGTACTCACCAGGCTCTGGGATGTTTTCTAGTCCATATACGCTCACTGGTGGTAGGATGGCCCGCACCTTCTCCTCCCAGGGCCTGAGGTATACTGGTTTTACAGGAGGGCCACTGCCGGTGTGTTGGCTCAAGAGGTAGTCCTTCTTGAGCAGGTCCCTGACCCTCCTGCGCACGTCATACCACCTGTTCTGGATGTCTTCCTTTGTGCGCAAACATGGTGATTGTGCGTTCACCCTGTCGACGATCCTCTCCCACATCTTGGTTTTCTGCGACATGGGGGTCTGTTGGACCAGTGTACCAAACATCTGTGGCTCTACCCGGAGGATCTCATCTACCAGGACTTCCAATTCACTATCTAGGAACTTTGGATTCTTCTTTGGGGGCATGGTGATGGGTGGTGGTGGTGAGTGATGTGTGTGGGGGTGTGCAAGTGAGGGTGTGTGAGTGTGTGTTTTGCTGGGTGTATGCGAGGGTGCTATTTGTTGAGGTGCTGATGGTGTGTGGCTTGTGTGATGGATGAGCTGTGGGTGGGTGTGTGGTTGCTGTCTGTTGTGTGCTGGCAGGTCATTGGAATTTGCAAAGGATCATGGTAGGGATTTGTGTCCTTTCTATGGGTCGAGTTGTGGGTGTGTCTTTGTTCCCTGTTCCCCCCCCCAGTATTTATTGGCTTTGTAATTGCTTGTTTGGCCTTTTTTTGTGTGCTTTTCCCTTTGTACTTTTTGTGCATGTGGGAGACGTTCTTCTGACCGAGTCGGACCCTGCTGTTGTCTCGTGCGAGCTTCTCCGATTCGTTCACGCTGTGTTTGTGCTGTTTTCTGTGCTGCTTACGCGTCGGTCGCGGTGTATTGGGTTGCTTCGGCTCGCTGTTTTCTATGCGTGTCGGTCGTACGGCTTGAGCTCCGTGCGACTCGGTTGTGTTTTCCACGCGTTGCATCGTACTTGGCGGGTCGGATTTCGCGGGTACGTTTCGTTCGGGATTCTTCCAGGTGCGTGTCGGTCGGTTCGATTCGCGTGGTTTTCCGGCTGGATAGCTATTTTCCGCACAGTTCGGTCGGTCGTATTGTGTTCCGTACGAGTCGGTCGGATTTTGCACGCATTTTATCGTACTTTGCGGCTCGTGCTGCACCGGTACGTGTTGGTCGGAATAAATTCCGGGTCCGAGTCGGTCGGTACGTTTTCCGACCCATATCGGAATCGGCCCCTTAATCTTTTTATTTTTTTTAAAATTATGTTTATTATTTAATATTTTTTTATATATTTTATATATCTATAAAAAACAATATTTTTTATATCTATTTTTGTGTTATCGATATTTTTTTCTGACATTTTTGTGCTTATCTTTATAAATATAGGATGTCGATATTTTTGACATCTATATTTATGACTCGATATTGTGGTATGGGAATGTGTGTTGGGTGTTGATATTTTGTCAGTGAACCACCCGCTTCATTGAGGAAACTACCGGCCAATCTCACTGATTAACACTGATATGAAGATTCTGGCAACAAGACTGCAAAAGGTTATCAGATATCTGGTACAAGAACCAGGTATGACTGGTCACTGGACATTCCTCTCTTGCACCTTATTTGGATGTCTTGGCAGGCAGCAGATAAACATGTGTCCCTCTCCCTCGACGCTGAAAAAGTGTTTGATCGACTAAAGGGGGGATATCTTCTCCAAGTAATTTCCACAGGATGGTCATCGGCCCGACCATCTTCCCATGGTGGAATAGCTCTATCAACACCCTAAGGCAATTGTGACCTTTGGTGGCCACCTCTTGAAACAGTTAAAAAAAAAAGGCAAGGGATGCAGCAAGGATGCCCCTTGCATCACTACTGTTCCTACTTGCCCTTAAACCCTCAGCTATTCGCATCTGGTGCTCACAAGACATCAATGGCATTTCCATACCTATATGAGTGGTGAAACTTAAGATGTAGGCAGATTATCTATTATTGACATTGGCTTTCCCCGCTACTTCAGTGGAGATACTTATGGAACTCATCTCTTGATTTCCTTGTTTTTCGGTTATGAAATCAAGTGACCATTGATGGTATGTACTACAGCTCAATCCCTTTGTGGCCTCCACTTTCAATGGGTGCTGAGTGGTATGAACTCCTTGGGAGTGTTTATAAGCAATGCCCTGCAGCTCATGGTTAGAGAAAAGTTAACGTTAATGGCATAAACGCAAAAAATACTTACTCATATAGGACAAATTCCACCTATCAATATGGGGATAAAACCATGCGTTTAAAATGGTGATTGCACCCTGTTTAATTATATTTTCATGATGTTGCCACTTCTGATTCCAGTGGTGCAACTCCATGCTATTGATCACCAAATCAAATCCTACATCTGGCATGGAAAATAACCATGCCTAGATGGAATAAAACTACATGCTACATGCAACTACAGAATGTGAAGGCATCCACAGTTCCAACCTCGAGCAATATCATAGAGCTCAGCACTTCCTGCAACTCACTTATCATTTTCATCCAAAGCTGGAAAACCCTGCCTGGGTACTATCGGAAAACCACCCACTGGGCTGTCTTGAAGGGATTGCACTTGTTCACCAGAAAACACTTCCTTCTGGGTCCAAACCGAATCCCATACTGGAAGGGACCATTAGGATGTGAATCCTGGGCCACAAATCCCTAAATAAACAACCCTTCCTACATGGCCAAGGACCCTTATGGAACTTAAAAATCCAACTTGCAGCGAAGTCTCTGTACTGGCCATCATGGAAGAGAAATGTCATTGCTAAACTGTAGCATATCATGGTGAATGAGTTGTTCAAATCTTTTTCGGACCTGAATGAAGAATTCCAACTTGAACAGAATTACATGCAATTAGAACATGCCTTGTCGACAAACTGTGTTTTAGGGAGAATGCATTGACAAATTCTAATAGCTTTGATTACCTACAAAAGTGGGGCACATACAGGAAACTAGTGCCATAGAGGGTTTCCCGGGAACATCATTTATTTCAAAGAGGCCTTCCCTGTCACAAACAAAAGTTATGTGACACATAGAAAGGCCTTCAACCTTTGTCCTCCTAGTCAAGCAGGTACAAAATCTAGTGGTTATGCCAAGTATAAAGTTGGCATTCCAAGGCACCTTCTGCAGAACGCCCTCTGGAACTGTGGAAGAGCAGAAGAGAACTGTATCTGCTGTCTGGGACCTGAGAGGATCCCTAAATGGCTGGACCTGCTGCCTCTTGTACTAGGGACAAACACACATACCCCAAGGATCATTGGCTGACCTTCTGTGTGCTATAGTGCTACAAAAGATGCAATATGCATTTTTCATGAAGTTCCCATCTTAGTAGTTCCAACTGGATCTGAACTGGACCCTGCTGGTGGCCTCTACTGGAGTTATTCTTGACCCCCCTAAGTGCTGTTTCTGCAATCCTGTGACCATTGGCTGAGTCTAATTGGAGTTCTCCTACTACCCCTGAAAACCTAGGACTTAGAAACATTTTGTACTTCCAGAAACCCAGAGGACTGGGACAAACTACCCCACCCTATTCGACCAAGGTGTGACCTTGCTTGGCTAAAACACAAGGCTTCTCCTGCTCTGAGCTTCTCTACAGCACCAAATCAGGTTCAGTTGACCGCCAGTATAAAGATTTCTGACATCAAGAAAACCAGCGTCAGATACAATCATAACTTTGGCCGCTGCAGTATTCCAAGCTCCAAAAAGAGATTAAGGGTCTGAATACGAATTTGGCAGTGTTGCAGCTGGCTGCCACGCCAGCGCCCCGCTACAACACCACCAAACCCATAGTCAGACCGCCCGCCAGATTCCGACAGGAACCAGGTAGGGTATTCCTGCTCTTGTGGTCCCAGAGCGGTGCCTTTCTAAGGCTCATATGTGAACCTTAGAAAGGCAGCGCCATGGAAGCACCAAGTCACGTTCCTGCACGGATGCCGTGATGGAACAGGGGTTACATACAGACAGGGGGGCACACCATGTGCCCTCCTGCATGCATTCCTAGGCCCAGAGACAACAGGCGGCCCTGTAGGGCCACCTCAGTTTGCTTACCACCATCTTTTTTATGGTGGGCTCACCGCCATGAAAAGGGTTGCATTGAGGAGACGCATAATATGCTTGGCGGTGCCACAGCGGCACTTCCAGCATCTTGCAGCCTTTGACCGCTGTGCCACAGCTGCAGGATCATGAACCCCGGTGGTTGCAGCAGTCCTGTGGCGGTCCCACCACCATGCCTGTAATACGGTGATTACGGCATTGTATTCAGGCCCTAAGTCCAAAGGTAAAAATGTTCACCATAGAATAAACCAAAAGTATTCGACCAGCAAAAGGACTTCACTTGGCACCAAACTTTAATTTCTCCCACACTCTGAACTTTTCCCGCCAAAACCAACCGCTTCATCAGTACCTCAACCAATGCCTATTTGACTTTTCCTCAGAATATAGCCTGCTGCCTTCCATGCTAAAGGATTTTGACCTCCAGAAAAAGAGTAAGGGCCAGATGTACAACAACAGTTTTTAGCAGTCGCACAACGAAAATTGGGCCATTCGAAACCGCTAAACAGGGATGTAGCATGTACAAACCCTATTTTGCGAGTTGTTAACCTATTACCGGCTCACAAAATAGGGTTTGCGAGGTGCTATTACGAAAAGGCGTGCCAACTGCGTCCCTTCGAAATAGCAAGTTGCAGGGGGATGTACGATTGTTTTGCAACTGCAAATGTGATTGCAAAACAATCGCAGTTACCATCAATTTCAAATTGGTGGTAAGCCAGTCGCAAGCAGGAAGGGTCCCCCTTCCCCTTTGTGTTCAGTAGCAAAAATATGTATATATATATTTTTTTCTGTTCAAAATGTTTTATTAAAGTTTGCAAACAGAGATAGACAGTGGTAAAAGAAATAAATATACAGTTAGAGAGGCGGGTTACATTGAGGGGTAGAGGGAAAGGCTGTGCATAAAGTGATTCATTATACAGCAATTGATATAGATAATTTCTTTGCGTGTGAATAAATACAGATACAATTAGGCATAAATATCACAGTCAGTCGGTAATATCTGAACAGCAAGGGTACATACATGCATTTTCATAAAAAGACTTTACATTTTCGAATGAGTCATACATCGGCGATACATATGCATATAAAACATTTTTGGTACTGCTGATCAAAAAATGTAACCTAATTAATACACCTTGATGTCTATGAAACACCGAGGATCTTATCCCGGTTTAGACATTTATGCCGTTTTAAACAGATTGCATACTGTGTGGTTATACGGTGTTATAATTCTAGAAGGATCCCAGTGTATACATAAGATGCGCACAGGGGTATGCAGACATAATATTGATGTTTAAATATCGATGTACCAGAATATCGATGTTTAAATATCGATGTACCAGAATATCGATGTTTAAATATCGATGTGGCACAATATCGACCTGCAAGAATATCGTCGACCAGAATATCGACATGCAGGTAAGAAATATCGTTTTACTTAATATCGAAGTTAGTAATATCGTTAGTAAAAATATCGTTGTTAATAATATCAAAATTTATTTTAGTGTTCTGTATTTCAGTATGTGTTAAAAGTATGTGATTTAAATATTTTGTATAATTATAGCTTATTTTTGTAATGTATGTTTGAAATTTTAGAAATAATTAATTTTATGATAATACATTTTTGCGGATTTTAGTTTTTGTAGCGGGTTGTGGGTTTATAGGGGAATAGGGTGGGAAATAATTTAATTATAATTAATTAATTAATACTTTTAATTAATTATTATCTATGTATTTAATAATTTATATTGTTAATTGTGTTAATTAATTTGTTATTAAGTAGTTATTAATTGGTTATTAATTATTAATTGGTAAATATGTTAATTGTTTTATTTTTAAAGGAGCGGGTTGTGGGTTTATAGGGGAGTAGGGTGGGAAGTAATTTAATTATAATTAATTAATAATTTTATTAATTAATATTTATGTATTTACTATTTTATTTTGTTAATTGTGTTAAATAATTTATTATTAATTAATTATTAATTGGTTAATTATTAATAATTAATTTGTAAATATGTTAATTGTCTTATTTTTTTAGGAGCGGTTTGTGGGTTTATTAGGGAGTAGGGTGGAAAGTAATTTCATTATAAATAATTAATGAATAATCTTTATTAATTAATATTTGTGTATTTAATATTTTATATTGTTAATTGTGTTAAATAATGTATTATTAGTTAATTATTAATTGGTTATTAATTATTAATAATTAATTGGTAAATCTGTATATTGTGTTATTTTTTTAGGACCGGGTTGTGGATTTATAGGGAGTAGTGTGGGAAGTAATTAAAATGTAATATATATATCTTATATAATATTTCGTTTTTGCTATTTTATAGTCTTAATAGTGTGAATTAATTTATTACTGATTGTTTTTAATTTGATTGTTCATTGTTATTAGTAAAATAATTAATTTTTAAGCAATTATGTTAATTGGGTCATGTTTTACAATATTGCTGGTGTCATTTATAGGGGATTTGGTGGGACGTAAATTATTTTTATTATTTAAGTATTTGTTAATCAATGTTTATTATTTTGCTGGAGTGGGAATAGTAAATTATTCCATTCCGCTATCCAACACTTTCCCTACTGTTGCACTTGTTGGAGTGGGAATAGTAATTTTATCCCCTCCGCAATCCAACACTTTCCCTACTGTTGCACTCGTTGGAGTGGGAATAGTAATTTTATCCCCTACGCTATCCAACACTTTTCCTACTGTTGCACTCTGTGGAGTGGGAATAGTAAATTATTACCCTCCGCTATCCAACACTTTCACTACTGTTGCACTCCCTGGAGTGGGAATAGTAATTTTATCCCCTCCGCTATCCAACACTTTCCCTACTCTTGCACTCCCTGGAGTGGGAATAGTAATTTTATCCCCTCCGCTATCCAACACTTTACCTACTGTTGCACTTGCTGTAGTGGGAATAGTAAATTATTTCCCTCCGCTATCCAACACTTTTGTATTGTTGCACTTGTTGGAGTGGGAATAGTAATTTTATCCCCTACGCTATCCAACACTTTCCCTACTGTTGCACTCCGTGGAGTGGGAATGGTAAATTATTCCCCTCCGCTATCCAACACTTTCCCTACTGTTGCAGTTGTTGGAGTGGGAATAGTAAATTATTCCCCTCCGCTATCCAACACTTTCCCTACTGTTGCACTCTTTGGAGTGGGAATAGTACATTTTTCCCCTCCGCTATCCAACACTTTTCCTACTGTTGCACTTGCTGGAGTGGGAATAGTAAATTATTCCTCTCCGCTATCCAACACTTTCCCTACTGTTGCACTTCCTGGAGTGGGAATAGTAAATTATTCCACTCCGCTATCCAACACTTGCCCTACTGTTGCACTCGTTGGAGTGGGAATAGTAATTTTATCCCCTCCGCTATCCAACACTTTCCCTACTTTTGCATTCCCTGGAGTGGGAATAGTAATTTTATCCTCTACGCTATCCAACATTTTCCCTACTGTTTTAGTTAATGTAGTGTAAAATGTTGCTTTAAAATTAAATAATTTTTTTTTTTTTGCAGAGTTTTATATAGCACGAACTTGACCCGAATCAGGTATCAGAGCGCTTTACATAGCACCAGTTACGTTACATGAGGACACACATTCATTTTGGTTAGGCACGGGGAGATTAAGTGATTTGCCCAGAATCACAGGATATTCAGCGTCATTGCCGAGACTCAAACCCAGTTCCCCAGATTCGAGGTCGGCCTCCCTAGCCGTTAGGCCAACTCCTCTCCCCATAATTATTTTAATTTATTATATATATAAATTTTATTTTATATTTATGTTACAGGTGTATGTATATATATATATATATGTATTTATAATTTGTTATGTTTCTAACATTTTATAATTTAATAAAATAATTATTTATCAATATTATTAAGTAAATATATATATATATATAATTATTTTTATATATGTATATTTACTTGTTTCTTATATTACATTTATTATTTATAATTTTTAAAAATGTTAATAATTCTAACTATGTTTTTATTAATTATATTTATTATTTAATTTATTTTATATTATTTTTAAGACATTTAAAAAAACGATATTTTGAACAACGATATTTTAAACAACGATATTTTGGTTTCGATATTTTTGTACTTACCTTTGTAGAGATAGGATGTCAATATTCTTGACATCGATATTCTCTACACGATATTTGTGTACCTCGATATTCCTGTCGTCGATATTCTGTCAGTGATCCGCGCACAGGTGTGAATAAAAAGTGATTGTCTCACGTGAATGAGGGAAGATGGCGGCAAGGATGACCTTGGGGATTAGTATAATACTAGCGGAAGTGTTTTACGTCAGACGTGAAAGGAGAATTGCCGAAGGAGAAGTGACCTTCTTTGAGGAGAATTCATGGAGGCTTGTGGATGAAGGCTCTTGCGTCTAGCGAGTTCCATATTGAACATCGGGAGGCGCGCCATCGGAATAGCTGTAGTGCAATGATTTCGGCTCCTCTGAGGAAAGTTAACCACTCTTGCCACATAGAGAAGGAGATCGCTTTAAAGTTTTTCCAGTTGTTCAGTATAAGCTTGCACGCCAAAGTGACCATTAGATCTAGTAAATAACGGTCATTGTCATTCTTGAGTTGGGAGTTCAAAAGGCCCAGAATAATGTATGAGAATTCTTTTGTTGGAAGAATATTTAGGGTATGTTTGATGCAGTCTAATACTTTGTTCCAGAAGTTCTGGAGGAGGGGGCATTTGAATAGCATGTGTGCTAGGTAGCCCTCTTGTTTATAACAGCACCAGCAGTTGGGGTCTTGTTTGAGTCCAACCTTAAAGAGTCTGGCGGGAATCCAGTCTGTCCTTTTTATTATCATATATTTCGTTTGTGATAAAATAGGTGAAATTTTGTGAGAGAAAGGAGATTTGTTGATGGCGATTCAGTCAAAGGCAATATCTTTCATATTAGATTCAGCTTCCCATTTTCGCTGATTACGTGTTAGACTTTTATTTTGGTTTGGTAGGAGAATTTTGTATATGTTGGAGACCAAGGGGCCGATTCCGATTCAGGCCGGAAATCTCCCCGACCGAGCCGGACCCGGAGAGATTTCAGAACCGAATCGGACCCTAGCAGTCCGACCGAACGAGTACGATGCGTCCGTATGCTATCGGACTCGATTCGCTCGGACTCCCATTGAAGTCAATGGGAGCCGGTCATACAACGCGTACGCGGGCTGCCATTCACTCAATGGGTGCGAGGCGAACAAGGGCGCCCCCTACAGCGGGTACGCGTCGTACCGACTCGCGCCGTACATGCACAGGTAGGGGGGACCCATGGGTCCCCCCCCCTGTGTGCGACTCGCGCGGATACGCGTACAAGGGGGGTCCGACACGGACCCGCAAAGTGCAGCTCCGACAGCTCTTTGGAGCCGGACTGCGCGAGTCGGTCAGACTGGTCGAGGTGCGCATCGTACTTACCCGGCCGGGGAACGTCTCCATTGCGCGGTGCGAGTCGTCTCCGTGCGAGTCGGTCGGAGCGGATAGGTCCCGCGAACGAGTCGGTCGGAGCGGTCGGGTTCTGTGAACGAGTCGGTCAGCGATTTCGCGAGCGCACGCATCGTACTCGCTCGCCCGGACGCACGTACGAATCGGTCGGGAATTAGGGCTCCGAATCGGATCCGGTTAAGCCGAATCCGATTCGGTGCCCTACCGGCCGAGATCGGAATCGACCCCCAAGTGACCTGCCTTGAGTAGGCGACCCAGAAGGGTAGTGAGAGATGGGGTGGCTCCCGAGATATTCTTTTTAGTAAGCCTTACTTTAAGCTGCAAGATATTATAAAAATCTAAATTTTCGAGATTGAACCGATTTTTCAAAGACGAGAATGGTAGAGGAGAAGTACCTTCGAAGATGTCTTGCACTAAGTTAATACCTTTACTTGACCAGTCAGACCAGAAAAATGGGGAACTGTCGATTTTGAGTGTGGAATTATATCATAATTCGGACAGGTAGGAATGTTGCAACTTAACCTCCAGACGTGAATCAAGGTTCAGAAGTGCTCTTTTGGTGTTCTGTATAATATTTCTAGAATGTGGTAGATGGGTTGTGTCCACTGTAGCTAATGCCACGAGAGAGGTATTCTGTATGAGGGACTTTTCTATCGTCACCCACGGAGGTTCATAAGATGGGTTATCAAAGAACCAGTTGGCACCCTGCTTGCAGAGAAAGGCTGTTTGATAGCTTCTGAAAATGGGTAGGGATAAGCCCCCTTTATCCTTGGCTAGCTTGAGTTTTTTCATAGAGATACTGGGTTTTTTGCCTTGCCATAGGAATTTACTAAAGATCTTATCAATTTTGTTTCAAAAATCTTCGGTTAAGGTCATGGGCAGCATGCTAATAAGATAGTTGATAAGAAGGGTGATCATCATTTTTAGTGTCTCAGCTCTGTCCCACCATGATAGGAATTTAGGAGACCAGTTATCTGCAAGGGAGTGAGGGGCATATTAGCAAGACCGGCGATAAAATTATCGCCGTTTTAGCGGCAGGAAACTGCCGCTAAAACGGCGATAATGGGCTTGCTAATATGCGTTATAGAATTCCAATAGAAGCCCAGGTTAGATGTGCAGGACATCTAACCTGGGCTTCTATTGGAATTCTATAACGCATATTAGCAAGCCCATTATCGCCGTTTTAGCGGCAGTTTCCTGCCGCTAAAACGGCGATAATTTTATCGCCGGTCTTGCTAATATGCCCCTCTATTTTTTTGGGCAGTATTTTTTCGTTAATATGTAAAGTAGTGATTAGTTCATGTCTAAACTCTAGTCCTAGATATTTAATAGACTCATGTTGCCAGGCAAGGCCCGATGATCCTAGGATACTTTTGTCACCACAACGGCTGAGGAGCTTTACCTCGGATTTGTCCTTATTAAGGGAGTAACCTGATACTTCTGAAAATTGGTATATGGTATTCATTAAGGCTGAAATGGCAGAGGAGGCATCTTCAGTAACAATTAATACGTCGTCTGCGTATGCAGCAAGCTTGACAGTTGTGTTACCAAAGGAGATACCGGCAATATCTTTGTTTTCTCTGATGTGTTGGAGGAAGGGCTCCAGTGCTAGAAGAAAAAGGGGGGGGCGAGAGAGGACAGCCCTGTCTTGTACCTTGATTCAGGTTAAAGGCAGAGGAAATTATGCCTCCGGCTCTGACTTTGGCGGATGGTTTGTGGTAAAGGGCCATTATCATTTTGATCAGTTTATCCCCTAGATTAAATTTCTCCAGAACAGCCTTAAGGTATCTCCAATCTACCTTATCAAAGGCTTTTTCTGCATCCAATGTGATGGCTACCGTGGGTGAGTCTAGGAGGCTAGCCTTTTCTATGGTATGGCATAGCAAACGCGTATTGTCACTGGAGAGCCTGTGCTTTAAAAATCCCACCTGCGATTGGTGTATTAGCTTAGAAATGTATTGTTGAACCCTATTGGAGGGAATAGCGGCAAAGATTTTGCAATCGAGATTTATTAACGATATCGGCCTGTAGTTTTTAAGTAAGAGGGGATCTTTACCTTCTTTGGGCAGGACAGTTATGACTGCTTCAGCTGGCCAGTTTCTGAGAAGTGATCAAAGAGTTTCACTAGTGGTGACACTAGGGATGTGGAGAAGGTTTTAAAGAATTTTGCATTAAACCCGTCGGGGGCCTCCCATCTTGTCAGGTCTGATGTCTCACAAGCTTTGTTATCGTCAAGAAAGTTATGAATCGTTTCTTTGATTGCCTGGATGCTACTTTGATCAGTTAATATCTCGTCATTGAAGCGCCAGCTTCTTTATTTTTTATGTGGTGCAGGGTCAGAGATGGAGAACGTAATACAGGAGTGGTCAGAAATCACTCTAGGTTCAATTGTGGTTTGGTCTACATTACATAGTGCATTGTTGGAGATCAAAATATAATCTATCAGCGAATGTGACTTATGGGGAAAAGAATAGCATGTATATTCTCTTTCTGCCGGGTTCTGGATTCTCCAGGTGTCTACTAAGTCGAATTTCGAACAGATTTTCTTCAGCGCTTTATGTGACTTGTTTGGGTGAAATGGGAACCTAGAATTTTTGTCTAGATGAGGGTCAAGAGGTAAGTTAAAGTCCCCCACAAGAAAGATGGTGGCTGTGTCAGGGATTTTACCTAACTGTGAATATAGATCATCCCAGAATGACGGATCGTCCTTAGTAGGAGCATAAATGTTAGCCACGTAAAACTCCACCTTTTCTTTAGTAAGTTTTGAGATAACCCATCTTTCTTGAGAGTCAGAGGAGTTCGAGATTAAGTTGATTCTGGAGTTTTTTGTAATTAGTGTAATTCCCCCATTTTTCTTCCCTACAGCTGCTGAGTAGGCTCCATCTGAGAAGTGATAGTTAGCAAAATTCTGGGCTAGTGTGCTGTCAAGTTTGGTTTCTTGGAGAAGAATTAGGTCACCTTTTTGTTTGTTCAAGTATTCTACTATCTTTCTCCTCTTTACTGGATGATTCATTCCTTTCACGTTTAATGAGATTAGCTTAATGCATTGGTTCAAACCCGCAATTTGGTATGTGAGAGAGTATTTCTACGTACCAGTGTCAACCTTCTATGAAGTGGCGTTAACAAAAGCCACGTCTTGTTGTGAAACTTCCCTTTGTATGTGTCAGTCTGACATGAGACATAAGGAACACAAATCAATGAGCAAGAAAGCCAACAGAAGATACAGTAATACAAAAGAAAACCCCAACCCATATCAATCCCCCCTCCCCACAACCCCCCACATTCGCCAACGGGCGTAGCGATAAGAGGAGAGTACCTCCTCCGGAGGAACAAGTGTTTATAACTTCATTGTTTTGGAGCAGAGCCCCACAAATTCAGGTAGGACCTATCATTGTGTGAGAGATCAACTTTGGAAATGCATATGTGTGTATGTGAATTCATTTCATTTTGTTTGTGATTATAGAAATATGCAGGAGAATGAGAAACGCGCTGTTACATACATTAGATGTGTAAAAGGTGTGTACGCTAGATATGGGTAGTAAGGTTACGTTTGAGCACTGATGAGAAGAGACCTGTTCGTGAACAGAGATTTGTGCAGTGAGTGAGACTATAGGTATGTGCAGGTAAGTGTAATACGTGAGGTTACCTGTAATAAATGTATAGTAAGTGTGTGCGATGGGTATGTGTAGCAAGGTTACGCTCAAACAATGACAAGGGAAGACCTGCTTGTGTGCGAAAGCACAAAGGATCAGCATGCAGGTACTCTTCAAAGTCTCTTTGTAGATTAACAACATATGTTTAGGAAAATTGGAATCATGTGCAGAGGGTGTAGACAAGCATCCTTCGTACAGGATCAGGTATAGTGCGTAAAGTGTGTAAAAAGTGTGTGCAATGGATATGTGTGGCAAGGTTGCTCTCACGCAAATATGAATGAAGACCTGCGTGTGAGCTTAAGCACAAAAGTTCAGCTTGTAAGAACTCTTTAAAGCCTCTTTGAAGGCAAACAGCAATTGTTAGGAGAAGTAAGAGCCATGTGTAATAAGTGTGTGCGGTGGAAATGTGTAGCTATAAGTACGTGTGTATAAGCTCTCAGGTTAAGAGCTCCACAGCAGGTAAGTACCTCAGAATTTAAAAGATCTTGATAAGATGGAGGTATTCTAAGTGCCAGTTTTAGTTTAAGTAATTCCTAGCTTGGGGCACAGAAGGGAAAGGAGGACCGATATGTCCGTACATGTAGTCGGAAATAGGAGTACACATGCTATTAGTAGTCAACTTACAAACGGGTAATATATGAAGTAAAAGCTGCACTACGGGTAATGTAACTACATCTAGATAGCATTCCTTTGTTATTGAAAGGAGGATAGTGAAACTACAGTGTGTCCTCCTGTGTTTGCAGAACACGGATTGCATTGGCCACCAGTGGCAAACAAAATAATACATAAATAAGGGAGCACGGCCCATTCATGGATAGCCAGTGACAGTAGGGTGAACTATGCCCTAAAAGGAACAGGCAGCGACCAGGTACGCGACCTTTATTTTAACAGGACTCAGTCAGATCTTACTAATGATACTTATGTCTTCCGATCGATAATACTGTTTTCCCCCCCTCTTTTTAAATCTGTAGGATAATACAAACAGGAAACCGTAGTACCTTGCACTAAAAATTAGGATCGCTAATAGAGAAGCATCAGTGCCCTCTTGTGGACTATAGTGAAAACATAGAGGATCCATGGTCAAGGTAAATTAAACACCAACACTCAGTGCGCTATATACCTTCACCATCACGTTATTAAGGACTCATGCCGAAAAGAAGATAGGCATTATCACTTGTTTAATATATACTTTCCAGACATTCGATGGATCTCACTTTGCAGAGCCTGGTTCCGTACTAATAATATCGCACCATTCGGACGCCATGCATGGGTTCAACGCCCTGGATGGAGTGCACCTAGAAAAGTGATACACTCAGCAGCTACAGGTAAATTTCTACACTATTGCTGAGAGCTCTAAGCTTCATTGGGTACAGATCCTTAAACTTGGATGAAACAAAACATAGAGTGACTTCTATACAGGCGATTTACCTAGTTGAGGATGTTTTCTCTTTCTTTCTTTTTTCTTTCTACCGTCTCATTTTATGTTAATGTTCAGAAATAGGCTTAATTCATGCAATACTGGAACAGTAGCATCACAAAGTATGTGGGTACGAAGGGCTAACTTCTCACTCTCACCATTTATGCCCTACTCTTTAAGACCACAGACCAGTACTCACTCTCTGATTGGTGAGTAACAGAATCGTGATGCATTCCTTTTTCCAAATTCTTGTCACACATGAATGTGACCATTCTTTCAAATTGTCTGCATGAGGGGTGATGGTTCTATGACACTATTTCTTATGAGGAGCATTCACTTGTTCTTAAATTTAGAACTATGGAGAAATGTAAAATATCTCCAGGGGTATACACAGAAAATTAAGACTAATATTTCCTTCTCCCATTGTTTCCCCCTTTTTTACCAGATTCCCCCTTCCTTCACCCATTATAAATTATAAAATAATAGGTCCTGAAGAAGATGGAGAACAATTATTCAGTCCATTGAAACGTACGTCGGCCAGAGAGTTTGACACCCCAGTTTTCAGCACAGCAACCGAGGGTTGATTCTATCACCCCGTTTTTTCCATCTGTGCATGCAGTGTTGTTCTGGGTTGTGGAGTGATGGTGTGTAGTGTGTAAGGGATATGTTTGAAGATGAGAGAGGTGTGAGTGTGTGGGGGTTTGTTTATTACGTAGTGACATCACCATATTATACCAGCTGTTGAGATCAGATGTAATACACATATTGTACTACTATTCAAACAATGATGACAGTCACAGCAATGTACATGTAGAATGTTTTTATAAAAAATGAATTAAATGATGATATTTAAAATGTGAAATATAAGCAAAAAAAAAGAAAAAATTACAATAAAATATGAAATAATAGCTAATAACTTTTTTGTGGAGAACAATATTTTCTATGCCCCTTATTTGAGCCCTTGAGAGCCAGCAACACAGAAATATAGGTCTAGAGTGAGTGTGTTTTTGCTTTTTTAAGCTCTCAGGTAAAATCAGAAGCATGTGTAATAAATGTGTGAGAAGGACATACAAAAAATTGTGCAGTATGTGCAGTAGGATTGTCTTACCAATCTGTAACAAACGTATGCAGACTTTTCACTTTGTGTCAGCATTTGTCAGCGTTTGCAGAGAGAGACAAAGTTGGGGATAACGACCAACATGTATAAAGGCATCATTCGTGCATATAAAGTCAGATACTGTTACAGGTTTAGGAGCAGGACTATTTACCTTAAGGAGGACATTACCTATTTGTTAATACATTACATTCTTGGTTATTGTTGGCAGCTGTTGGTAGAAAGAGTTATTACTAACTGACAGACGATCAACACCTTACCGGTTTGAGCTAGACATATGCTGGGGTGAGAGGTACAAAAGACACAGTCTTACATGTTATCAGGTAACATACGTTCTGTTAGAGACCGGTTCAGGAATAGTCACCAATTTCAAGAACATGAACAGTCATGATCGGCAGTGGGATTTGAGTCCTTGAGAACTGAAGTATTCATTTGTATTTTACCTTTCTCGTCTAGGAACTTGTTGATTACGGCTGGATCCGTAAACACAAGGAATGCCTTGTGAGAAAATCCTGAATCTTGTTGGGCCAATGAATGATACTTGTATTCCAGCTGTTTTCATTTTAGTACGTAGATTCAAGAAACCTTTGAGTGTTTCAACAGTCAACTTAGAGTAGTCCTGAGAGCTGAAAATTTTTGTGCCTTTCCATAGTATGTGGTTGTGCTTCCTCATGTGGTTTAGGATGAGATCTACGCGTTGATATCTTAGCGGCTTGCACACTATGGGTCGAGGTGTTTTGTAGTTTGGAGATAACCGTGTTCGGACCCTGTGGGCCCTATCAAATTCCAGATCCTTGTCAAATTTCAGATTGGTTGCCTGGGTGAACCATTTCTCTCGAAAGGCAATGCAGGAGTGGGCTGAATCTTTTTCACCTTCTGGCATGCCAAAAATACGTAGGTTGCCACGCCTGTTTCTGTCTTCTAATTCTGATATTTCTTTAGCAAAAGAACGGGAGGAGTTACTGAGATTTTGAATGGTCTTTTTCATTATATTCCCGTTGTCTTCCAAGTGGCTGATCCTGCTTTCCGCTTCTGCGATTCTGGAGCTTGTTTCCTCCATATCTTGACGAATGGCTGCAATTTCTTTTTGCATGAAGTCAGTGTTTGTCTTTGTTGATTTAGCCAAAGCGTGAACATCTGCTAGCTTTTTTAGGATCATTTCCATTGTCGAGTTAATGTCTTGTTTTGCTTTTAATGGAGAGTCTGGTTGCAATGGATCCGCTTTCACTCTTTTTAGTGATTGTTTAGTGTCTTTTTCCGTCATTTTTGCCGATGGATAATTGAAGAATGTTTTCTACGATCTGACCTTGTGAGCGGTAGGACTATGATTGCCTTCCTACAAGAGAGTCAGCTGAACCAGAGTGTTGTTGATGAATTTAGTAGGTATCACTGGTTCCTTTGCAGCTTTTAAAGAAGCAACAAGTGTGAGCAACCAAGGATGGCGCTGTAAATGCTCGAAGTAACACTAGAATTACACTCAGTTTGCATTGAAATTGCGCTATGTTAGCTCACCCTAAAGTGGCACAGGTTAAGCCAAGTTAGATTTGTTCTTTTACTGGCACATACATGTACAGCTGAAATCTGGTAAGCTATTAATCTCATAAGCTAGTAATCTCAGGCGGCCATTTTGCGACTGTAAATATTGTGCTGCAGACCCCTGGCATCTGCTGGTCTCGTTGCACAAATCTGTGACTTATAGATGTGTGATACCTTTGGGAATTGTCACAGATTCTTCACACCTTGTTGCCTGTTAACTGTGGCCGAGTAGAGACCTGGTTAATTGCAATAAGTGGTGATTGCTTGCTCAGTTCAACACTGCAATGGGCACCATCTTAGAGTCAGGCATCAAAATCAGGCACTCAGACAATTGACAAGGAGTACAGAAGAAGACTCAGGAGTAAGGTCTTGATCACTTTTATAACCACTGGCGCTGACAGACCTAGTCAGATACTGAGGAACAGTGAGCCTGAAATTTGGAGCGATGAGCTGTATGTCCAGGACAATCAGATTTCCTCCATTTTGAGGTCAGACCACTGGAAGGAGCCGACCGATAAAAAACACATATTACAACATATTACAACACCACTTTATAATTACAAGTCCATTGCATGCATTCCATGTAGTCTATGATGCAGATTTAAGCATTTACTTCCATAAAGCTACATTTGATGATCAGATTGCTCCAAAATAGTTAAACTGCCGACATCTTGAAGTCAGGCAACCAGGACAAGCTGCTAGGTGAACAGCGCTTGAAGACCCTTCCAAAATGACACAATTGGTCAGAGCATGCACACCGTTTTATCTGTAATGCAGATTGATTCCTTTTGAAAACCTTTTAAACCATTAGGTAGTGTTAAAACGGGAGCGTGTTATTATGCCGGCCACCATATTGGGGTCAGGCTTCCAAAATGATTCAGCCTCCGGTGAGCTCCACAAAATTCATTTAACTTTATTCAGCGCAATAAATCAGGGTCGGGTGCGCTGTTTAGTAAAAATATGCTCGCTCCCTTACTTCTTATGCCGTTTAGGGAGCTCCGCGCCGTGTTTGAAAGGAGCCTGAGAGCAAAGTGGTTTGCTGCCCTTGGGGCCCTGCTTATGCCACAGACCGGGGCCGCTGTCAACCCGATGAAATCCGTCGACTCCAGGCAATATGCGTGGACCGGGTGGTGCCTCAACTCATTACTAGCATGGGACCTCCCCTTCCTAGAGGCTGCATCCCAAAACACCGCCGTGATAGAGTGTTCCTCCGGAGCGGAGCAGGTGACTCACGCCGCCATCTTCCTCTGCGTCCAAACCACGCCCCTATTTTTTAAGAGCAGGCAGTCCCACAAACCAGTATCTGCCCTTAAAATTTTTTTTAAAAACTTTTTATTTCTTTCCTTTAAAGGAAAATAGGCTGCATTTGACAAAAAAGTTTTTTTATTTAAAAAGCAAACACAGTCATGGGGGTCTACTGCCCCCAGCAGGCCACCATCCCTGTGATTGTTGCCCATTCCCAATGGGTTGCGAATTGTGACCTGCCTCATGAATATTAATGAGGCGGGTCATTTGCAATCCCATTGGGTATTGCTAAAAGTGGCCGAGACACATTAGTACATTCTGTTATGAGAGTTGCAAATTGCAAGTCCCAAAATCACAATTTGCGACCCGCAAAAAGGAATGGTCATATATTTGGCACTTAGGGGCCTATTACGATGGCGGTCGGAGGCACCACCGCGGTGCTGGCGGTGGCGGAAAATGCTTTTTTCCGCACGCCAGCTGCGGATCTCACGCCCGCCATATTAGGATGGCCAAACTTAGCCCATTTCCCATCCGGTGTAGTGCGACGCTAACCGCCATCAAAGTGCGCCCGCCACTGCGGCGGTGGGAGCCAATGGAGACTCACCGCCATGCGGAATGACGTCCCAACAAATCAGGATGCCCCAAACAGCCAGTCGCACCGCAGCGGAGAAACCGCCCAACCTAAGACGGCGGAAGCATCACAGCAGAACGCTAAACCTGATCCCCGGTCCCAACCGCCCTGTCCCGAGCGCAATGGACCCAGCTTTGCACGTCTTCCCGGCGCTGTACCCGATACATCACCAGCAACTCATGGCCCGTCGCGGACGATGCCGCAGGTACGCAACACAACTCCGCACACAACCACAACACACAACGCATGGGCTGAACTAGGGTTCCTCTCCACACCAGACACCCTGGTGGGGACAGGAACACATCCACAAGTGTACCCACACATGTCCTACCGGTCACCAAATCACCCCTCCGCATCCAGGTCACCCATCCACCACGATCATTAAGTAACGTCCCGGGCACGTCACCGCAGCGTTGAAAACGCGGGAAAACATGCGCACAATGCAGAAGGCAGGGCCAGCACCAGGCATGGGTAGTGCACAAAGACCACAGGGCCACACCCCCACACACCAGGCCCCCCCATGAATGGACATGCCATGTTCCCCTCCTGTGCTCCCCCATGCACAACAAGCCAGGTGAACCCACACCCTGCACCACACACCAAACGACTAGGGAGACAGCCACAGCAGGAGTGGCTGCAGAGGAACACACAGCACAGAAGCACATGGCGAGGGCAACCCACACACCACAACAACACTACACACATGGCAAGAAAACTGAGTCCAAGCAGAAAATGCACACACACACACACACAGATAATGAACAATCACTCCACTGGACACACAGCCTGCCAAGTCACACAGACATACCCCACACTGACACACAGCCACATACACAGACCACATGCCAGCAGCAATGGAGTACAACATATAGGAAAGCTAAAGTGAGGTGCCCACAATTGGAAGGCCAAGGAGCCAACTACCAAGCATGTGTACATCACATGCAAGACAAGGAATATATAAGAACACCCTCAGCCCATCAAATCATACATGGCTGGCACAGCGAGTGAAGTCAAATCACAGTCACCTCAGTGCAACAACTCAGGGAGACAGCAAGGCAACCCATGGATAGCAAAACCAAAGGGGATGATGGACGGAGTGTTGAACATTGCAAGCACTCACCCCCAGTCAACTGATCTGGGTTTAATCCATCATCATTCTTTAGCTCACTCCGCCACCCCAGTTCAGACATGGCCATATGCAAATCAGTCTGACCCTGTGCCTCATGGGAACAGTCCAGCCCGAACTGCCAAGCCATGTCTTCCATGGACCGGAAACAAGCATCCTGGGACCAGTTTCTGGCTTACAGCCGTCAGCCAGGCTATCTTGAATCCAGTGGCAAAGTGAGCAAGGGACCCACGTCTGGGCATACCCTGCCAACTTAGGGCGAACATAGCAAAACCAAAGGGGATGATGGACGGAGTGTTGAACATTGCAAGCACTCACCCCCAGTCAACTGATCTGGGTTTAATCCATCATCATTCTTTAGCTCACTCCGCCACCCCAGTTCAGACATGGCCATATGCAAATCAGTCTGACCCTGTGCCTCATGGGAACAGTCCAGCCCGAACTGCCAAGCCATGTCTTCCCTGGACCGGAAACAAGCATCCTGGGACCGGTTTCTGGCTTACAGCCATCATCAGCCAGGGAAGACATGGCTTGCAATGTTCAACACTCTGTCCATCATCCCCTTTGGTTTTGCTATGTTCGCCCTATGTTGGCAGGGTATGCCCAGACGTGGGTCCCTTGCTCACTTTGCCACTGGATTCAAGATAGCCTGGCTGATGACGGCTGTAAGCCAGAAACCGGTCCCAGGATGCTTGTTTCCGGTCCAGGGAAGACATGGCTTGGCAGTTCGGGCTGGACTGTTCCCATGAGGCACAGGGTCAGACTGATTTGCATATGGCCATGTCTGAACTTTGGTTTTGCTATGTTTAACCCATGGATAGGCACAGGGATTAAAGGAAGGCCCTGAAGTCAAACAGTGAACAGCCACACATATGTATCCAACTACTTGACAGGAGCATGTCAGCAGCACAACACACAGGGCTTATTGACACACTCCATGACTGTCAAACACAAGTAGGAATCCTCACACATACCCCCCATCACACCTGCAGCACACAACACCAGTGCCAGACACACAGAAGGGTGTCAATAAAGTCCAGTCAATACACAGAAACAATTACACTTCCTGGGGGCACCCACAAACATATCACACACAGGGATGCCAGAACCAATGTCTGCACAAAAACAGCCAAACACATAACTCAACTAAAACACACACAGAAGCACAACAAGACCAGACATGAACTGTGCAGCCAAACTGTGGAAAGGCAATGGGAGCGCAGACAGAACAGGAGTGCACAACCCCATCAGTCAGGAACAATGCACAGACAACATACCACAACACAGACAAGAAGTGCACCATCACAAAACAATCATGGACACAAACTGGGAGAAATGGGCCTACAATGACACACAGACAGACATACCACACCACCCATCAAGTCAACATGATGTCACAGTGTACCACATGGCTGCACATGCACAAGACTGACAAGAGACAGCTCAGATATGAGAGGAGAAAACAACAAGGACGCACCTAACAAAAGCACAGGAACTAGAATAGACCTAAGTTCATGTGACAGACACAAGTAAGGCACACCACACTGGCAACACACATCTGAATGAAACACACCACACCAACAAAACACACACACTGACATGCAAATAGAACACCACACACAGAGCATCTGTAACCTGCAAGAGACAACACAGCCCAAACACTGCACACAGCCACATCAAACACAACAGAAGCACATGCCAATAAATCACATTGCAAACACAGCAGGACATCAGGGGATGCACACCAGGCAAGGACAAGGCAACATACACCCACAGCACTGCATGCACACCAAGCAGTGTGTGCACACCAAACATACCAGTCCCACACAGACATGAGTGACACACCATGAACACCCACAACAACAATCAAAACAGCACACTGACAACATCACACTCAGGAAGTGAAGCAGTACCTCAGCAAACAAACATACACCTAACACAACACCCACAGATGCACAAGTCTGGGACACCAAAGTGGAAACAACTTGACCAGAGGACTGTGCAGCACAAACAGTTGAACTGCATATGAGCAACCATGACTGCTAAACAGTACAAGAAAATCACATATAACCAATAGGGAAAATGTCCTGAGTGGCACATTGGTCCTGTGCAAAGCTCTGCACCACAAAGCACAGTGTGACAAATGAAGTGATGGGGATGCACACACAGGCAAACCAAGGGGACAGCTGACATGAAAGTGAAGTGATGTGTACGTCAGTAGTGGACATGGCAGGAGTGTACCATACACAAATAGATGGAGTGCAGACTCACAATGGGTAGGCATCTGAAGCACAGATAGGGGATGGTATGACACCACACACCACATGCCATACTGGAGGCAATAAAGCCCCATGTGAGAGCAATGCATGAGAAAACACACCCACAATGTCAGTGTGGCTGAGCAGGGATGCACAGTGAGTACAAACAGCATCAAGACACATGGATGATCAACAAAACACAACACTGACTTGCCAGTCACATACTCTGCATACTCACAATTGCCAAAAACAACAAGTAGGAGTCAGCCAGAACTGCAAGGACACACCAACACACTGCACAGTGCACAACATACAACACACACATGTGCACACAATCACAGGGCTGAACAATTACACAAACAGGCACCCTACTCCTGGGTGACACGTGTATAGTTGACATTGCAGGTGCACATACACATCAACACTCACGACAAAGTCACCCCCTCCACACTGCACACTTCCTGACCACCCAAGTGCACACATTGAAAGTAACCCATGTGACTAGGATGACTGACCATCACAAGATGACTATACACCCACACTGCTGGGCACACAAAGCAAGATCACAAATACATGATGACCCTGGCCAGCCTGCCTGCAATCCTGTGGATAGAATCCCACTCTGTGCTGGTAGTGCATCCTAACAACACATGTGTACAATTTAGCAAACCTGAACATAGAATCATTAGGATAACAGTAGATCATCACAAACAACCATCAGTGCACCCCCAAGCCTCAGAGTCAAGTAGAACCGAAGTGCCTCTCACCACAGCCAAACTCTGAAATAGTGTAACTAGCAACTGGCAACGTTAAAGTGGCATACATAGCATGTGTCACATCAAACCATACCCACAAAGAAAACTCTTTATTTAGCAAGGAGACTGAGAAAGCAGACAACCGGAGCAACTGTCCTTATTACAAATGTCACAGATAGGCATAAAAAGTAGACAAGAGCAAGGCCAGTGGGCAGTCCAAACAGCAGAGTAGGTACATGAGAAGCTGCACAGGGAATGGGCAAACACAGCAATGTACAGCAAGGCCAGTGGCCAGTCCAAACAGCAGAGTAGGTACATGAGAAACTGCACAAGGAATGTGTGAGACTGTACACAGTCATGGGCAGCAACACAGCTAGGGGGATAACAATGGGCAGTACAGGCACCGCTGTGGGAGAGACAGGTGTGTGAGGGGAATTTAGCCTCAGACTTGTCTGTCAATCTGACTGGGAGCTGGCTGAGTGTCGGGGCCAGTTGGAGGACTGGACCTGGGAGAGAGCGGACCAGCTGAGCTTGAGGCATCAGTGGCTTTGGGAGCCGGAGGGCTGCTTGGACCGGGTGGTGTGGTGGCCCGTGGAGGCGGAGATATGCTGCCATGAGAGACAGTGTGGGAGGGAGAATGTGGAAGGGTACCTTTCTACTTCTTGGGGATTCGATATGGAAGTGTGGTCTTGGTAGGAGTGGGAGATGGGGCGGCCACAACAGGCACACTCACCACCAAAGCTGCATCAGGTGCAGACGGTGGCCCTCCCTCTGGGTACATGCTGGATCCAGCTGTTCGCTTGGCCTGGCCTTGCCTTTGCCCATCCATCCCCTGTTTACCAGGTTTTCCCCCTACAGTGCCCGCATTTCCCTGCTTCGCAGGGCTTTGGATGGGAGTTGAGGTTGTGGGTGAATCTGCCTTGGAGCCCTTCTTATGTGTGCTTTTAGCAGGCACCACCTTCTCAGCGGCCACGGAAACCATCTGCTTGTGCTTGCGAGACGCTTTTGGGACAGGAGAGTCCTTGGCTGGGGATGCCTCTGAGGCATGTGACCCTGAGGTCTGCTTCTTGGCTTTGTGGCCCTTGGTGTCGCCTGACGGGCTTATGTCTTTGCGCTCTGGGGTGGCTTTAGTTTTCTGTGGTGATGGTGTCTGCGCCCTGGACCACTTGGGCTGTTGCTGCTGTGTGCTGCGTGTGCTGTATCTTGACCTTGAGGTCTGTTGTGCGTGGTCACTATCGTCCAATGTGGCCACTGGCACAGGGGTGGACAAAGGGACTGGAGCTGGACTGCGAGATTGTGCCAGTTGAAGGGCTGCCGTCACTGCGTAGGACAAAGACTGTACAGTCCGGTGTAGCCCACCCACATCTGAATGTATGCCCTCCATGAAAGCAACCACCTATGCCAACTTTTTGTCGTGGTCTATGAAGGCATTGAGGAGAGCTGTCTGGCCCACACACAGCTGGCGCAAAAGGTCCACAGACTCAGCACTGATGGCAGCAGGGGGGACTTGGGCAGGGGCAGCAGTGCCTGGGGTGAAGGACACTCTTCCCTGCTTACTGGTGCGAACACGGGCAGCAACAGTGGAAGTAGCTGGGAGGGTGGGCACTGTACGCTGTGTGGTGGAAGAGGAGGCAGAGTCCCGTCCCCTGTGCCCGCCAACATGGATGCGTCACCGCTGGCGTCAGATGACGTTGAGCTTTGAGTCTCTGGCTGTGATTCCTCCAGCAGACTCCTGTCCCCCTCCGAGGCGCTGGTCACATCTGTGTCACTGTGCTCGTGTGCAGCTGTTGTGCTTGACGCTTCACCACTGGTGTCCATCCCCTGTCCTTCCGTGCCCACGGGAGATGCTGCATGAGAGAGAGAGATGTAGGGTCAGTTCATTGGCATCAACAGAACAAACATATGCAAGCAAAGCATCACTGAAGATGAAGAAATCTACATGTTGCACACCACCCTGTGCTATGACATTGTGCACCCTCAATTTTGAACTCGAACAGTGCATGTAAACAAGAAAACCAGGCATAAGTGAGCCATGTGATGACCACACAGCACAATATCCTGCCGGTGGCTCCGTTCAACCAGACACACAAATAGCTCTGAGCACACATAGGGCCCTGATGTGGGCAAGGATGAACCCCACAACACGTTGCCACTGTCATATCTGGATGGAGCAGAAGGGGACAACACAGATACAGACTCCAACATAACAGTCCACAATGGCCATGAGCTCATGCCATCCACCATGTTGTACTGTGGGGCACAAGTACTGTAGCACATTGGCGTCAGATGTCTCAGCCTCACAAATCTGAGGTTAGGCAATGCACGCATTGATGAGAGCACTCAGATTAGGCACACTGCCGTTCCCTTCCATGTGATTTCCCAGGCTACCCCAATGCAGACGATACCTGAAGCCCACGACTCAGAATGCAATGTCAATGCTCAGTACTCAAATCACACTAGGATGTACAGGTAGGGCAAATGCTTTACAGCTGCACCCAGCACAGACGCCACTCACAAGCCACTGCATCACACTACCAACATCACATAGCCCAGAGCTGTCCCAGGCTGTGAACACATGCAGCCAATCACAGCCAAAGTCACCCTTCCCAGAATACTCACCCCTAGCTTGCTGCTGATGCTCCTTCAAATGTGCATCCAGCTCAGGCTGTGTCACGGCCAGGATGCGGGCCATCAGTGGTGTCATGCTGCGCTGCGCCAACCTGCCAGTCCGAGGGAGCAGACCCAGTGTCATATCCGCTACGTTCTTGCTCAGCTGGCAGATGTCATCCCACCTCTTGTGGCAGTGGGTGCGCCGTCGGTATGAGACACCCAGAGCCCGCACCTTGCATGCAATGGCCCTCCACATGGCCTTACGCTGGTGTACTTTGACCTGCAGGCATGGGGGACAAGAGGGAGAAAACATCAGTGACAGTGTTCTGTACCAATATCTCTCAGTACAGTGGCATGATACTGACTCATACCAAATCCACAGATATGTCTTACAGAGACAAGAATGCATCTCACATGGTACATCAGCATGGGAGAACAACACGTAAATACATGCAGGTGGGAGGGTGGACACAGTACCTGCCCATATCATACACATGCAGCATGCCAGCACATGAAGCCATGTCTAGTCTGCCCACATCTACTGTCCATCATTAGGTAGAGCAAGAAATACATTACATATGTTGGGGGTTAGACTCACTGTGTACAACACTGCGCAGCCCTCAATGCCCTTTCCCTGTGAATGGCTCATTGTGTCATGGAGGTCACATTGAGGAACATGATCTCACAAACCTACACCCTTCTCACAAGGCCTGTCGTGTGCAAGCTACAGGGCTGAGATGGCTCATTGAAGGAGAGTAAAGAAAAAAAGACACATGTAACACTCTGTACATTGAGTGATGTGTCTTTGTCAGTTTGGGCGGTGACTGTGCAGGCCAGGTGGGCTCACACTGAGAAGGACAACAGGGACCCACACAGCCATTCACACAAGCAATCACTGTCCTGACTCCTGCATTACCAACTTGCTGCGTCACTGTATGGCTGACAAGACAATACATGTCCCTCAAATCTTGATGTGCAGGCAGGGAAACGTGGGAAATAGGCTACACACCCCTTCCCCCTGGAGAAAGCGTGCTAGGCAGTGCATGACATAACCCCACACTCACAGGCACATACTGCAGCAGCTCAACTTCATGTGTGCCCCCCCTGCACTCTCACTCACACTGTTGAAGACTTACCACGACATTTGGGGCACCATATAGCCTTGGATACTGTGTGAGCACCTCGTCCAACAGGACTTCCAGCTCCTCGCTGGTGAATGGACTGGTCTGGATCTTCAGTCCTCGCCATCACTGTGGCCAGGTGACAGCTGCAGCAGCAGTTGGTGTTGAGGGGTGGCAGGCAGCAGTCCCTGGAAACAGCAGCAGCAGCAGTTGGTGTTGAGGGGTGGCAGGCAGCAGTTGGTGTTAAGGGATGGCAGGCAGCAGTCCCTGGAGACAGCATCAGCAGCAGTTGGTATTGGGGGGTGGCAGGCAGCAGTCCCTGGAGACAGCAGCAGGAGCAGGTGGTGTGAAGGGGTGGCAGGCAGCAGTCCCTGGAGATAGCAGCAGAAGCAGGTGGTGTTGAGGGGTGGCAGGCAGCAGTCCCTGGAGAAAGCAGCAGCAGCAGCAGTTGAGGGGTCTCAGGCAGCAGTCCCTGGAAGCTGTGGAAATGTGAGGCTCTCTCCCACACATATAGCCCCCTGGGGCAGTTTCAGTGGTTCCAAGCTGATGCAATTGGTGTGCCAGGTCAGCCATTTTCAAATGCATCCAATGACCGGCCCCGCGGTGGCGGAGCACGCCTTCCGCGATTTTCAAAATTGCATTAGGCTACCGCGATTGTGATTCCCATTGGCTGCAAGGGCATGGGCATTGGCGGTGACACCGCAGGGGCCAGGCGTGCGCTACCGCGGTGGTGAATCTTTCAATTGCATCTAATGACTGGCCCCGCTGTGGCGGAGCACGCCTCCCGCGATATTTTCAAAATTGCATTAGGCTACCGCGATTGCGGTTCCCATTGGCTGCAAGGGCATGGGCATTGGTGGTGACACCGCAGGGGCCAGGCGCGCGCTACCGCGGTGGTGCATCTTTCAATTGCATCTAATGACCGGCCCCGCTGTGGCGGAGCACGCCTCCCGCGATATTTTCAAAATTGCATTAGGCTACCGCGATTGCGGTTCCCATTGGCTGCAAGGGCATGGGCATTGGCGGTGACACCGCAGGGGCCAGGCGTGCACTACCGCGGTGGTGCATCTTTCAATTGCATCCAATGACCAGCCCCGCGGTAGCGGAACACGCCTTCCGCGATATTTTCAAAATTGCATTAGGCTACCGCGATTGCGGTTCCCATTGGCTGCAAGGGCATGGGCATTGGCGGTGACACCGCAGCGGCCAGGCGTGCGCTACCGCAGTGGTGCATCTTTCAATTGCATCCAATGACAGACCCACGGTGGCGGAGCACGCCTTCCGTGATTTTCAAAATTGCATTAGGCTACCGCGATTGCGATTCCCATTGGCTGCAAGGGCATGGGCATTGGCGGTGACACCGCAGGGGCCAGGCGTGCGCTACCGCAGTAGTGAATCTTTCAATTCCATCTAATGACCGGCCCCGCTGTGGCGGAGCACGCCTCCCGCAATATTTTCAAAATTGCATTAGGCTACCGCGTTTGCGGTTCCCATTGGCTGCAAGGGCATGGGCATTGGCGGTGACACACCGCAGGGGCCGGGCGTGTGCTACTGCAGTGGTGAATATTTCAATTGCATCCAATGACCGGCCCCGCGGTGGCAAAGCATGCCTTCCGCGATTTTCAAAATTGCATTAGGCTACCGTGATTGCGGTTCCCATTGGCTGCAAAGGCAAGGGCATGGGCATTGGTGGTGACACCGCCGGTGGCAGGTGGTAGCTTCCGCGATTTGGGTGCCATACATTTGTGCCTGTGACCGTGATTTGGGTAGCGGAGCATGCCAAGCGCCATTTGGCAATACATAGATATCTCTCACTACCGCGAGTGTGTTCTAGGGATTGGTGGTGACACACCGCTGGTGGCAGGCGGTAGCTTCCACGATTTGGGTGGCATACATTGACGTGAGTGATCGTGATTTGGGTGGCGGGGCACTTGGTCAGCACCTATGGACACATCATGCTGTGTCAATGGCCAATGGGCTGTCATCAACAGTGCACAGTGGCCACATGATTAATGGCATATCATTGTGCACACGATGCCAGTATAACATTTAACACACTGCTGACTACACATGCCATGTTTGTGTATGTCATGTAGTACATTGGCATGTACTCACTCACGTCACTTGTGATATTGATGGGCATGTACACAGAACAGTGTTGTTATGGACTCTCAAATGTGTACACATGTCAATGTGTGAAAGTGCTGTGAAAATCACAGTGATGTATGTCTTAATATAGGATGTGCAGATTTGACTGTCTTGTTTTCTTGGATCATGCACACACTTGTTGTTTACGCTCAGCCTGTGGTCATTGTGTTGTTGATGTGTGCCATGTTCAACTTACGCCTGAAGGTGTGTCAGGTACAGCAGCTAGGTATGAGACAGTGGTGTTGCAGTTTTACACATATGCTGTATGAAGTACTCTCAGGCCTGCTCATGCTAGATGTGGCCATATCCCTACGTGCATTCGCATAGTCCGATGTTTTGGATGTATTTGCTGTGTGAAAGGGGACAAGTGTGCGGGTAGTGTTGATGAAGGTGTCCCTACGCGTAAGCTGCTCTGTAACTCAATTGTGATGACAGTCATTGTTGGCGTTGTGTCAGTCAAAACGTAAGATGTTGTACACGTCTCATGGTGTATTGAATTGACATGTGTCCACTTTAATCTCAACTAGGAGGAGACCAAATCTGCATCGTCCCTACACAGTGCTGGCAGACATGGAGGATGAGGAGGTCATCCGGAAATTCCGTCTGGATAGAGCCACCCTCCAAAACCTATGTGCCATGTTGGAGTCCCACCTGCAGCCTCGCAGAACATATCCAACAGCTTTCACCCCAACGTCTAAGGGGATGGCGGCACTGCATTTTTTTGCCTCTGAATCATTCCAGCACACGGTGTCCAGCGCAGGTGGGATGTCGCAACCCATGTTCAGCATGGTGCTGCGTGATGTCCTGTCCGCCATGATGATATACAAGGACAGGTATATCCATTTCCCCAGGGTGCCTGAATTGGCGGCTGTGAAGGGAGACTTTTATGCCCTTGGACACATCCCCCATGTTGTTGGGGCCATTGATTGCACCCATGTCGGGCTTGTTACACCAGAGGCACGGGAGCACATTTATAGGAATCGAAAACATTTCCACTCCATAAATGTGCAAGTGGTGTGCCAGGCGGACATGATCATCACGCACGTGTGTGCCAGATTTGCAGGCTCAGCCCATGACTCATACATCATGCAGAACAGCATCGTACCACAGCTCATGGCTAATCTGCTTCCTGAGCGTGCATGGACTGTGGGTGAGTACGAAGAGTCCAGTAGCGTGCTGTGTGTGTGACATGCGGTCCTCTGCCACAGTATAATTACAAGGTTTATCTGTGTTTCTCACACCTAGGTGACTCTGCATATCCCAACCGTCCATGGTTGCTGAGCCCACTGCGGAATCCCAGGACACCAGCTGATGTACGCTACAATGATGCCCATGGGAGGACACGTCGTGTGGTGGAGCGGACTTTTGGTCTCCTGAAGTCCCGATTTCGCTGCCTTGACAAGACGGGAGGTGCACTCATGTACTCGCCCGGGAAGGTGCATCAGATTGCAGTGGCATGCTGCATGCTCCACAACCTAACCATTCGCAAGGATATCCCCCTGATCCTGGAGGATGATGAGCAGCCAAGGCCACCACCTGCAAACCAACCCGGGTCCAGTGATGGACAGTGGAGAGGAGGATGGTGTTGACCTGTGTCAACAGCTCATCGATCGCTACTTCACTTGAAGGTGAGTGACAATGTACAACGGACCCATTGTCCTATGATGTTGCTGTTGCGAAGGTGTATGTGAGCTTTGTGTCTGCAGCCGGTTGTTGACTCAGTGGTGGCTGACAATGTTTATGGGACAGGGTAATTTCAAACATCTACAGGATGTGTATGTTGGTACTTGTTGCTCATTGTGACGTGTGCATGCTGTATTAGCTTTATGGTATGTGTTGTGTGATGTCTGTGATGCCACACCCAGACTAGTGAATCTTGTTCTGTTGTGTTTTCTTAGGTCACTTCAGCCTCTCCTTGCCTACATACATTCCATACTCATGGTACATTTTGATCATGGTGAAAACTGCACATCCTGGAATAAAGACAGAGCAGAAACAACAACATGTGTGTGAGGTGTATTTATTTACAATGGTGACATATGAGGGGGGTGAACATTTACATTGAGGTGATTAGTGAAGCAGTGAGTTGACAGTTATGGTACATGAGAGAATCGAGGTTGTCACCACATTGATGTGGTGACCCAGTCCAACAGACAGATGCCATTCACAAGGCAGTGTGGGGGAAGGACAGTCCAAAAGTCAATGCAGTAGTGCAGAGTGTTGCCATCATGGCTGGCTCCGTGACTGACGTTTGGCAGGTGCTTTGCCACGGGATACTCCCAGGGATTTCTTGGGACGGCCCCTTCGTCGCTTGGCAGGGGGGAGCCTCTGCTGTAGGGCCTGTGGGGTCTGAGGACTCACCCTTCTCTGTGGCCGCAGGGGAGGATGTTGAACTGTCATCCTGCGGCACAGCAGGGGGAGGTGGAGGTGTTGTTTGTGGCACAGGCCTGTCCCTCATTGCCGCCACTATCTGGCCCAGGAGGTCCACAATTTGTCCCATGCGGGTGTCCATGGACCTCTTCAGCCGGAGGAGCTCGCGGTAATCTTCTTCTGACTGGTCCATTCGTCCCTGGGCCCGTTCATATGCCCCAAGGACTCGGTTTATGCTGTCCAGGGCTTCTGTACCAGGCTCTGGTTGTGAGTGACCCTGCCACTCCCACCTGCTCTACTGCCACAGACCTGTTGCCTCACCACTGTAGGCACCCGCATCCTCTCCCTGCCCTCCTAAGTTGGAAGTGTGGGGTGGTAATCTTCTGGGACAGGGAGGGTGTTGCAGGCAGCACTGGTGGTGGTGGTGTAGGACGCACAGGCCATAACAGCAGTGGTCTGCGTAGCTGTTGGTGTTGCTGCAGATGTGGTGGGGGGGATGATGGGGTCCTGGGACTGGTTGCACCCTGGCATACCAGATGGGCCGGGTCCGAGGTCCTCGTCCTCTGAATACCGGGGGTCAACATCCGAGAGTCCATGTTCCGGGGGGGGGGGGGTGACTGGCTCTGCAGGTTGCTGGTGTTGTCCTGTCCTCTGCAGTCAGTTCTTGGTCACCTGTGGGACAGATGGAAATGGTCATTGTAGTGCACCCCGCAAGCTTTGTGTTAGCTGTGTATTATTCACTGTTTGTACACCACACAGTTGACTAGTCATCACATTCATTGTTTGTATGCGTACTACTGTGCCTCCTGAGATATTGAGGTACATGCATTAGTTGTCCATGGTGAGGTGTCACAACTAAGGCTAGGCGTAGTTCGCGAAGTAATGCTTCGCGAAGCTACGCAAAGTGCAGTTCGCACTACGCAAGCTCGCGTAGCACTACGCGAACTGCGTAGCGCACTGTTCGCAATGATTGCACAGTGCCGGATGCTTGTCCGCACTGTGCAATCATTGAAACGGCAACTTGCACAGTGCGAGCTGTCTTTTACTGCCGCTCGAGTAGATTTTTACTCGAGCGGCAGCTTTCTCAACGCGGACTGGTAGTTTCTCATCGCGAGCGGTCGCGAGCATACGCGACCACTCGCAATGAGAAACCTGTCCTCCCCGCGTTGAGAATCTCGCCGGGAGGTTTATTTTCCACGCTCGCGATCGGCAACATGATGTTGCTGATCGCGAACGAGGAAAAGTCTCGCCGGGATGTCATTTTGCTTGCTCGCGGTCGCCAACTTGACGTTGAGGACCGCGAGCAAGCAAAATGACAGCGGCACTACGCTTACGCTACGCGTGTTTGCACTGTGCTACGTGCAATTCGCGTTGTGCGAAGTAGGGCAAACTTTGCAAACTACGTGAGCGTAGCGTAGCACTTCACCCAGGGTTAGTCACAACATACCATGCGCCGCGTGCATGTTTTGTGATTACAGGGACATGTTGCCATCTAGGGACTAGCACAACAAAGCATTTCTGTGACGCCTCTTTGTTGATCACTCTGCCCTGGCAGACGTTACATCTGAGCATGAACTGGCCATTGTCATCTAATGCATGCCTTTGTATGTCATCTGCAAATCAGAATTTGCACCGACAACCATGCTTTCTTTGTTTACATATGGTCTTGCTGCTCTGGCCACATGGCACTTACACATGGCATTCAGTGCTGTGCATGATTGTGCACAGACATTCTACTACATGTGACTTGGTGTGTCACACTTTGGTTGCTGTGACAGTTACATTTGCGTAGCTGTCTGCACACTGAGTGGCAATAGGATCTGTGTGTATTTTTGTGTGATGAGGGCTGGTGTTGTCATATGGCACCATGCTTTTTGGGAGGAATGGCTGTGTGCATGTACTGGCTACTTACCTGTTCTGTTTTCACATTTGTGTTGGATCTGTGTCACATCTATGTGTGTGTGTGTGTGTGTGTTGGAGGCATCCATCCTGCTCAGGGGTGTGACAGGAGGGCATGATATGTCTACCTACCTGTTAGTTTGAAGTGGACAGTGCAATGACTGACGCATGCATCTGGGTGGGAGGCAGTGCTCCATCTTGATGAGCTGGGGAACAAGGGGGCATGGTGGGAGTAGTACTGCAGTCTTCCCACCCCCAAACAGCCCTCCCTGTTAAGATGGCTACCTACCTGTTAGTTTGGGGTGAGACAATGGCTTCCAAATGCTTCTGGGTATGGAGTGCTCCATCCTGCTCAGGGGTGGGACAGGGGGCATGGTGGGAGTTGTCGTGCAGGCCTCCCACCCCCAAACAGCCCTCCCTGTTAAGATGGCTACCTACCTGTTTGTTTGTGGTGAGACAATGGCTTCCAAAGGCTTCTGGGTGTGGAGTGCTCCATCCTGCTCAGGGGTGGGACAGGGGCATGGTGGGAGTTGTTGTGCAGGCCTCCCACCCCCAAACAGCCCTCCCTGTTAAGATGGCTACCTACCTGTTAGTTTGTTTGTGGTGAGACAATGGCTTCCAAATGCTTCTGGGTGTGGAGTGCTCCATCCTGCTCAGGGGTAGGACAGGGGGCATGGTGGAAGTTGTTGTGCAGGCCTCCCACCCCCAAACAGCCCTCCCTGTTAAGATGGCTACCTACCTGTTAGTTTTTTTGTGGTGAGACAATGGCTTACAAATGCTTCTGGGTGTGGAGTGCTCCATCCTGCTAGAGGGTGGGACAGGGGGCATGGTAGGAGTAGTGCTGCAGGCCTCCCACCCCCAAACAGCCCTCCCTGTTAAGATGGCTACCTACCTGTTAGTTTGTTTGTGGTGAGACAATGGCTTCCAAATGCTTCTGGGTGTGGAGTGCTCCATCCTGCTCAGGGGTTGGACAGGGGGCATGGTGGGAGTTGTAGTGCTATTTGCCTTGGCACATACAACCCTGTAAATGTTGGCTACCTTTTGGGGTGTGATTCAGATGTAGTGGATGTTACATCTGTGGGACATTTGTTGGATATTGTGGTGCATATGGATATGCTTGTGCCTCTGAGATGTAGCTTTGTAGTTGCGCTGGACAGTACATTGCTGTGTAATGATCTACTTTTTTTTGTACTTACCAGCCTCCACTCCCCCGGGTATTCCTGTGAGACTCTCTGGATGCAGTATGGCAAGCACCTTATCCTCCCATGCAGTGAATGTTCTTGGTGTAATGGGAGGGCCACCGCCGGTCCTCTGAGCCAGCTCATGGTTCTTGTTGTTCTGCTCTTTCACCTTGCTCTTGAGGTCATGCCACCGCTTCATGATCTCCTTCTTGGAGCGCAGGATGGTCCCTACTGCATTGACCTTATCGACTATCCTTGCCCACATTTGATTTCTTCTGGCTAATGGTGTCTGTTGGACCAGGTTACCAAACAGTTGTGGTTCAACTCTGACTATCTCATCTACCATGACTGTCAACTCACTGTCTGTGAATTTTGGCATTTTCTATGGTGCCATGGTGTGTGATGTGCCAAGGGGTTTGAGGTGCAGGTGTGTAAGTGGTGGGGGTGGGGGTGATGTGTATGGTGTGTGATGTGCAGAGGGGTTAGAGGTGCAGGTGTGGAAGTGGTGGTGGTGCTGTGTGTGGTGTGAGTAGTGATGGTGTGCAGTTTCGCCTCTCCTTTATGCTCTGGTGTTGGGCCCTTCAGTTGTAGAGTATTGCAAAGGATTGTGGTCAGGGAAGGGGCTGGTTTTATACTCAGCTATGTGGGTGTGTCAAAATGGGGTATTGCTGTCAGGTGTGTTGTGTGGGTTGTCCTGGGATTTGTATTTTTGTAGTTGCCATGTGGTTGTGTCATTGGGGTGTGTTATGTGTTTTTTGGTGCATGGCTAGTTTGCTTTGTGCACTTTGTGGCCTTGTTGTGAGTTTTTTCTGTCCACCGCCATATTTGTCATGGAGCGTCTGCAGCGGTGGCTATGCTGCTGTTTTTCCGGCGGCTCTCCCATTCATCACTGTTGGTGTTTTCGGCGGTCGGATACAGCGGAACGTACCGCGGTCACATCGGGGACATCCTAATATTCCGTGCGGTGTCTCCGCTGTCCTGGCGGCGGTTTGGTTTTTTTCCTCCGAGAATCCACGGGTTTTGGCCTTCTCCGCCCGCTACGGGCATTTTTTAGGTGGCTCTTACCGCCGCAGTCATTTTTTTGGGGCGGGACATCCTAATCTGGCCGCAGGTTTTGCCGCAGTACCGGCGGGCGGTTGTTTTCCGGTACCATGGCGGTCGGGGTGGTTTTCCGGCCGCCATCCTAATAGACCCCTAAGTTCCAAGGTAAAACCTCTGACCGGGCAAAAACTGGTTGGTGTATCTGGCTCAGGCCTCATCGCTGTCAGCCTCAAATTGCACTTTAGTTCCAGTCTACAGCAACCATTGACTACCATTAGTGCTTTATTTTTGGCGCCATTTTCACTAAAAACTCAAAAATATCTACAGATCCCCTTATTGGATTATTTGTCATTTTGGTGTATTTTTTATCAAAGGTTTACTCTATTTTTCTAATTTAGTTTAGGAGTTTTTATTGCATGGTATGTTGATTTTATTGCTGTTTTTCTATCGCATAAATACTTCACACATTGCCCTAAGTTAAGCCAGTGTGCCCAGTGACAAAGTTATCAGGGAGTTGAACTCAGGTTAACTTAGTGACTTTCAGGGTTCACCATGACAAGAGTTGTGAATTTTCCTTGAGGTGGGCAGTATCTCAGCCCATATATTAATCCATTTTCTTACAGATCCCTTCCCATTTACAAATCAGTTACCATCTTCTTTGAGGTGTCAGTAACTGTTCAATGGTTCACAACCATAATTGCGGCTGTAAATCATTGATAAATTGCATAACCAATCACAATTTGAAGCCAGGCCCCTTTTACGCCTCTTCCGAATTGCTATTGGGTATAAATCAATCAATCAGGGTTGGTAAAGCGCAACTACTCACCCATAAGGGTCTCAAGGCGCTGGGGGGGAGGGGTGGCTTCATTGAGTGCTCGGGTCATCCGAAGAGCCAGGTCTTGAGGTTCTATCTGAACTGGGACACTGTGGGGGCTTTCAGGAGGTGGAGGGGGAGGTCATTCCAAGCCTTGGCTACGAGGTAGGAGAAGGACTTTCCTTCTGTTCTGGTCCAGTAGAAGCGTGGGACGGTGGCTAGAGAAAAGTCGGCTGATCTGAGGTGTCTTTTGGGTGCGTGGAAGGAGAGTCGGTTGTTCAGGTATGTTGGTCCGGTGTTGTGCAGGGCCTTGCATGCGTTGGTAAGGAGTTTGAAGGTAATTCTCTTTCGAGTGGGAGCCAGTGGACATCACGGAGGTGTTGTTTGAAATGGCTGCGACAGGGGATGTTGAGAATCAATTTGTCTGTGGAATTCTGTACGGTCTGGAGTTTGCAAAGGTGTTTCTTGTTGATTCCAGCATAGAGCGCATTGCTGTAGTCTAGACGTATTTTCTGGATTCAGACAGGATCCATCTGAACTTCTTTCAAAGCATGTAGAGGGTGTTGAAGCAGGTTGAGGGTACAGCGTTAATCTGGCAGTTCATTGTGAGCAATGAGTCCAGTATGATGCTGAGGTTTCGAGCGTGGTCCATCAGGGTGGGGGGATTTCCTATGGCGGGGGGCCACCAGCAGCCGTCCCATGTGGAGGGGGTGGAGCCCAGGATGAGGACTTCTTTTTTCTCTTTTCTCAGAGTTGAGATTCAGGCAGCTGTTCATCATCCAGGTGGTGATGGCTTTCATCCCTTCTTGGAAGTTGTGTTTGGTGATGTTGGGTTCATTGGTGAGGGAGAGGTTAAGCTGGGTGTCATCGGCGTAAGTGTCAATGTTGAGCCCGTGGTTCCTGATGATGGTTGCAAGGGGGGCCATGTAGATGTTAAAGAGGGTGGGGCTGAGAGAGGAGCCCTCCACAGTTGGTCTCTGTCAGTTCCAAGAGGTAGGGCAGGAGTCTGACTCGCTGGGTTCTGCCGGTGAGGAATGAGCATATCCAGTTGAGGGCCTTGCCGCGGATGCTGGCACCGTGGAGGCTTGTGGCTAGGGTGCAATGTGAGACAGTGTTGAAAGCAGCTAAGAGGTCCAGGTGGATAAGGGCAGCCATTTAGCCCCAGTCGAGGAGGGAGCTGATGTCATCGGTGGCGGCGAGTAGGGCGGTCTCGTACTGTGGTTGCTCCGGAATCCAGATTGGGAGACGTCCAGGATGTTGTTAGCATCGATGAAGTTTGCTAGCTGGGTGTTGATGACCTTATCAATGAATTTGGCTGCAAATGGAAGCAGAAAGATGGGCCTGACTTTTTTGAGGTCTGTCAGGTCGGTGGAGGGTTTCTTCAGGAGGGGGTTGACCTCAGCGTGTTTCCAGTCATCGGGGAAGGTGGCGGTCTCGAGGGAGCAGTTGATCATCTGACATACTTCAGGTGCGATGGCCGAGGTGGATCTGTGGAAGTTGTGGGGTGGGCAGGGGTCTGAGGGTGCCCCGGAGTGGATGCATTTCATGGTGCTCAAGGTGTCTTCTGCCATGAGTGGGGTCCAACTGAGCACGGTTTGTCAGGCGCCGTTGCTTGGAGGGGGGGCTGGAGCGGTGTGGAGGTTATGGTTTTTGAAGTTTTTCTAGATAATCTTGCTCTTAAGGTGGAAGAAGGTGCTGAGTCTGTTGCAGAGGTCTTGGGAGGTTGGGACGTCTGTTTCGCTGCAAGGTTTGGTGAATTCCTTGATGATGGAGAAGAGCTCTTTGTTATTGTGGGCAATGGTGAGGATTCTGCCTTGAATGGATTTCTTCCTTGTGGCTTTGATGAGATGGTGGTGTGGAGTGTTGGCTGCTTTGTAGGTGGCACGTGTTTGGGGGGTTTTGTTCCTCCATGTCTTTTCGAGCGGCCGGCAGGAGCGTTTGGATTCTTGGAATGCAGGGTTGTACCAACTTGCTTTCTTGATGCGTCTTCCTGTGGCTTTCTTGAGGGGGTGAGTGTGTCGGTGCAGTTTGTGATCCAGCGGTGGAGGTTGCGTGTTGTGGTGTTGGCGTCTTGCATAGTCGGAGGTGGGGTGCTGATGAGGGCGGAGGTGAGCTGATCTTTGGTGAGTTTGTTCCAGCTTCTACAGGTGAGGCATTGGGCGTGCTTATGTATGGTGGGTTTTTTGAAGGAGAAGTGGATACGGTGGTGATCTGTCCAGAGGAGTTCCGTGGTGTGGTTGTAGAAGACACTGTTTCCTTCAGCGGTCGAGTGTGTGTCTCGCTGTGTGCATGGGTGCGGTGACTAGTTATTAGAGTCCTATGTTGATGAGCTTATCTAGGAGGGAGGCGGTGTGTGGGTCGTCGTGGTTGTCCAGGTGAAAGTTTAGGTCTCTGAGCAGTATGTAGTCCTTGGATGCAAGGGCGTGGGGTTCGATGAGGTCGGTGATGGCGTTGGTGAAAGGATCGCTGGGGCTGGACGGCCTGTAGATGCGGGTTCCGCAGAGAGCTGTTTTACGGTTGGTATGGATCCGGAAGTGGAGGTGCTCCATGAGGGTTGTTGTGTCATCTGGGGTGGTGCTCGTCACGCGGAGTCATGCCTTCTCCTGGACAGTTGGGGCGGTCCTTTTGCAGGATCTTGTATCCATCTGGAATGGCAGTAGCGAGTCGGTGTTGAGGAGATCACAGATTTCTCTGGCGTGCTTGCATAGGGAGCGTATGATGAGGATGAAGCAACTGAGTGGGTTGTGAGTAGTGGAGTCCTGGAAGCTGGGGGCTGCTGCTGGGGTACAGAGTTGGCTGAAGGTGCGGCGGCAATGTAGACAGGAGAGAGGTCCTTGGGTGTTGTTCGGCATCGAAAGCTGGCAGTTGTTGCTTCATCTGGGGTTGATAGCATGGAGGTTGCTTAAGTCATAGCGGAGGTGGGTCAGAGGACCAGGGTCCCTGGTGCGGGTCACGGATGGGTCACGGACGGGTCGCGGACGGGCGCAGACAGGCTTACTTTTGGCATGCCAGCAGCACGGCCAGGCAGCAGCCGCCATTAAGTAGGGGTCGGGGAGGGCGGTCAGCTGGGACGTGGGAAGGACACACTGGAGGTGGGAGTGGCTACGGGGGCATTGGGGACAAAACGCGGGGGGCACGAGGGAAAAGAGAGAAATGAGGGTGAAGAGAGTAAAGAGAAAAAAGAGAAAAGAGGGTGCAGAGAAAAAAGTAGAGGCAGAACAGCAGAAGAGCAGAGTGCTCTCCCACTGGACCATCAGAGATGAGGCTCAGGCAGGAGCCTGCAGGTGGAGGAGGGCCTCAAACACCCTGTAACCGAGCTCAGGGGGCTCAGGGGGTAGCACTTAGTGGTAGAGCTGCGCGGGGGGAGCAGTCACACTAACCAGGTCAGTGGTCTAGCCTGGGTATAGGACTCAAAACCTCTTTTATGAGTTGGGAAAAATGTAAGACTCATACAGTGTGTCTTGTACACAAGAAACCATAATTTTGCATTCGTAAACCCTGTTATTTTGTTAATAAAATGGATTGCAATTGCAAAATTACTTTGTGCATGTGGCCCTAAAACCTAGGGAAAAGGAGTGCAACCTTACATGCATACCAATTCCGTTCCTTATTGGGAATTGAGGGCTAACTAGAAAAGGCAGAAAAAACACAATGTTAACTTAAACCACAGAATAATCAATATGTGTGTATAATTTTGATCAAATCAGTTGGCAGATAGGAGATAGTGGCCATGGGCCTACCAGTGGTTACAGAAGCAGAGCCTTGAGTATGAATTTGCCTGAAGGCTTTACTTGAGCCCCTATTGCTGTGAGTTGTGCATAGGCTCTAAAACCTCTCCTCAAAATCTGCAAAAAGGGTGTAGATTTGAGAATGATCAATGAAAATATTTTTATTTCTACTGCATGATTCTTATTGAATGAGATCTTTCAAATCTCAAAGACGCATTAGACGCAACAAATGCCTCAAAGGTTCAGTAGTGATAAAGTGCATTCTGACCTTGGTATCAAATAACTTAGCAGACATACAAATGCATTCTGTACGGTAAACATCAACTGAAGATATGTTCTATAATTATTAGAACCGAGTATGTGGAGGAAGTGCAGTAAAACAGCAGCAGTAACCATGGAAACAAGTATGTATTGCATTCCTCAGAGCGAAGCACTGCTTTAAATCTGAAGCATAAACTTCGAATTAAATGTCCTTTTCCGCTCATAGAATTAAAGGTCAAATTTCAGAAGCATTAACAATAAACTGCAGGCAGTAAATTAACCAAAGCAAGTAACAAAACAAATTAATATGACCAAGTAGAGGCTCTAAATATATGAAAACAGGAATCCATGGAGAAAACAGTCATCTCCCAAGATTTGTAATTAGCTAGGTAAATGTTTTGACTTTAGAAGGCTGAACAGAGTTCTGTTTTTTTCTGACTAGTGCATCCCTTTACATTACAAACAAAGGTTGCTTTGACCCATCTAAATTCTCAGCAGGCTTTCAGTTCCCTAGTTAAAGCTCCATGTGTGGAAATCCTCTGGGTGAACAACTTGGTTCTCATGTATCTGAGGTGATTAAAAGTGCTTTATATACACCCGCTTCCGTCTGATAATTAGACAAACTGCAGCCCTGCACAGAGAAGAGGAGGTAAAGCTGCTGTGTTAAGGGAAGGCAGGTAACGGGAACACATGATGTTGAAATAGGAATATGATCACTCCATTAACTGTTCACAAAGCAAGGAGCAGCAGAGATCTCTTTAGGTTTGAGTTGACAGAGTTAAAATGATGTCCCTTAATCTGTTCTTTGTCGAGGATAAATACCTGAAATTGTTTATACCTTTGTGAGTATTAATAATAAATATTTGTTTTATTACAGTGTTTAATTGATAGGTACATGTGACAAATGTGAGTCGCGAGGTGGGACGCTAGTACAAGGTAGTACCCTGGTACATAGTGCAATTAGCACCCGGTCCCCCACGTTTTTAAGGCTCATGAGGCCACTGCCTTCAATACAGCAAATTGTACTTAAGGAATTTCCTTTTCGCAAATCAGATTGAGACTATTGTGTTGTACTTGTGGCATTAACTACGTTTTGTATATTGAGCATCTACCATTGTTGACATTGTCACACAAATCATGTGAGTAGGGTAGGGATCTGTGTACCCGTCCTGAAGAAGAAGCAGCACGCTTCGAAACATGTTGACACACACAGGAGGTCTTGTACATTAACACAACACACCTCCGCCTCACACCATTTTAATAATACCGGCACCAAGTAATATTACATTTTTCTACCCCACAGGAGCTAGGTATTTTTTAACATTCACTCATCACTCACTCCTGACCCTACCACTCACCCTCTCTCACACTACACAGTGTTATAACATCAGTGCTCCCGCACATTCGCTGGTAGTAGCACGCCACGTTCCGTAGAGGGACGCGAAGACCCCTATGTTGAAGCATGACACCAAGGGCCCTTTTGGTGTGTGAGGTGTTTTTAAGAAACACGATGTGCTTCCAACCAATGTAGGAAACACACATGACCATTGATCTAACATCCTCCATCGCAATCCTTCATGGGTGGATCCTTTTGTTTATAAAGAATTGTTAGGGGAGGTCGAATCCACCCTAGGTGTTCGGGTAGGACACCCCCTCTCCACTCCCTCCTTTGGCATTTAATAAATGTGAGTAATAACCAATTTAATGATACTGGATATCATTACATTTTCACTGTAGTGGTAACCTCAGCTTTTTACCTCAAAACTGTGCTAATTTTCCACGTTTCGTGATTCTAATATTCAAACCTCTATTAAATCCTCCTTTCACGTTAAACCTATGTAAGATGTGCACACGTTTATTTTCATTTTATGGTAGACGAATGATAACCAAAGTGGCTAGTGTGGTTCCTCATTTCAGGTAATTTAAAAAATGTAAAAATAGCACCAAGATTAAGACTTTTTAAGTAAGCAATGAAACGTGCATACAGTTTCTTTTCTGCGAATTGAGCCAATAATGCTGCCGTTTCCAAGTAAGAATGTTCCTAGCACTCACTACTACTTATGTGCGAGTATCCAATTATGCATCAGATAGTTAATTTACTTTTTTGAAAGGTTGCTTGCATTTTTCTGCATTCCCAATCACTCTGTGATAAAATTCCCTTCATTTACTTCACCAATTTTATTAGCCTTGTGACACCCTCAACTCTTTAGTTCTTCTGGTACTCTTGACCTTGTTCAGCTGCCAGTGCTTCTCACAGCAGCTTATCCTCCCTACCGCTCATCAAATAAATAGGTTCTTCATGGGGCTATTTACCAGTAAATAGCCTTCACAGTGTCCCAACCCTCTTGCTCAACCATTCCCAGACCAGCCGTGCATCACTGTCCAACACTTACCCACTCTCTCTCAGTCACTCTATCTCTCAGTCCCTCTGTTACTCTCTCAAACACTCTCCCTGCCACTCTGTTCCTCACTTCATCTCTTCCTCTGTCACTCCATCTCTGTCTCTTAGTCATGCTTTGTGCCACTTTGTGTTTCTCAGTCACTCTTTGTCACTCCATCTCTCTCATAGTCACTGTCACTTTCTCACATTCTCTTTTCGTCACTCCCTCAGTCATTCGCTCTGTTAATCAACCACTACCATTCTGTCATTCTCTTTCTCAGTCAATCTTTCAGCCACTCAATCTCTCTCAGTTGCTCCGTAGCTCTCTCTCTACTTGTTACTCTCTCTCTCTTTCTTGTCACTTTGTCACTCTCTATTACAGTGGCAGCTGGTGGCATTTGAAAGTGGTGGGGCGTAAAACTTTGGGATGAGTGGCTGTGGCGAGCGAAGCAAGCTAGCCCGACTATCATAAGGGGGGTTCAGGTGGGTTCTCCCCCGGGATTTTTTTTTTAAAAGTGGAAAAATTGTGCATTTTCCAGCACATTTGAGAAAGCAAAAAGGTTAATAAAACAATTGTGAAATTGTAGTTATTACATCAATACAGAGATTTTATATGATAATGACGTAGGTAGCTGTTTATACAGTATAAAAAGAAAATTGTGTATGTGCATGTCTCTGGGTTGTATATCGCTGTCATTTCAGAAAGATTAGCTTCGCTCAGAGTTTAATGAAATGACCAGTCTGTTCATTCAAATTTATTTACGGTCTGTTGTAGTGCCTACTGTAAACCACCTGAGAGCTTGAGGGTTATGGAGAAAGGTAAACACGTAGACATTTGTAATAGACGCCATTGGTCGCTAGAATTATGTACCCAAGCTGTTCTTGTGGCAGGGAGCTTAGGGAACAGCCAATGAAGAACCCTACTGGAATCCTATAGGTGTGCGGGTGGCAGGACGCAGGAGTAAGGTGACTGATAGGAAAACAGGAATAAAGAAAAGGTTTGCGTAATGTCCATCCAGAGCTGTAGTGCGAAAACCAAATTATCAGTCTCCAAAAACCCTCCCATCCTGCAGATCACCTTTTATGTGCTCCATCATGGGCCTTTGCCATGAGTCGAACGTCCAGCTCTGCATGCAGCACACTCTGGGGACATCCCGGTATGGACTTTTGACCTGACAACGATGGGCCTTTATTCACTTCCATGTGCCCATACGTGGAGCTCAAACCCCGAGAAGGGTACTAAAAGGAAATTATTCAACTGCTCTTTGTTAATTAGTATTTATTTCAACCGCTTCTGCAGCCTGCAATTATTTGAATCACATGTTGATATAGAGGGAAACGCACAATGTTCAAGGGCGCTTGTTTATTTTCACTTTAGAGACTGCTACAATGACACAGCTCTCAAAGACTCTCCACATAAATCCACACACACATCTAGACTACCTAAAAAGTACTACTCCAGTCATCAAGCAAGGACAATCATCACCAGCCTGCCTCACACCAGTGGGTTGCCTCTTAAATCACATTCCCGCAGATAGGCTACAAAAATGAAAGGATCCAAAATTGTCCTAAAAGTCAATTTCGTGACATTTCCAATAAGCAATAAACACCCACGTAGCGATTACTAAAGAAAAAAGTTAAGAATGAAACATGTGCAAACTAAAACATGTATTCATCATAAATAAATCAACAGAAGGCACATATTTGCAAACAAGTTATCCTTGTTAAATAACAATATGAAAAAAATCATAAAAGAAACACCTGCAGCACCACTACCACAGCACGATAATGCACACATGTCACCATCAAGAAGGTATCCCTTATGTTTAGACTTGAATAATGACCAGAAGGGATGCAAAACTGAACCCTGAGCATCTAGATGTATTGCAGCGCCAAGAAGGGCTCAAAACGATTGTCTGGGCTTTGTGAGCTTGGATGTGAGAGATATTAAAACCCAGGTATATGAGCTGTGTTCACACATTGAGTCACACTTTCATATACACACTACACTGCGCGCTTCAAGCACTCGTGACTCCATGTTTCCATCCAACCAGTGACATCAGCTATTCAATGGTGAAATTGGTGATAATGCCCTACAACCAGCAAGGGGAGAGACAAGTTTGAAAAATTCTGCACACAATGCAGCATCGAGAGCACCATTGGGACAATCAAACAATAAATTGAGTGCTTATATTATGAGCTCTACAAGATTTAACTAGTCTGATATTAGTATGTCAGAACTACAATATATGAAAATAAAGCCTTGGTGTGTTGCAGTAATAATATGCACACCTTGGTAGCCCCTTACACGTTGTGGAGGTGTATTTATTATTTTAAATAACTGTGTTAAATATGCATTTTCCCAGCAGGTCGCAATCAAGGAACAATCTAGACACTACTGCTCCGTCTTTAAGTAGGACTGTCTGGCGCGCTTTCATTTATCCCGGCGCTTTAGTTGTAAACGTTTCTCCCGCTCAGCAGTCATGACTAAAAGGTCACTACATAGATCATTATCGTGCAGACACCTCGGCAATTGTTGTTTCATTTAGTTTCTAATAAAAATAATAATGCATAACCACAAAATATTACATACATATGCAAACTGTACCCAGCCCCTATCAAGGATATACACAACATATTCACGTAAATATAGTGCATTCGATTAATCATTTAAAATCTGTCTGGTAATTTAATATAATCCTGATAGTTTCCTACATACATTTGTATATGAATGTGTACATACACACACGTATAAGAATATGTATGCGTCGGCACAAAACATTTCACTGCTGTCTTCCAGAAACGCGTGCGGGCCCCTCTTAATTGTACATTCTCCAAAGCTTCAAAGAGAAGGTCAAGAGAGATCAAAGTAACAGCAGCGTTGCACCTCCAAAGAAAGAGAAGGATAAACTTACACGGGCCTGACGCCACTAGCCAAGTTTCTGGGGACCCACGGAGTGCCGATGTAGATAACCGATTACTTTGTGCACTATGCAGGGGTCAACTTCAGATCAGGTCCGGGCAGGGAAGCATGTAGGTAATGTCGACAGGTACCTGCGACACTGGAGCAATGCTGGAGCTGAAACTGGATGACGACGTCCGAGATCCACATGCTCGGACCAGATCGAGGCAATAATACTTAGGAAAATATTTGTAAACGAGAAAGGGATATTGACTATTAATCTGGTGTCATACCCGCTTCCAGAACCTATACATAGTAGATATTCGAAGAGCACAGGTTTTAAATCAACATGTGAAGAATCATAGGACCAAGAAGATGGGTTGGAGTCAGTAGAAAAATGGTTCAAACTGAGCAGTAAATAGTAATCAGTGATAAATGAAAAAAAGGGATTGTAAAGTACTGGCAGCTCTGCATGATGGTCCAATATTCCAATAAGTCTGCTTCCCATGCCAATTCAGTTTTAGATCTATCATTAGGATAATTTAATGTTTTGTAGATAGTAGAGGCAGTAGGATTATTGTTTAATAGTGTAAGTAAGCAACGCTGCTGAGTCAGGAGAGTGAGTAACTTTCGGGGGCATATTTGGTATGAGAGTTATTAAATCTGTGTGAAGGCAGTATTGCTTTTGGGATGAAGAGGGTAGAAACATTTGTTCTGAAGGTCCGAATAGGATACTATCTGATTGTTATGAAAAGAGTTGGAATTATGCGGTAGATACCCCTTTCTCTCAGGTTTTCCAGTATATGGACCAATGTTTGATTTGGATGATGCGGTTATGCCAAACAGATTTTTGTAGAAAATTTTGGAAAGATAGATGAGTAGAGGATAGAAGGAATGACAAAAATGTGACAAAATGTGATTTGAGTGTGCAATAACAGGTGTATGTAGTTGGAAAATACGAGTTGTGGATAACTAGACATCTAGAAAATCAGAAGGTGCCCCTAGAGATTTTTCTAGAGAAAGCCATAAAGGAACATGGAAAGTGTGAGTGGAGTTAAGCCAATAAGCTGAATCTTTTAAGGACAAAGCATGATGGTATTGTTTAAAATTAGGTAAATTCAGACCACCTTCAGATTTATTGTTCTTTAAAGTTGATAAAGCTATTTGGGATCATTTACTCTTCCATGGGAATTTGGAGAGTAGGGAGTCCATCTTTTTAAAATATACATTTGGGATATGAATTGAGATCATTGAATATTGTGTGATATAATAGGAGTCAACATAAGCTTACTAGAATCCGGTCCACCCCAACAGGAATTAAATAACGGACTGCAGCTTGCGATTATATCGCTTAAGGTCCTAGTAATATGGTTGAAGTTTAATTTGATTGTATCTTTAGTAGCCTTTGTGAACTATAATCCTAAATACTTTATTTTAGAAGGTTACCATGTAAAATCGACAGAGCCATAGAGTTGTTTGGTACAGTGGATATTTAAAGGTAGTTTTTCCAATTTATAAGAGTTTAGCTGATAACCCAACAATTGAGAAAAAACTGAAACATGTTTAATGAAAGATGGAGATTTAGCAGGACGGGAACAATACAAAAGTATATCATCTGCATAAACAGACATTTTAGTGTGTTTCTCTCCAATTCGAAGTCCGGAAATGTTGGCGTCTTGTCGAATATTAGTCAAAAAGGGTTCCAGTGCAATGATGAATAAAAGAGGGGATAAAGGGCAACCTTGACGCACTCCTGTAAGCAAAGGGATATAGTCCAATACAATATCATAAACAAAAATGGCAGCTTTAGGACCAGTATATAGTAAAGAAATTAAGATACAATTTAGGGGGGAACCAATCCATTTTAATGCCGCAAATGTGAAACCCCAGCCTATCCTTTAGAGAGCAGTAGCAGCTAAAAGATAATCTAGCGTAGTGGCAATTCCGAAGATGTTGAAGAAAATATGAGCGTTATCAAATGAAAACGATTGTTCTGGGCCAATGAGGTCTGGCAAAATGGGATCAATACGTAAAGCTGATATTTTTGCAAAAATCGTAAAGTCAGTGTTAACTAAAGATATGGGTCGATAGTTTTTTTAATAATATTTATGATCTCTGTTCTCTTTTGGATTGAGACAAATCATTGCTCACTGAAAAGTGCCATGAGAAATTTGTAATATTTTATGACAGAGGATTAATACAGCATTCTTTATACCCATAGCTAGGGAGATAAAAACATTACCAACCCAACATTTTTTTCAACTTATTAGATTCTAGTTCAGATAAATGTGACCCCTGAAGAAGTGCAAAATCAGTTTTAAGCCTCTTTCATTTATTAGGGTTACCTAAACCCTTAACATTCCATGAAATAACTTGGAAAGTTAAATCAAAATGAAAGCATCAGCATTATACATGCCTACAATAATAAGACATAACGGAAATTTGAAACATACAAATAAATCAGGATTAAACCAGTGAAACAGATAGGAGCTGGAGATAGGAACAAAAAAAGGAAGGAGCAGATAAGAATGTAAGGATGATAAAGGGAAGAGGGTAGGATAGGATAAGGAAAAGAAGTAGATCAGGGAGAGAAGTATCCCATAAAAGGCATAAAAGAGACAGTACATATCAAACAAATGACGAATGATGATACCTACGAATACGATTGACATGAAGGGGGAGTGATGATGATGGTGACAACAACTTCACTCTAAAGGATGGGCAGAGTAGGTAGGGAATGTATTTGAACATTAGATGGAATGTGACCATGAGACAAATTAGATACAAGGACCTAAAACCTGCATAAGAAAAAGAGAAAATGCAAGTGGAACAGATCACTTAAAGAAGAGATTTCATAATACATAGGACAAAAGAAATATTAACAACAAATATTTGCTATGAGACATAACATTAGAGGAGATAAACAGTTAAGTAATTCTTCATGTCTATATCTCTTTTCCTTCATGTTGCTAAAGAAACTTTTTGAGAGCATCAGGATCATCATAAGTAGGACTGAGGAAGCCAAATCTGGCATTGATGATTCTGAGAGTGGGTTGCATGTCCAAGAACTGCTTTTAGCGATCTGCCGTGACCTTTGCAACATGCTGGTGGACATATTTTTTCCCTGGTTTTGACAGCAGTCATTATTTTCGAAAGATCAGTATATTGCAGAAAGAGTAAAATAACTCCTCTCGGTTTGGTCGAAATCATTGGGCCAAGTCTATGACCTCTTTGAATATTGAAATTGGTAGTAGAAGGTAGGTCAAAGTCTATGAGCTCTTTAAATATTGAATTGGTAGCAGAGGGTAGGTCTAGGAGCTTCGTAAGAAATTATTGAAAATAAGCAATGGAATCAGAGTCTTTATTACCTGCAGGGAGGCTGTTAATTTGGAGATTATTAATTTGGTTATGGTTCTCAAAGTCTTCAGTGTATTTTTTAACTTCTGAGATTTCTGATTCCAGATGTGCTATGCGTGAGGGTGTATCTTGTAGTGCCTCAATCCTTTATTCTACCATTAAAATTCTTGTGTGCAGAGATGATCATTTATCTTCTAGGTGCTGTAGGGTAGTGTTTGTTAGCTCCATGAAAGGCTTTAAAGTGCAAATTTCTTCAAGTTTTACTTCCATCGAGATAGAGGATGACTTAACTGGAGAGGGGGGATCTGTTTAGGGTCTTTTCAAAGATCCTAATGGTACATTGCCAAATGTAGAGGTTTTTGGATTAGTTGCAGGGACATTATCAGATTTCTGGGTGGTTGAGTCCTCTTTACCTTGTGAAGCACAGTCTAGCTCAAAGAGAAAAATTAGTTTGCGAACCACTGAGTTTAAGTTTCCTTGTTTTCCTCATAAACCATAGAACTCTGTCAAATGAGGTGTGAGCCAAGCATCTGCTATACAAAGGCTGTTAAAAAATTAGACCTCAGTGGGTATGAAACTAATAAGTATAATTTTACACTCGCAGTAGTATCATGTTAGAAAGAGAATAACATTGCATGCTGTTTGCACTGGGTGCTGCAAATGTTTAAGATGATAGGTCTTTATGCAAGATTGCACACAATAAAAACAGGCTTCATTACATAAAAGTAATCTTGAGAGGATGTAGTGTCAATAAAAAAATGTATGCATCACATGGGGAATATTTTCTGTGAGGCCAGAGAAATTTGTTCAGAAAATTCCATTGAAAAGATGAATGCTGTTAATTGGAGTCAAAAAATAGTTCTGCAGACCGACATGAGATACTTGGAAGTTGTAATGATTAGCTTATTTGTGATATGCATGTTGAACAGTCTTTTGAAGAAAATAAGAGGCGCGCAGAAAGCCACCTAAAATGGGGGGTGCAGTCTCCGTGTTTAAGCAATGAAACCACCATTAAGCAGTAAACATGAGGAGGAGGCGAGATAATGCACTCTAAGTGACTCACTAGCCTTTCTGATGAAGCTACATAGCTTTTTCTATCCGCAGCACCTGTCCTGCATGGGCAATTCTTTTTTTAACACGTCTTTAATTGAAATAATGAACCATATGGTCACAATCTTTAATATTAGCACTGTCGTACATCTCAGAATACTTTCAGTGCCTTTTCCAAGCCTCCCCAATCCCACCTTCATTTCTTTGCTCTTTGTGTGTTTCTCTCTGGTTTCCCCTCAGCTCAGAGTTCCCGCCTCTTCACCCACGGGTGGCAAATCTCCTTGGATCAGGAACCTATACGAGTTCAAGCCCTTCCAAATTTTTTCCCACTTATGGGGACATCCTCTACCCTCAACCACCTTTTCGGCTGAAATGCTTGCATGTGCCAAGTTCTGGGTGTGTCTGACACCCCATGATCTTGCTATATTTCTCTTTGCCACTGCCAGGCCCAATGACATCCCTGTCCTCTGCAACCTGCGGACCCCTGCTTCCACTTAGAAATTAAGTACAGAATGTTTGGCTGAGACCTTTATTCCCCCTCGTCCTATCTCCCCCAAGTACTCAACCACTGCAGACCAGTATTCCTGTATTACTGGGCACTTCCAAAAGATGTGAAAGAAGGAACCCATCTGCCTACAGGCGCAGAGACAGTGTGCGTCTCTGCCCTCCCTATCTTTACCATTGTCGTTCAGGCCTTTGTCTATGGCCATCCTTATTTCTTCAGTGGTTTTTATTAAGGCCGTCTCATGCTGTGGCCTGTTCTAAAACCAAATTGTGAGTCATCTAACAACTTGTTGCTATTTATAAAATGTTCACGTTGTCTAATCATTGCTCAGTGGGCCCAGTCACGCATTTCCTAGGGTGTGTAGGAGGGTGCCTTTAAACCAATTAACATGTTCTTGGTAAGCAAGAGGAACTTCTGTTGCCTCATATGGAGTGCACTCAGCTGGTATTTCATCCTTAGTGCATTCGTGAAATACCTGTGTTGCATCATCTGCAATGGTAAGGTAACCCAGGAATAAAAGACCTCTGTTCTATTTGCTTTGTGTCCCTCTACCATGAAAGTAACATCCCCACCATCTAGTGTGAGACCATTTTGTAGTAGTTTCTGAGTTACGGCATATCTGCAGTTCCCAGAGATGTTTTGTGTCATGGTATGTAAGAAATGAATTACAGAGTTTGGCTAACACAGTGGGTACTTGATCCTTTCAAGCTTGAACAACCAACAGCCAATACATAGGGTATACCTTCTCAGCTGAGGAGGATATTTCCTACCACCACGGACTTATCTGGTTAAAGGGTGTGTAGGGGTCTCTGAGAAGGCATGATTGAACTACTATGGCGATCCATACAAAACAAGAACCCAACCAACGTTGGTGGCACCATGTCATGCAATTTCCACTAATCAGTACGAACTTAGCATTTGTGGACGATGTAGACTTTGGGATGGTGCCAGAATGACTCCGTGCACCCCAGCAGGATATGTTGTCCCTTAGACCGGCTAGATCACAGTGCCACCATAAGCCCCCCCAAACCTAGACAGGGAGCAAATAGTTCTGGCAACTACTGAACATGACAACCCTGACCCCTCGGGAATCGTGGTGACAAATCTAAAATCTTTCACTCATACACTCATGCTCTGGTTTGCTCAGAGAAATATACAAAGAATACACAGAGGGACGTTTTCAATATTTATTGAACCAAAGTGATTCTTCTATAGAATATATGTGCTGCAATGATCAATAGAAAGAAGCAGATGAAAGTTATGATCAGCGTCAGGACAGTGAACAGAACGAAAAGTGTCACAATTGTGCTGAAACAACGTATATATGCAAGCATATAAAATAGTATAACAATCCTACTAGGCAGATCCTAAGGTTGTATGTGTATGTTCTGCCAAGAAACCCCCTACTGGATGATCCAACCCCATTACCTGGTGGGTAAGAATGTAGGACGCCGCCTTGGTCATGAACTGGACACCCCTCACAGAGATGGCAGTCAGCTGCTGGATAAAAGCTTCAGCATGTAGTGTGGCCCTGGCATGGACATGCCCTGCATAGGTAGGGTGTCAATCCGGCACCTCCAGTACAGTAGATCACTGAGCTGTTTTTTAAGTGTCTTTTAAAATCAATTTGAATTGTGTGGGACTGAGACCTTTTTATGTTGCACACTCACTTTTTTTTTTGTAAACATGCTTAAGTGCCAGTTTCATTTCGACTTGACGGCAATTTTGTGTTGCCGCCGGTCAGCAGAGGTTAGCGGTCCAGCTGTTGTACGAACAGTCCAATTTACTGTGGCCATGGTGCGGATGCACCATCGGCGCGCTGAATGTGTGCTGAAAGCAATCCCATCTGCGCCTGTCCATGCCGGAACGTGCACAGGGCACAGGACTCCTGGCCGTTTACAGGTGGTCAGATTGTCCTACGGCCCTGATGACCTTATGGCACTTCGACCTGTCTGTTTGGAAGTCTGCCAAACTGCTTTGGACCCACTGGTAAGCCCACATTTCTGCTCTCACTGTACATTCTCAGCTAAGTAAGATGACTTCAGCCATTCACAAGCTAAAAAAAATACCAACTCCAGTCACATTGCTACTGCTACTAGAGGTAGTAATACCTTCTGTTTCTATAGCCTTAACTGTCGGTCCCTACCCAGATATCAACAATACTTGTTCAATATTTTAGGGGAGAAGTCACAGGATGCCATCCTCCTTATGGAGACGTGGCTCTATGAGGCCTCTGCACCAGATGTTATTGCAGTGCTCTTCCCAAACTATTTGATTGTAAGAAGAGACAAATAGCATAAGATAGGAGCCGGAATTGCTATTATCTTCAGAGACAAATTTAAATGTGAAATTGAAGAACTTCCCATTGCTGATTGTCAGGCATTATTTTTTTCTTTATGCCTCACACACAGTTTAACGATCACAGGGGCCTTGATTTATCGGCCACCGGTGTGCCCTGGGAATTGGTGCACCACTATTTTAGATCATCCTTCTCCTTTTCTTCTTAGGTGTCCCAATTTTATTTTTGCTTGGTGACCTTAATATTCATTTAGAGGAACCCAATGCAGCCAGGGTACTGCACTCATAGAAGATCTGAATGTTTTAAATCTATCTGTAATTTAACCCCCACTCATGAAGCTGGCCACCTCCTGGCCACCTCCTGGATCCTATTTTTTCCAATATGGAGGACCTTCTTACAGCTGCACCAATTCTGCTTCCTTGGTCCAACTTCTTGGCAGTCCCATTTATTGTTAGAACGTCACCACTGCCATCCGCAGGACCTTGCAAACCTATAATCAAGTCCAGGACCTGGTTTAAACTGGACGCCCCAGCCTTGAATTCACTACTTCGAAGTTTTAAAGCAGAAGGTCGAAACTGATCAGCCTTTGAGAAACTACTGAATTATAAACTGTTTGGAGTCTGTTCTCCCATCAACATTTAAGGTTTCGGTGATATCCCATCCTCCGGCCCCCTGGTTCAATGACATACTTCATTTAGAGAAAAAACATTGCAAGGGTCTCGAGAGACTCTGGAGGAAGATGTAGAACCCAGAGGCTAAAGCTGAATATAAAACTGCTATTAATAAATATCAAGCACTGTGCAGAGCAGCATGGGCGTCTTATTGCTCAGATAAAATTAGTCATGCTCAGAACGGTCCTAAGACGCTCTTTAATGTGGTCAAAAACCTGTCTGACCCAAGCAAATTGTTGCCTCCACCTTCTTTCCCACTCTCAATGCGCAAAACTAGTCCAATTTTTTGTGGAAAAGGTGGCTACAATTCAATCACAATTGGAGGTGAGCCACAAGGTAGGAATACATGCGGAGGATACTGATAGTGGTGTGAGGTATTCTCCTTTGATTGGTCCTATTCCTTCTCAGGATATGTCAGGCCCAACCTCGAAAATAGAGTCCTGGCCTCCGCTGGACCTTTCTCGATTCTTGTCCATCTTGCTATCAATCAAATCAGGCTCTCCCCTAGACCTGCTTCATCCAGTTAAGTTGGGTCTTCTTGATCCATGCTTGTTGCAAGTAGTGATGGACTTGCTCAATTCCTCACTTCATGAAGGCTATTTTCCATGGTCATGGAAACACGCCATGGTCCTCCCACTTCTAAAGAAGTCCAATCTCGATCCAACCAATTGGGCTAATTTTAAACCCATCTGCTTGCTGCCTGTCTTTTCCCAAATTTTGGAAAAGCATGAAAACTCATGGCTCAACACCATTGTAGAAGCTCAGCAATTCCTTCACCCCTCTCAGTCAGGTTTCAGGGCTGGGCACAGTACAAAGTCCATTCTCCTAGGAGTCACGGAACATCTAAACAAACTCCTTGATGAGGGAAGTATAGCCGCGCTGATTCTATTAGACCTCAGCACAGCCTTCAATACTGTGTCCCACTCCATCTTGGTGGAAAGACTGGCGACACTGGGCCTCGATGGAACAGCCCTAGGTTGGCTGACCTCCTTCCTGAAAGATAGGTCAGACCAAGTCAGATGCAAGGTCATGGATCTGTGCTTTGAACTCTGGAGTAACCCAGGGGCCCCAGTTGAGCCCCTTATTGTTCAACCTGTATGTTCTCCCTCTTGCAGATGTGGTGAAGAGTTGCGGCCTGAACACTGCATTCATACTTGGACAACACACAAACTATCCACCCAGGGGCATAATCCAGATGCCCTTAACCTCGGTCTAAGACAAGTTGCTTCCTGAATGGATAGCAACTCACTTAAACTCAATGGTGATAAAGACCGAGGTTATGGTGCTTGGTAGGAATTCACAGCTATGAGGTCCAAAACACTGGCCTGAGTCCCTGGGGACTCTCCCAACACTATCTCCCAAAGTAAAAAGCTTAGGGTTCTGGCTGGATGAAAACCTTTTATGTGACCCCAAGTAGCCAAAGTGGCCTGCACCCGTTTTGCCATGATTAAGTGGGTGAGGAAGATCATTTGGATCATTTCTCACTCAGCATAAAGAACACTGATTCAAACCTTGATACTCTCACAAGTTGACTATGATACCATTCTCTATTTTGGAATCTATAAGGCCTCTAATCGTCGCCTGCAGATAATACAGAATTCAGTGTCAAGACTTCTGTATCAGCTCCCGAAGTATACCCCAGCTTCGCCTCTCCTCTGCGAACTGCACTGCTTCCAAATGAAAAGAGAGTTCAATTTAAAACTGTTTTATTTTTAAAGCCAGTGCTGGATTCCCTTGCTACATCCAGGATCTGGTAACTCCCTATAAGCCCAGGCAGACATTAAGATCTGGTAATAAGGCTCTCTGCCTTGTGCCCAGAATCCACCTTGTGTATATTGGAGGTCATTCCCTTGCATATTTCGGCCCTAAACTTTGGAATGCCCTCCCAGAATTCTTAAGACACTGTACGTCTTTGCTGCTATTTTGTAGCAGACTAAAGACCTGGTTGTTCTAATCCTCTAGTTAGACATTTATAACAATGCTTAGTGCTGGGAAACCCGCTAGGTATCCGTAAACTCCTTAAGTGGAAATAATAATAATAATGTAGGGACCTCTCGAAGTCAATAGAAGTGCCTCCTCTGACTATACCCGGAAACAGATATTTATATATAGAAACATTCTCAAAAATTAGGGCTGCCCAATTTAGCCATGTGGGCTTGGATACTTATCAGGTAAAGGTGCCAACAAGGTAATTTACTTAATACATAATTATAAATGTATAAATACTTGGGATGCTCTACTGTAGCATCAAATTCATTTTCATAAATATATTTTACATTTTAACAAAGAAATCAATCTCAACACATTTAATAAATTAATAAAGGAAGACTCTACGCTGTATTTGTGGATCTCAGAGCAGCTTTTTTTATCTGGTGCCGAGGGCCACTCTATGGAGAGGCTTAGCCGAGATGGGAGTACCAGACTATATATGTAGAACCATAGAGAGACTTCAGCAGTCAAATTTTGCTCAGGTCCGGAGTGGCAGACTAGGCGAACTTACAGAACCCTTTTCCGCAAATAAAGGTGTGCGGCAAGAGTGTGTGCTTGCCCCCACCCTATTTGCGTTGTATATAAATGGTCTAGTTGGTTGTTTAAATAAATGTGATAATGATGCACCCAAACTTGCAAAGATGAGGGTTCCGGCACTCACATTTTCAGATGACACTCTTCTATTACTGAACCAGTTCTGCAGGTTCTGTCTAGATATAGGGCTAGAAGTAAACATGTCAAAGACTAAGGGCCAGATGTACAACTGTTTTTTGCAGTCGCAAAGGGCTATTTGGCCCTTTTGCGACAGCAAAAAACGGATGGGCAATGTACTAACCCTATTTTGCGAGTCGCTAATCAATTAGCGACTTCCATGATAGGGTTAGCGACTCGATATTAGGAAGGGGCGTGCCAAGGGCGTCCTTACTAGTAGCGAGTCCATAACCCATGTATGAATGTTTTGCAATTGCGGTTGCAAAGCACTCGCAGTTTACCACCCTTCACAGAAGGGTGGTAAAGCACTCGCAAACGGGAAGGGGTCCCCAGGGGACCCCTTCCCCTTTGGGAATGCATGTGCAAATATTTTTAAGAGCAGGCAGTGGTCCCAGGGACCACTGCCTGCCCCTAAAAATGAAACTGAAAAGTTTCATTTTTCTTTTTAAATGCATCCTGTTTTCCTTTAAGGAAAACAAGCTGCATTTAAAAAAAAATCTGCTTTATTGACAAAGCAGTCCCAAACATGGTGGTCTGCTGACCCCAGCAGGCCACCATCAATGGGAGTGCTAGCCATTCCCAACGGGGTCGCAAATTGCGACAGCCTCATTAATATTCATGAGGCATGCAATATGCGATCCCATTGGGAAACGCAAACAGTGTCTCAGACACTGTTGTACATAGCATTTTGCGACTCGCAAATTGCGACTCGAAATGTGTCGCAATTTGCGAGTCGCAAAATGCTATGGTCATACATCCGGCCCCAAGTATATGGTCGTTAACCAATTTCACTCGACTCAACCTAATCCAACATTAAATGGGGTCCCTATCAGGCCTGGGCGTAGTTCGCAGAGTTCCGCTACACGGAAAAAATCTGCAGAGTTTCGCAAGTGGGGGAGTGCAGTGCGAACTGCGGTTTGTGCTCATCTTCCTGCTGCTCGGGTAGAAATTCTAACCGAGCAGAAGCTCGCGCTCGCCAACTTACCATTCGCGAGCGTGAGCAGGAGAAAAAACTCTGCTGCACTACATGGAACCGAGTTTTCTGCCTGCACTCCACGAGCTGCGCGAAGTGCAGAAAACTCCACAAATTCTACAAACAGAGTAGAGTTCACTGCCCAGGCCTAGTCCCTATAGAACAGGACCAATTGTTTGAATATTTGGGTGTCACTCTCAGTGGAACGATGGAATGGGCCCACCACATCAGCAAACGAAGGATCAAATTAGAGCAACAAATAGGAGGGCTGCAAAAGATACATCGGGGACTTCATTATAAACCATTCTCTCCAGTTGAGCAGCTCTACACTAGCCAGGCTCTGGGGGTGGCCCTATATGGAACGAACTTATGGGGACACAAAAATCTCAAACCCCTAGAGCATGTGGAAAATAGGCTCTTGAGGGAGGTCTTAAACCTAATGGCTAGTACCCCTTTGATCCCCCTAAGGCTCGATACCGGCCTTCGATCAATCGTGGAAAAAGCAGCAGTTAGACCCCTGACATTCTGGAGAAAAGTCTGGGCTACCCCAGAATTAATATACTATTGCAAGGGTCTTGAGGACATTCTTAGATATCCCACTGCAGATATAATACCATGGCAAAACTTTATTAGGGTTTCTCTCAATGAATTGGGTTTATCTAAATTGTGGGCTGATCGGGTACTAGTTGTTGTACCACTTCAGCCAGAGAAATAAAGTCCTGATTTAGATCTCATAGACAAAAGTTTTTATTAACCTCATCGACTTTGGGTAGATTAACATATATCTGTTTTATGACTAAGGACACATACAGAATCAAAACCTTTTTAGATGACAATGAGCCAACCTTGGCCAGGAAACTGTATATGCACTTTAGATATGGGACTTTGACACTGCACATTCACCTGAAGATGAGCCAAAACAATAGACCTGGCTGCTTCGAGCTGCCCAACTTGTGGCTATGATAAGGAAAGTGTAGCACCCATGCTGTTTTTCTGTCAGACATATAGCAGGGCTAGGGCGAAATGGATAATCCCAATATGCAGACGCATAGGAATCACTAGACATCTGGAGGCTTGTAGAATTATTCAGACTGATTTGAAGCCAACAGTGTTTGCTATCTCCAGATTTTTACTGTGTATATGGTACACAAGGAAGAAATATATGATAACTGTTGACTCCATGTAATCTATCGCCTGTTTCTATAATTTTTATAAGTGTACATCATGATGCTGGAATTTTAATAGGTAACTGACCATTTTATTTTTAATCATATCTGTTTTTAAATATACATAGGCCTTCTCCCTTTTTAAATTGAAATGTTTAATGTTTTTTACGTATTTGTCTCTTTTATGGTACTTTACCAAAATAAAGAGTTTTCTAATCAAATCGACTCTTATTTATATATTAGGGGTGGGCGGAATTTGCGTAGTCGCGCTATGCAAAGCTCCGCGAAACGGTAAAAAATCTCCGCGAGCACGCAAAAGTTCCGCGAACACGCGGAATTGCTTGTTCCGCCCGTTCGCGATGCTTTTTTCCTGTTCGCGAACGCTGTTTGCATGCTCGGGGAGAAATATCTCGCGAACACGCATTTTGAAAGCGCGAACAAGCAACAAATTCCGCGAAGCCGCGGATCGCGGAATTTTTGGCAATTTCGCGTTTTCCGCGGAACGCGAAATTACACAAATTCCGCAAGCGGAATGGAATTTACCGCCCAGGCCTAATATTTATAACCTTTTGCGTCAGATTTTGTTTGTATGCTGCAGATAGTTGTGCCGCCATATGGACTTAAATAACAAACACATTTGCTCAATTGTAAGTGTACACCTTGTACATAATGCCTAGGCAGTATGATAGTGTTCTCACTTTTTTCCATAATGGTCTGGTGGGCTTTCTGACCCCACTTCAATTAGCAGATAGGTGGTAAACATTCCAATATGCCCACCCCAATATGAAAAAGGTAAACAATTAGTGAGAAAAGGAATGGGATGGATTGCTTGATCATCTTGGCATCTGTCTCCTTCCCCTGGCACTAGACAGTATTTCTGTCCTCAGGAGCAGGTACATTGGTGTTTAGCCCTGTTCTGCCATCACATATATCAAAACTACACCCAAAGAAATCTTGATTGCCTCTAACTTGCCATGGTGATTGGCGGCACTGTTAGGGATCTGAGCCAGTCAGAAATGAAAGAATTCTACCAACCCTGGCACTTTTGATACCAAGAGACCCAGCAGCTCCCAACACTAGAGCATTCACCTCGTTTTGGAACTAAAGGAGGGCCTCCATTCCGTGATAAACCCTGATGTTGGCAAGATTTACATAGACAGCCCAAATTTGGACTTAGGTGAGTGGTTCTGGGTGACCATTTTTATGCACCAGCTGGGGGCCGCCCTGCTCCGTTGTCAGACTGTCCTCCCCCCAGGGCATGGTCACCTAGTCCTGCCCTGGGGGACCAACAGCAGAGGGAGGCCTAAACCCTAATGGGCACCTGGATGGCGAATTCTGGCATGGACTCCCGACTGACCTAGTATTTGGCAGCCTAGTCAACTGTTGTGGATGTAGGTAAGGAAAAGTATATGCATGATTGTGTGAGGGGATACATCCTGCTGGGTGATCTTATTCTACTATGTTTGCATTTTGTGATTGTGTAAAGGTATTGCATCCTTAAACAGTTACCCCTCCCTGCCACGACTGTGCCCCGACCCTTGCTGGCCTGGGATCCCAGTCTGCAGTGACTGTTGCAACGCACTCAGCCAACTGTCCGGTCCCTGCTGTGGCCGGGCTCTGGTTGCCTGATTTCCTTGGGGCCGATTGTAAGCTGCAATGGCGTTGCTCTGGGCTTGATTTTGTGGCTGGGTAATCTGCGTGGGCTGTCCTGGGATTATGCCTTTTTTTGTGGTATGCTTTCAGGCAGCATTGCTTGACCATCTTACCTGGTCTGTAACAATAGTGGCATTCCATAAGGCTTGCCAGTGCCCAGCCTCCCTGGTGTCTGACGCTAGGATGGGGCGGATATCCCCTAGGGTCTGGGGGCAGAGCTCCCTTTAAGACTGGCACCATCTGTACGCTATCGGCAAATGCAGCCCCCTCTAGAGCGGGCTTCTTTGTTGGACCAATTTGGCTGTGTCTTTGGGCCTGCTCATGCTTTTCCTAATCATTCTCCTGTTTCTTCCGATAACAATGCAATATGTGGGCCTGTATCTCCCTGAAAGAGTGATAACCTGCACACCTAATTTTTAACCAATTAAATTTGAACAATTTATCCAAAGGTGCTTCCTTGTGTCCCTGACCAGCGAATAAATCACAATCAATTGAGACACAATAATGTCACAAAATTACAAGGAGCACTTTTCACAAGCCTATAAATGGCGTCACCTTCTGAAATTTTTAACCATTTTTAAACAAAATATATCAAAATAGTAACCAAACATACAAATACAGTCAAATCCCCCGTTTTCTTGAGAAACATATCACAACTGAATATTTCAAGAACTCATCAATTCAACAATGTTTCTCATACACTTTTTTTTATTCTCCTTTTATTGTGCAATGGGTAGGTCTGCACATATAATCTTCAGTTTCAAAATTCATCGTTGTGTTACAATTCCCGTGTAGTGTTATGGGTCCCAATGCATTTCGGGATGACCCTTCGTCAGGGGAACACTAAAAGTAACAAGAATAAATTAAATTCCTAATTGTTTCTGTGGCTCTGACTAAATCATGTATTTAAATCATGCTATAATTCAATTTAAAGGTTTTTCAGGAATATACCGTATTCCGCAAATACATAAGTACGTCCAAAATTAAATAAGAAGAATGTATGACAAGATTCAAGCTTTTCACCAGAGTAAATATGAACGTAAAACACCAGAAAGTGTATGTGCGCAAGTGTAGCCATAGACAAGTCCCCAACAAAACACCTGCTGTAATAAATACAGCGCCCTTTATGACCCCAAAGATAAGTAATATCTACATATGATCCTCCACAGCTCACCTATCCACGGGCGAAGCACATATACATAGGGATGACTGCAAACAAACAAAAATAAAGCTAAAAAAAAAATCAATCAACGATGCTACTCACAGGAAAACTACCAAAATATGTTGGTTAAATGTCCTCAAAGGTGTCACTTACATAAAGAGGAAACACGTCTCACAGTTGTACTTCAACTTCTATCCTAAGGATTGTCGCAAATACTCCATCAGTGCTCCCATTGAAAAATGACTCACATCTAACCTTCATGCCAATACTGAAAACCTTTATTTTACGCGAAGTGCGGCCCACATACAGCAACCCGCAGGGGCATTTTATAGCATAGATTACCATGTCTGAATTGCAATCGCTAGTGTGCGCTACACTTATACCATTTGTTTTGCAGTCATCCCTATGTATATGTGCTTCGCCCGTGGATAGGTGAGCGGTGGAGGATCATATGTAGACATTACTTATCTTTGGGGTCATAAAGGGCGCTGTATTTATTACTGCAGGTGTTTTGTTGGGGACTTGTCTATGGCTACACTTGCGCACATACACTTTCTGGTATTTTACGTTCATATTTACTCTGGTGAAAAGCTTGAATCTTGACATACATTCTTCTTATTTAATTTTGGACGTACTTGTGTATTTGCGGAATACGGTATATTCCTGAAAAACCTTTAAATTGAATTATAGCATGATTTAAATACATGATTTAGTCAGAGCCACAGAAACAATTAGGAATTTAATTTATTCTTGTTACTTTTAGTGTTCCCCTGACGAAGGGTCATCCCAAAATGCATTGGGACCCATAACACTACACGGGAATTGTAACAACGATGAATTTTGAAACTGAAGATTATATGTGCAGACCTACCCATTGCACAATAAAAGGAGAATAAAAAAGTGTATGAGAAACATTGTTGAATTGATGAGTTCTTGAAATATTCAGTTGTGATATGTTTCTCAAGAAAACGGGGATTTGACTGTATTTGTATGTTTGGTTACTATTTTGATATATTTTGTTTAAAAATGGTTAAAAATTTCAGAAGGTGACGCCATTTATAGGCTTGTGAAAAGTGCTCCTTGTAAGTTTGTGACATTATTGTGTCTCAATTGATTGTGGCCTGTATCTCCCGCCATGGTTTATTGTCCAACCCCACTACGTCATCTTGTCCAATTTGGATCTCAGTGGGTAGTACCTTTTTGGGGATGTTGTAAAAGAATTCAACCTGGGGACCCGTGTGAATCCAGGGCTGTCCTGTGTCTTGTCCCCATCGTTCTCTCAGTCTATTTTAGGAAATCAGTTACCGTCTCCCATGCTTCATGCTTTCTGCCATCAATCCTCCTATGTCTGGGCAGTCAGGGAATATTTCCTTAGGGCCGTCCATATTTACTGTCTAATGAGTTAGTTGCGGCCCCGTTATGCTCTGTGTTGATCAGCATGACTGTGGGGGGGTGCAGGCTCTAGAAAACACTGTCTGTCTGCTCCCCGATGAGACTGTTGAGCAGACTTTTAATGTCACCTAGCACTAAGTTTATTCCTGCAGTGTTTTTCTCAAAACACAGGATCTACTTGCCTGCCCCATCCATCAATGGGGCAGTTTCTTCTGAGCCCTTCTTTGTCCATCTGTGCCCAAGGCACATAGAGGGTCCCTGATATATCTTTCTGCAGTAGCGGATAGATTCTGGACACGGCAACTCTGTCAGTTTCTCTCCAACATAGTGCTCTCATCATCTCTGGCATTCCTGCATGTAGGGGTAGTTCCATCTCCGACCCCCCCCCCCTCATGCCTAAAGCAGTCCTCTGCAGCGGCCATGTCCTTGGGTACGAAAGATTCCTCCTCCGGCGAGGAACAATCATACTTGTCCTTCCATTTGGTCCAGTAGGCCAGAAGATGGCAGAAAGGCTGTGCGAAGGCCTCGCCCTCTTCTCTGGACACTCTCTCTAGGGGTTTGTCAGCCTGACCGGCGCGCTCAGGGGGAGCAGCAGACGTTCTCATAGTTTCTCTCTTTGTGAGTGTGAGAAGTTGGCCTGGTATATGCTGTTCGCTAATTAAAGTGGACACCTTGCACCAGGGCAAATCGACTCTTATGGTAGATAGGTTTAAGACAACCTTTTAAAGAAAGCTATCCTAGTGGTAGCTGTGGAGAGCAGCCTTCAGGCTAAGTCTCGGAGGAATGTAAAGCAGCTTGTTTTACCATATAATCTCTTGAATCACCAAATGAAAAGACACCACACAGGTATATATATCAAATATATATGTATTTATTTCTAAATAACTCTCTACTAATCTCTTTATGAGATTAGAAGACAAACATATGCACAAATCAACGTTTCACAATAAGTTAAGCACAAAATATGGCTGGGGCCCTAGGGGCGTACCAGACCATATACTAAGTAAGAGACTTAGGGACAACGACTTGCAGGGAGACAAGGCCTAGGGCCTTCAGAAGTGCTGGGGCCTCACAAAACCACCCAAGGCAGGTAAGTAAAGGACCCACGGGGGACGCGTGCAGTGTGGATACACAGGCGCGGATCGCCGTTGACTTCAATGGGGCAAGTCGCGGTTGGAAATAAAGAGTTTTAGGATACTTCGGGAGAACCTACAAGCAAGTCACTTACAGGGTAAGTAGTTCTAGGGCCCACACCCACAGGAGCACCGTAGTGCTGGAGTTACCTCACCCAGGGAAGCCGGGTGCATAGGTGTCCTTTGGTGTCGGGTCGCGGCGTCGTTTTCAATGGAGAACAAAGAAGACTTGCTGCTTGCGGGAGCTGAAGAAGTGTCCGGTGGAATCCAAGCCTGGATTCTGAAGAAGGATGACCTGAAAGCAGAGGGGACAGTGTTCAAAGTCACTTGGCAGTGACCCGGGGCAAGGAAGATGGATGCCCACCGTCGTCGGTTGATTCAGGTCAGTTGTGGGTGCCTTGACTCTTCAGCCACGTAGTCCAGGAGGTGTCGACGACGACCAGGAGCTGGATTCGGTAGGCCCCTCGACGTCTGCAGCTGACTGCGGTGTCGACAACTCGATTGGAGCCAACAAGCCTTGGCAACAGCAAGTCTTGGGGAGATGAAGAAAAGTCGATGGCGCAGACCAGCAAGGTCTGAGGGACTCACCCAGCGAGGGTAAGTCAGGGCAGGCCTGGAGCAACCAGGGGAGCCCTTTTGTTTCTTTAAGAAGTCTTCTGGGGACCCACAAGCCGGCGGGCAAGGGATCGCAAAGACACCTCGGGCAGAATCACTCAACAGGGGCCCACGGTCACTCGGGACGGTATAGGCCTCTGATCTTCGGAGGGATTCCTGCTGGAGGTCGGGAACATACGTGGTCCAAAGCACAAGTTCGTAGAATGTTGTGAAGGGGTTGCACTCGACAATAGTGCACGGTACCCAGGGGTCGCGGTTCCTCGTTACTCGTGGGGTCCACTTGCCTCAGCTTCGCTGGGGACTCACGATGGCCTGGGAGAGGTCAGGAAATCCACTTCTTGGGCTGCAGGGACTTCGGACTCCGGCGGGAGCGGCGTAGTTTGCAACCGTCATTGTCGTTTTTGGCGCCTGCCAAGCAGGGGAGTCACTCCTTGACTCCAAGGGAGATTCTTCTGTCTTCCAAAGGTAGTGGAACGTCGAAGGGCCAGGATTCTTCTGTAGAGCGTCGTCCAGGGGTTATCTGCTTTGCAATGGCAAGGTTCCCCCTCTTATACTAAAAAGAGGGGATGGACTAGCTCTATGACCCCACCTATGGGAGGGTCAAGGGAGGGGGTGGCTACACCCACTTCCCTTTGTCCAGTTTCGCGCCAGAGCAGGGGCAGGTAGCCCCTGAGCTGGTTTGAACTGGCATATGCACAGAGGAGCCTTTTGCTCCCCCAGTGCAGGACTTCAAAGCACTCTAAGAGTGCACCCACCCAGCCCCAATACACATTATCCTGTCTGGGGAGGTGGTCACACCTCCCTGCAACAGGAAACCTATTGTCCAGGCCTCCCCTGCCGGAGTTTCGTCCAGCAGCAGGAGGCCAGACTTGTGTCTGTGGCAGCAGCATCCATTTTGTGATGCCAGGGCTTCAGAAAGAAGTTACCGGGTAAGCCAGAGTTAACATGTCTTTCCCTCTAGAAGGGTGGAATGCTACCCCCGCCGCCAGGATTGGCGGGGGGTAGTATTCCAAGATGTTTGACACCAAACACGACATGTTTAGGTGCAGCCATTCCAAAGTTAGCATTTTACCGCGAGGATATAATGCGCTTAAGAGTATATGGTCAGGCTGCACTACAAACAGCATCAGAGATGGTCTCCGAACGCTGCAGAGGGGCCCTGCTCATGCAGGGGCACCCTCTCACATAGGAACCATGCACTCTGCCTTTAGGATTGATAAGGCCTGCCTTAGGAGTGACTTATAGGTTTATATGTGTGTATGTATTTAGTGATATAGGTAACCTATATCACAGTAAGGGGTGCATGCACCACCCTACCCAGGCTGCAGTAGCAGACCTGTGGTGTCAGTTTGGATGGCCTTCCAGGGGTGGCATAATACATGCTGCAGCCCCTGGTAGGCCTCTGAGGTACCTATGCCCTTGGTACATAGTATACCATATACTAGGGACTTATAAGGGCACTCCAGATTCCAATCAGAGATGTGCCTAAGGCACATGGAAACCTTTTTACAGAGAAAGCAGATAGACTGGGGCCCTGAATAGCAAGATCCCAGTCCAACTAAGTCATAAACCAGCAAAACACCATAAAAAAAGTGGGGGCAACCATATAGTCAGATTCCACCTTCCTACATAACCCCCCCAAACGAAAGGAGATAAGGCTAACCTTGGCCAGTTGAGCCTTCATTGACTAAGTGGTCATATAAGGAAGCACCTGCACTAGCATGGTTGCCCCCTGTCTTATGGTCCACTAAGCAATCCCTCACCCTAAGGGTATGAGAGGGTCTCCACCATGGGGAATCACTACCTGTGGTGTGCTTAGGTAAAGTACAAGGCTGGTGAGGTGTCTGAGTAGGGAAGTGAGGCCCTAGGAATGTTGGCCTCAGCTTCCTCAGATCACTGGTCACCATGTATGCCTGTCTTTCCATGACTGAGTTGCACTTTGCTCTAAGGGTCAACCTTTGGCTGCCTACAGCTGGGGGTTGGGTCCCTTTGGATGGACTACTGGAGGGACATGGCAGGTTTGGAACCTTCTGGTCCCAGGTTTGCCCTTGCCTACCAGAGTCCTTCTGGGGAGGTCCCTACATAAAGGTATGGGGATCCCTCAGTGTGTAGAGGAATTTTCACCTGGCTAGGGCTACTAGACTGGGTGCCCCTAATCTGCTGATGGGGGCTTCCTCTGGACAGGGGGCCCTGGGGGTCCACTGACCTCCCTGACCTCTGCAGCCCTGGGCTGACTGAGGCAGGGTAGAGAAGGGCAGGTTACCTGCTCCAGACGGGGTACCACCATGGAAGGGTCCTCTGCCATCAGGGGTGTGGCCAGGCCAGGCCTGACTACCTCTGTGGCAGTTCCTTCACTAGGGGTAGGGTCAGTTCCCTGAGGAGGCTGACCCTTACCTACTGTCTGGGGGAAGAAGACTTTTCTTCAACCCTTGTGCTCTCTTTTGGGGGAGAGTGGGCCATTCTTTCAGGCTCCATCTCTCCAAATTCTTGGGCTGGGGCTGTGGCCATCACAGCCCCACTAACCTTTACAGGGACGCCCAACATCCTAAGATGGGTTTGGTGTTCCACTTCAGCCCAGGCTGAAATTTCCAGATCATTGCCCATCAGGCAATCTACAGGTAGGGTTGGGGACACTGCCACTCTTTTTGGGCCTGTGACCCCCTCCCAGCTGAGATTGACTATGGCCATGGGGTGATCTGTTCTGACACCATCAATGTTGGTCACCTGGTATTTAAACTCAGGTAAAAGCTGGTGAGGGGGACTAGTTTCCCTGCCACCATGGTGACACTAGCCCCTGTGTCCCTAAATGCCACAGCTTTCTGACCATTAATTATTGGCTCCAATCTGTACCTGCCCAATGCTATGGGACCCATGGTAAAGGTGGCAAATCCTATACCACCATCAGAGTCAGAGGAGTCTGTTGAGGGGTCCCTGTCTAAACTAGGGCCCACCTCTGTTCCTCTTGCAAAAGCACCTAACTTTTTGGGTGCACTACTCCCAACTGGAGGATTACTACTGGTAGTACCAGGAGGGGTGGTAGTAGTTGTGGGAGGAACATTTTCTTTATTGCCACTCCTGGGGCAACTGGGATCAGTTTTCCAGTGCCCAGGCTTTTTACAGACATGGCAATAGGGTTTCTTTTCAGGAGAGGAAGGAGTTTGGGACCCACCCCCAGAAGAGGAATTTTGGGGCCCTGTAGGGGACTTATCCTTAGATTTATCCCCACCTTTCTCTTGGGACTTAGTAGAATCTTTCTTCTGGTCACCACCCTGATTTCTAGTTTTTACTCTGGTTCTGACCCACTTGTCTGCCTTCTTTCCCAATTCTTGGGGAGAGGTCAGATCAGAGTCCACCAGATACTGGTGCAAAAGCTGGTTTTGACAATTATTAAGGATCTGCTCCCTCATAATCAAATTGTACAATCCTAAAAAGTCCTGCACTTTGTTGCCATGTATCCAACCTTCCAGAGCCTTTGTAGCACAATCTACAAAATCAACCCAGTCTTGAGTCTGAGCTTTTTGGGTGTCTCTGAACTTCAACCTATACTGTTCAGTGGTTAGGCCAAACCCATCTATCAGAGCACTCTTCAAGACTGTGTAATTGTCAGCATCCTCTTCTCTTACAGTGAGGAGCTTGTCTCTACCTTTGTCTGCAAAGGAGAGCCACAAGATTGCTGCCCACTGCCTCTGGGGGACCTTCTGAACTTTACAGGCCCTCTCCAGTGCAGTTATCCATTTGTGGATGTCATCCCCACTCTGGTAGGGAGGGACAATCTTGTTTAGGTTTCTATGGTCATAAGACCTGTCCCTATCTCTAGGGATATTGCTGCCACCATGGGACTCTAGTCCCAACTTTCTTCTCTCCCTGAGGAGATCTAGGGATTCCCTATCTAAAGCCAGTTGCTTTTTTCTGATTTCCAGCTGAGTTTCCTCATACCGGACCAGCCTGGCTCTCCTCTCATGAGAGGATTCCCTCCTGTGAGAGGAGACAGAGCTCCCTATAGAGGTGCCAGAGTGGTTAGACTCCTGAGAAGGAGATCTAGACTTCCTGGGCACACTCTTAATCCTTCCTGGGGGGACAAAGAGGGCATCATTTTGATCATCCTCATCATCATCCACTGGTGGGTTTGGGTTTTCCAGGTCAGGGTCATTGTCACCCTCCTGGCCAGTTTCAGAGGGGGCTGGGGGTATTGGTACCCCTGGCCTCCTCCTCTTCTTCTGCCCCACCCTCAGCTCCTACCCCTTCAGTCCCTACAGGCTTACTAAGGTCATAAGCCACCAACAACTCCTTGAGGTGTTGGGTGGTGGGGCTTTGGCCTGTCCTTATTTTTCTCAAGTTGCATAAAGCTCTCAATTCCAAGAATGGGAGTGTATCATACTTGGAGGGTGGAAGCTCAATGGCTTCCTGCAAGGATTCTTTGGATCCTCCCCTTAAAGACATTCTAGTGTTGTGCAGTGTTGTACTACCTACACTAGTTTGTGGCCTACTGATCCTAGCTTGAGCTGTGGAAAGGGTGTGCTATCCCTTGGCACCCAGCTCTAAGTTCAGTAGAACTTATTGATACTAAGCTTGACTTTATATGTACCTTGAGTACCTATAATGGTTTTCAGTTAGTAATTCAAATAGAGATTTTCTGGTAAAACAATGGCAAGCTGGAATCCCACACGCTGCCCACCAATGTGAGAAGTTGGCCTGGTATATGCTGTTCACTAATTAAAGTGGACACCTTGCACCAGGGCAAATCGACTCTTATGGTAGATAGGTTTAAGACAACCTTTTAAAGAAAGCTATCCTAGTGGTAGCTGTGGAGAGCAGTCTTCAGGCTAAGTCTCGGAGGAATGTAAAGCAGCTTGTTTTACCATATAATCTCTTGAATCACCAAATGAAAAGACACCTCACAGGTATATATATCAAATATATATGTATTTATTTCTAAATAACTCTCTACTAATCTCTTTATGAGATTAGAAGACAAACATATGCACAAATCAACGTTTCACAATAAGTTAAGCACAAAATATGGCTGGGGCCCTAGGGGCGTACCAGACCATATACTAAGTAAGAGACTTAGGGACAACGACTTGCAGGGAGACAAGGCCTAGGGCCTTCAGAAGTGCTGGGGCCTCACAAAACCACCCAAGGCAGGTAAGTAAAGGACCCACGGGGGACGCGTGCAGTGTGGATACACAGGCGCGGATCGCCGTTGACTTCAATGGGGCAAGTCGCGGTTGGTAATAAAGAGTTTTAGGATACTTCGGGAGAACCTACAAGCAAGTCACTTACAGGGTAAGTAGTTCTAGGGCCCACACCCACAGGAGCACCGTAGTGCTGGAGTTACCTCACCCAGGGAAACCGGGTGCATAGGTGTCCTTTGGTGTCGGGTCGCGGCGTCGTTTTCAATGGCGAACAAAGAAGACTTGCTGCTTGCGGGAGCTGAAGAAGTGTCCGGTGGAATCCAAGCCTGGATTCTGAAGAAGGATGACCTGAAAGCAGAGGGGACAGTGTTCAAAGTCACTTGGCAGTGACCCGGGGCAAGGAAGATGGATGCCCACCGTCGTCGGTTGATTCAGGTCAGTTGCGGGTGCCTTGACTCTTCAGCCACGTGGTCCAGGAGGTGTCGACGACGACCAGGAGCTGGATTCGGTGGTCCCCTCGACGTCTGCCGCTGACTGCGGTGTCGGCAACTCGATTGGAGCCAACAAGCCTTGGCAACAGCAAGTCTCGGGGAGATGAAGAAAAGTCGATGGCGCAGACCAGCAAGGTCTGAGGGACTCACCCAGCGAGGGTAAGTCAGGGCAGGCCTGGAGCAACCAGGGGAGCCCTTTTGTTTCTTTAAGAAGTCTTCTGGGGACCCACAAGCCAGCAGGCAAGGGATCGCGAAGACACCTCGGGCGGAATCACTCAACAAGGGCCCACGGTCACTCGGGACGGTGTAGGCCTCTGATCTTCGGAGGGATTCCTGCTGGAGGTCGGGACCACACGTGGTCCAAAGCACAAGTTCGTAGAATGTTGTGAAGGGGTGGCACTCAACAATAGTGCACGGTACCCAGTGGTCGCGGTTCCTCGTTACTCGTGGGGTCCACTTGCCTCAGCTTCGCTGGGGACTCACGATGGCCTGGGAGAGGTCAGGAAATCCACTTCTTGGGCTGCAGGGACTTCGGACTCCGGCGGGAGCGGCGTAGTTTTCGACCGTCGTTGTCGTTTTTGGCGCCTGCCAAGCAGGGGAGTCACTCCTTGACTCCAAGGGAGATTCTTCTGTCTTCCAAAGGTAGTGGAACGTCGAAGGGCCAGGATTCTTCTGTAGAGCGTCGTCCAGGGGTTATCTGCTTTGCAATGGCAAGGTTCCCCCTCTTATACTAAAAGAGGGGATGGACTAGCTCTATGACCCCACCTATGGGAGGGTCAAGGGAGGGGTGGCTACACCCACTTCCCTTTGTCCAGTTTCGCGCCAGAGCAGGGGCAGGTAGCCCCTGAGCTGGTTTGAACTGGCATATGCACAGAGGAGCCTTTTGCTCCCCAGTGCAGGACTTCAAAGCACTCTAAGAGTGCACCCACCCAGCCCCAATACACATTATCCTGTCTGGGGAGGTGGTCACACCTCCCTGCAACAGGAAACCTATTGTCCAGGCCTCCCCTGCCGGAGTTTCGTCCAGCAGCAGGAGGCCAGACTTGTGTCTGTGGCAGCAGCATCCATTTTGTGATGCCAGGGCTTCAGAAAGAAGTTACCGGGTAAGCCAGAGTTAACATGTCTTTCCCTCTAGAAGGGTGGAATGCTACCCCCGCCGCCAGGATTGGCGGGGGGGTAGTATTCCAAGATGTTTGACACCAAACACGACATGTTTAGGTGCAGCCATTCCAAAGTTAGCATTTTACCGCGAGGATATAATGCGCTGCACTACAAACAGCATCAGAGATGGTCTCCGAACGCTGCAGAGGGGCCCTGCTCATGCAGGGGCACCCTCTCACATAGGAACCATGCACTCTGCCTTTAGGATTGATAAGGCCTGCCTTAGGAGTGACTTATAGGTTTATATGTGTGTATGTATTTAGTGATATAGGTAACCTATATCACAGTAAGGAGTGCATGCACCACCCTACCCAGGCTGCAGTAGCAGACCTGTGGTGTCAGTTTGGATGGCCTTCCAGGGGTGGCATAATACATGCTGCAGCCCCTGGTAGGCCTCTGAGGTACCTATGCCCTTGGTACATAGTATACCATATACTAGGGACTTATAAGGGCACTCCAGATTCCAATCAGAGATGTGCCTAAGGCACATGGAAACCTTTTTACAGAGAAAGCAGATAGACTGGGGCCCTGAATAGCAGGATCCCAGTCCAATTAAGTCATAAACCAGCAAAACACCATAAAAAAAGTGGGGGCAACCATATAGTCAGATTCCACCTTCCTACAGTGAGCATGTAAAGGTGCCATGCTGCTCCTTTTGTGTTCCAGTCAGGCTATCCGGACTACTTATTTTCTGGTCGGACCCTCTCCTGTGCCGATGGCCTGGTGGTGTATGTGCTTCTGTTAGGGGGCTTCCTTCTGACTCTTTCCCAGGCTCATTCCCATGCGGGGCTCGGAGTCTAGCTCCGGCTTCCTCCCGGAGAGTGGAAGTTGTTCCCCCTTCCTGCTTGGCTTCCCATGATGGAGCTTTCCCTCTTTCTATCCTTAACTCACGCGTCTTTTACTTCCCACCTGGGCTGCCTCCTTCGCTCAGTGCTGTGTGCGGTTCTTCTAGGTTATACCTTGGCCTCAAACTCACTCCCCGATGCTTCCTCCGCACCATGGACATACCCTGGGGGAATATAGCTTGCATCTCCCCCTTTGGAGTCAGATTTTGGAGGACTGGGGCCCATGTTCTCCCCTCCACTGGAGGAATCACCTTCCAGAACAGCCACAAACATCCCTCTGAGCTTAGTGCATCATGTGGGGAGGTTAGGAGCATGTGTTCCTTGTTCTGTTCAGACCTGATGAGACCTAACCGATGGGTGGGGGGTTTCAGACCCCAAGGGAACCTGGTGCTGGACTGACTTCATCTGACTTCATCTGGGCTGGTGGGTCCAGTGATCTCCCCCTCCTGGGCTGGTGGATTGGTATAACCCAGTGCAGGGGTGACTGGGAGGATCAACATCAGCGAGAACACATCCCTGCTGGTGTATGGTGGGGGAGGTGCAGATGCCTTGCTTACAGACTTGGGGATAGTCTTAAATGCTGGGGCCACCTCGAAGATGACCCATAGTTCAAGTAGGGACTCTCGCTTAGCCTTCTTCTGACACGCACATCTGATCTGTATGTATGTCTTTGTGTGCTCTATGATGTTGATATTGCATGTTCCCCCCTCAGGCCAAGGGAATGAGTATGCTTTGGTATGGGCATGCCACTTGCTGCAATGTTGTACTAATGTCCGGACCTGTGTGGGGAACCTAGCTTGTATATGGTTAAGTGAAGTCTCCATGATGGATTAGGGAACTTGTTTTAGGGAATTTACAAACTTTTGATAGTCTTGAGAATTGAAATGAATACAAATTGTACTCTAATTTTGGGGAAAACTGTGCACACAAAGAATCTACTGGATATGAGCTCTAAAAAACAGATGCATCAACAGACATTTAACAATTTGACAATGACAAATGCAATGAAATAATAACCTGCAACAAAGGGTAATGGTAAGCTCAGAACAATACGAGTTTACTTTTAGCAGTGAAATAGCAAATATGGAATTCTGATTTATGGAAAAAATAGCTGTTACTTCATGAAACGCATAAACTTTATCATATTACAACATTAAACGAAGCACAATTTGCAGATTTTCAACAGTACAACAACATTAATAATGCATAAAATGGAAAAATCTAAAAGAGACTAGAAGAGAAAAGATTTGACAGAAAAATTGGTTACTTTGTCCAAAAAGTCTTAGCCCCCTCCCAGTCTGAGGAGAGGAATGTTCTGTGTACCACACGGAGCTAGCGGAGCTCGATAATCTGTCAATATTGGCTCTGCGGACAAAAATAGCAATGATTTGTGCAGAAAATAAAGGGACAGCTGATGACTATCAGGCCACTGTGGCCAGCCACAACCTATACCTTTATTCACCAAGGTCGGAAATTTTCTCCAACGTCTGAACTACACACTATGTCACACCCAGGGGTTGTGCGTACCGGCTGCCTTATGCCTAGCGGTCTAAGGGAAAAATGTAAGTTAAGAAACTCGCAATCCCTAATATAACACCCTTTATCTAAACAATAAGATTCAGGTGGTGCCCTATATAACACTCCAAGGGCCAGGGGATATACCCACTGTGTATCGCTCAACGGTTGAAGCGTAATAAATAAGTGATGCTATATAACACTAAGGGCCGGAGTGTACCTCTTATGTCATGCTCAACAGTTCAAGTGAAATAAGCTGCAGCTACCTTCGCTTTCTCTAGCGGACTGACTAGGGGAAAAGTAAAAGTGATCTATGCACTTGTCCTAGTTTGCCACACACCACATACTGGGACAAAGGAGCAGATGTAGTCTCTTACACTGTGACAGCTGTCTCCGGACGGACCTCTGCCCCTTGGATTCAGCAGAACCTCTAATCAATTATGTAATCTGCTCACCGATCTCGTTTTGCAGATGCGAATCTGTTTGGTCCGGGGTCCTTTCTTCGACAGCAGTTGGTCTCGATAAACCAATCTCTCCTATCTGGCTCACCAAAATGTTGCTCGAATATGAATTTACCTTTTGGCAAAAGAGGTACAAGTTTGTTTAATAAAACGCAGTAGCTGGGAGATTATAGACAGGGGCACATCTGAATACAGTCTCAGGGTACAGAAGTCTTGGCCGCACATATATACATTTTGTGGATACAATAAAACACTTCTACATTCTTTGAGAAGCATCATAGTCATAAATAAGAAAAAACATCTGATAAGAGGGACACAGATAGCGCTCGACCTCGGGGAGAGGTAGTGTGGGCCAGTGTGTGCGTCTCCAGATGTCCCTTGTGGTAAGCGTGCGATCATCCTGTGCAGTGTACATGTTATGTCCTGATTGGCTGAGTGTTCCTAACTACATGTGGCATCTAACTTTGTGGTATTTTGGAAATGCGCGCCTTGGGCCAAAGGTGTTTTATTGGGAACAATCTCCTCAGTCCTGTTTGTGTTGTGACAACCATATCTGTGTGAACGATCAGGATTTTCGCTGGGTGCACGTTTGTCTTTGGGTTAAGTGTAACCCCACCTGTGACCTGTCAATCAGTAGACTTGGGTTTGGGTTACAGGGCCTGTCTGACTATGTTTCTCTGACTTGGAGTTGATAGGGAGGTCATCTCGGTGAATCCTACAGCAATGATACAAGTTTGTGTAACATGGCGGTCATTAATATTATATTTACCAATATCCTCATTATATATGTACAGTTGTCACATTGCACATCAACATTGCATTCACTGAGATTGACGTCACTATGTGTGCATAAGTTACAGTGTACATGGACATTGGATTTACTTGTATCAACATCCCTGTGCGTGCATAGGTTACAGCGTACATCAGTATTGCATTCACTGGTATTGACATCACTGTGCGTGCATAGATTACAGCATACATCGACATTGAATGTATTGGTACTGCTGCTGCTGCTATGCGTGAATGCGTCAAGGTGTTCGTTGCTATCGTATTTATCGACCTCAACAACCTTATGAATTAATGCATGGTCGGTACACAATGTAACAAGCATTATAAGATGCATTTCAGTTGTTGGCTCTGGGAATATTATATGTCCTTTGTTAGAGCTGTCCGCTTTGGTATGGTCTTCCCTCAAACCTTTTGACTTCTTCCCTCCTGTTTTCTGGATTTTGTTTTGCTGGTATTAGGACTCTGTGCACTTTACCACCGCTAACCAGTGCTAACTCTGGTTTGAACTAGGTAAAATTGGCTTACACCCAATTGGCACATTTAATATACATATAGGTCCCAAGTAAAGTGGTAATTCATGTATCCAGGGCCTGAAAATTAAATGATACTATTAGGCCTGTAGCATGCATTGTGCCACCCGCTTAAGTAGCCCTTGAAAACATGCGTCAGGTCTGCCATTGCAGCCTGCGTGCCATTTTAAACTAACAATTTCACCTGAAAAAAAAGAAAGAAAAAAAAAAAAAAAAAACTTTTGCCAGGCCCAAACCTCCCTTTTGAAGACATAAGTCAAGCCCTAAACATCCCCTAGGGTAGGGTGCATTATATTTAAAAGGTGCGACGTGTGTTTTTAAGGTTTATATGTCTTGGTAGGGAAAAGTTCCCAAACTAATTTTTCACTACTGTGAGGCCTACCTCTTCCATAGGATAATATTGGGTTATCTTATTACACATAATAACTGACAACTTTTGATTGGGAGCAGGTAGAAATGTCATGTTTGGTTTCAAAAGAATTGTAATTTAAAAGCCTCTTCAATGGTAAAGTCGGATTTTAAGTTAGTTCTAAAAATGGCACTTTAAGTAAGTTGACATTTTTTTGTCCTAACCGTTTGCCTGGAGTCTGTATCCTGCATCACATGGCTGTGAATAGCTGGCAGTTGGCCTTTGTGTATTCCTCCCAGACAGCGAGACAAAGGTGGACTAGTAGTTAGCAGGATGGGCCGTCCAACTAGGATGGGGAGGTGGAGTTGTTCCCTGCCCCACTTACATTTCAAAGCACTGCCTCCAGCACATTCACAAAGGAACTGGACACCTGCCTATTGTCACTCTAGGCCCTTGCAGTCCCCTAAGTAAATTAGAAAAAAGTGGTCCCCTGAATAAGGATGGCTTGCCAAGAGCAGGGAAAAATCAATATAGCTTGAAAAAAATATCTTAAGCAAGAACTATTACATGTAAATTGCGGGCATATGTCTACACATAAATCTTGAATGATGAACTTAATACAATTATAGGCAAGGACAAAATCCGGTATATTTTATATTGAAAGTATCAAAAATATTTATTTGATGTACAATTGATAAGAAAGCTAAAATATTCTTAAGAAACTATCCATACGACTGTTCAGAAATCATCTTTTGTAATAAATCAAAGAGAATTACATATCATAAGCATGCAGTAGGGTACTTTGATATAAATACAGTCAACTTAACATGTTCTCAAATAATCATGATATTGTTTGTAACTTAAAAATGTTAATTCATAAATTATGATCGATAATTGATATCAATATGACATCATATTATGGCAAGCTTGAAGATGTAATTATATTCGTATATTGACTGGGTTCCCCTCCTAAGTTCTTGTTTTGTGGAATGAGAGGTAAACTGTATGTTAGAAATTAGGTTTCTGGTTGGCAGAGGTATGCAGGTTGTCAAGTAGGAACCACCACTCTAGTCAGGGTAAGCTAGATACACACTAAATGATAACCTGTGCTCACCCTCTGGTAGCTTGGTACAAAGCAGTCAGGCTTATCTGGAGAGGCAGTGTGTAAAGCATTTGTGCAACACACACACAGTAACACAATGACAACCCCACAGAAATACTCCAAACAAGATTAGAAGAATAGATTATATTTTTATGAGTGAAACAAGACTAAAACGACAGACATCCAATAAGTAGCACAGGAGTTATGAATTTTTTTAAGAATAAATCAAATGATAGTGCTTAAAGTCATAAAGCGCCTACTGGAGACATTTGGTCACGCTTGACCGGGGTAAATCCAAAGTTTAGGCTAACCGTGATGAAGGGCATGCCGGCTACAGGACTCACCCAGGTCCCTCTAAAAAAGTACCTTGGATGGAGGAAGCAGCGATGTGTCAGTTCCGACCCGTGCCGTCAGTGAGAATTCGTCAACCGACCCCTTTGGTGATAAAGGCAATCTGCCATCATTGAACCATGCAGTCAGTCGGTGTTCAGCAGAGCAGTCCGTGAAGGCATTGTCATTGGACAGTCGCTGCATCGGCGTTGAATGGAAATGCGTTGATTCCGATTGGTGCAAAGTTGTCAATGTGTAGGTTCTACTGGATCAACACAGAAACAGGCACTTCCAAGGGCCCAGGACTGGATTGGCCTCACTTGTCAAGGCAGTACTCACAGATGCCAGAGTTCAGGTCCTGTTGTAGAGTTGGAAGAAGTCTTTGATGGCCCTGAGACTTCAGAACAGGGGGCAAGCCAGCAAGCCCTTGGAGTCCCTCTGGGTCACGTGAGATGGGCCCAGACCTTTTCCTCAGCAGGGCAGAGGGTAACAAGCACCTGGCAACAGGCAGCACATCAAAGCAGAAAATCAGTTCTTCCAGAGCAGTTGACCCACAGAGTGGCAGTCCTTGTGGCAGCCCAGCAGTCCTCCTTTCTGGCAGAGTTCTTCAGAGTACCAGTAGTATACTGCCTTGGTAAGGTCAGAGATCCAGTACTTACACCCAATTGTGCCTTTGAAGTGGGGGAGACTTCAAAGTAGGGTCTTTGAAGTGCACACAGGCCCATTTCTTCCCAGCCGTGGCACCAGACTATCAGTAGGGGGTAATAAACCCTTTGTGCAGGAAGAAGGACTCTGCTTATTCAGTTACAAGTGTCAGTGCTGCCCTCCCTTCCTGCCCAGGAAGACCCATCAGAATGTAGATGAGTGCTCAGACACACCTAACCTTCATGTGTTTGCGGCTGTCTAGAGGAATGCACAAAGTGTAGCTGTCACCCACCCCAGATGTGTATTGGAGACAGGCTCACAGACACGCAGAGCCGTAAGAGAAGAGAAATGTCCACATTCTAAAAGTGGCATTTCTAAAATAGCAATCTTAAATCCAACTTTACCAGTAAAGCAGATTTATCATTACCATTCCAAAGATATGAAACATGACAGCTATTCCTTTCTAATCGGGAAGTACAGCTTAAAAGAGTTAATTAATTCCCAATGTTAACTTATGAGAGTAGCAGACCTCATAGTAGAGAAAAAAATTGGGTGTTTGTCACTACCAGGATATGCAAAAATGTAAAGGTACATGTCCTACCTTTTACATACACAGCACACATCCCTGAGGGGTATCTAGGGTAACCCTGGGCGGTGAACTCTGCTCCGCTTGCGGAGTTTGTGGAGTTTCCTGCACTCCGCATTACGCAGAGATCGCAGGAGTTCCGAAAAACTCCGCTTCACGTTGCGTAGCAGAGTTTTTTTTCACGCTCACATTCGTCAACGTCAAGTTGGCGACCGCAAGCGAGGAAAATCAACCTCCCGGCGAGATTTTTCCTCGTTCGCGATAGTCAACATCAAGTTGGCGAGCACAAGCGTGGAAAATCAACATCCCGGCAAGATTTCTCAACGCGGAGGGGTCAGGTTTCTCATTGCGAGTGGTCGCGTATGCTCGCGACAGCTCGCATTGAGAAACTGCCCGTTCGCGTTGAGAAAGCTGCCGCTCGAGTAAAAATCTACTTGTGCGGCAGAAAAGGAAAGCAGGGACCGCTTGCACTGTGCATGGTGCCGTTCACAGTGCACAGTGCGGACAAGCATCCGGCACTATGCAATCACCGCGAACGGCATTTTTCTATTGTACTCTGCCGCTCGCGTAGCTCTGCGTAGTGCGACAGAGATTTTTTGCACTTCGCGTAGTGCAACTCCGTGAACTCCGCCCAGGGTTAATCTAGGGCATACCTTAGAGGTATAGTGTGTAATAAAAGGGGAGTTGAGGCTTGGAAAAGGGTTTGTAATGCAAAGTCAAAGTGGCATTAAACTGCAACCACAGGCCTGAGACATGTTTGAAAGGCTACTTGTGTGGGTGGCACAACCAGTGCTGCAGGACCATTAGTAGCATTTAATTTACAGGCTCTGGGTATATGGTATACTACTTGACAAGGGACTTACAACTAAATATGCCAAACAGGGGTAAACTAATTATACCATGTTTAGGGGAGAGAACACATACACTTTAGTATTGGTTAGCAAAGTCAACAAAAACAAGGTCAGAAAAAAAGGGAGGAGGAAGGCAAAATGTTTGGGGTGACCCTTCAGAGAGGCCCATTTTTCGACAGGACCCCCCTCCAGCCTAAAGCCAGGGTAGACTAATCAATACCTTGATGGACTTCCCTCTTTGGGTGATAGAACATGGACAATGACCCACTACTGCAGGGGCACTTGCCAGTTCTATGCCTTTCTGAACCTAGTTGGATCCCTCTGTCTATGCTCTCTGGGGGCACTGAGTTAACCCATGGGGAATCCTTCTCCTTAGCCGTAGACCCCATCTGTGCAGCACCTAACTTTAATCTGTTCACAGATGCATCCCAGTAGGCAGATAGTACCACCATGGCCAACAAAGTGAAGTGGCCCATTCCACCCCTTGGGCTTGACTTCTGTCCCCAATCCAAGGAAAAAACTCTGTCCACAAGGACAGCAACCAACAGAGGTCACTGACAGCTGACAGTGTCAAGAGCCAGGCCAAAGGCCATCCAGGGGGCTCTGTCCTCTGATTTTTCAGAGTGGCAGGCAGTAGCCCCAGGTGGCCTGCACCCTTTTTCCAATCTCCCTCCAACCAGTTCAGGGGTGATATCCTGAAACTGGTCCTTCAACCCAGGGTCTGTACCCTTAGGATGAACATGTGCCTGGCAAGCCAGGACCACCAGTGAAGTACAACTACCCTCTCCAAGGGAAACACATTATGTATGTGTTGTGCAAGAGTATGCCTGGTACAGGCCTCCATCCCTGTGTACCTGTGATAGTGGAAAGGACCCCCCCAGGTCCAAATTGGCTTCACCAGGGTCAGTCTTGAGGTGCTCTGATCTGAGAGCTGGCAACCCCTGACCCATTAGCCCTCCCACTGTGGACTGCTTCCACCTCTTGGCCCTACCTTTGGGCCTCTGTACCTTACGCTGTGGAGTAGTACCCCCATAAGACAGAACTGGTAGCACACTTGTGGCAACCGCCCCTCCCAGCTCTCCTGACACTGTGGGACACCCCAGTGGCTGGTCTCATGGAATAGACCAGGTCCCCCTGCTTGTGCTCCCTCTGTGAACAACCCAAGCTCTGGGGCTTAGAATAGGGCACCCATGGTCTCTGGCCACCCCACGTTTCCTTTGGCTCTTAAAAGGGACAGGGGACCCCCCCCCACTATATTGGAACCTGTCTGGGTCACTGTAAACATAACCCTCACTCTGTTGAGGGGAACTTGTGCCACCCCCCTTAGGATCACTCCCAAATGCCTTTTCAGACACTCTGGTACTCTCCCAGAGGTCGGCTTCCTTTGCAAGTTCCCTAGGGTCAGAGAACTTACAATCAACCAGGTGTTCACATAACCCTGGACAACAGTGACTAAACATGTGCTCTCTGACAATCAAACTGTACAGCACCTCAAAAGTATTTACCACAGTACCCTTCACCCAACCACCCAGTGCCTTGCAGAAGTACCCCACAAAATCCTCCCAGGACTGGTGAGACAGTTTGACAGCCCTGGAATTTCAACCTGTGCTCTTCTAGGGTGAATTCATACTTCCTGACAAGGGTGTTCTTCATGGTGGGATACCTCAACCTGTCCCTCTTCTCTAGGGCCAGCAGGGCATCCCTCCCATCACCAGGCATATGACTCCAAAGGCCAGCTCCCCATTACTCCTCAGGGATCCTGTGTACTTCCAGAGATACTTCATATGTCTGAAAACATTTGTCTATGCCATCACCCTCCTTGATGTCAGGCTCCAAGTCTCTGGGTATGTGGACTCTTTCTTCTGCAATGGACACAGTAGTTTTGGTGCCACCATTGTTGCTAGACTAACAGCAGTTTGACCCTCAAGTGCAGCTCCTTGAGAGTCAGTTCATTATCCAGGAAGATAGTTTTCTCTGCCAAGTCTCTCTCAGCATCAGCTTTTTTCATCTCTGTAGCCAGCTGGGCCAGCTGCAGCCTTAGTTCCCTCTCAGACTGTCTGTCCTTTAACTCCTCGGAAACAGGATTTGGGAGGAAACTCCCAGTCATTTTCTTCTGCAACCACAGGCCTTGCAGTGGCAAGCCTGAGACAGGTTTGAAAGGCTACTTGTGTAGGTGGCACAACCAGTGCTGCAGGCCCACTAGTCACCCTAAGTGGGATGGGTGTGCCCAGACGTGGGTCCCTTGATCACTGTGCCACTGGTTTCAAGCTAGCCTGACTGATGAGGGGTAATACCCCGAATCCGGTCCCAGGTTGCTTGTTTCCGGTCCAGGCGGGACCTGGCTTGGCAGTTCGGGCTGGACTGTTCTAATGAGGAACAGGGTGAAGACTGATTTGCATATGGCGGAGTCCAAACTGGGGTGGCATAGTGGGCAAAAGAAAAATGGATTTAACCCAGATCTCTTGACTGGGGGTGAATGTATGATGTATTCAGCAGTCCTTCCATCATTTGTTTGCGTAGCACTTTTTGCCGCAGTGGGATGGGTATGCCAGACATGGGTCCCTTCCCCACTGTGTCACTGGATTCAAGCTAGCCTGGCTTATGAGGGGGTAATACCCCGAAACCAGTCGCAGGATGCTTGTTATCGGTCAAGGGAGGACCTTGCTTGGCAGTTCAGGCTGGACTGTTCCCATGAGGCACAGGGTCAAGACTGATTTGCATATGGTTGAGTCCAAACTGGGGTGGAGTAGTGGGCAAAAGACCACTGTGCCACTGGATTCAAGCTAGCCTGGCTGATGAGTGGTAATACTCCAAAACCGGTCCCAGGATGCTTGTTTACGGTCCTCGGAGGAACTGGCTTGGCAGTTCAGGCAGGGCTGTTCCCATGAGGAACAGGGTCAAGACTGATTTGCATATGGCTGAGTCCAAACTGGGGTGGCATAGTGGGCAAAGGTATGATGGTCTCTTGACTGGAGGTGAATGTATGATTTATTCAGCATTCCGTCCATCATTTGTTTGCATAGCAGGCCCACTAGTAGCATTTAATTTAGAGGCCCTGGGTATATGGTATACCACTTGACAAGGGACTTACAAGTAAACTAAATATGCCAAACAGGGGTAAAACAATCATACCATGTTTGAGGAGAGAGCACATGCATTTTACCAGTGGTTAGCAATGGTAAAGTGCTCTGAGTCCTAAAGCCAATAAAAACAAGGTCAGAAAAAATGTGATGGGGAAGGCAAAAAGTCCGGGGTGACCCTTAAGAGAAGGCCATTTTCCAGCAATGTACCTTAGATATTGATACAGTGGGGAAACAACCTGGGGTACCCCAGTCATCCTTAATCCCTTCCTCCTTTTTGTTTGGTGATAAATTTTAAGAGGCCAATCACACTATCTTCCGCCCCAAAAGAGATACTCTTTTTCCTAATGTAAAATCCTCAGCATTTTTGGATGATGCAGTCTCACCTGGATGTCCTGAGCCAGAAAGCGACAGATTTTCTAGTGCTGGCAAAGTCCCAACCTGGCCTCTCAGTGTGTCCCCATGTGTGACATGCTGCAGCACAAGCATTTTTTGTGAATGCCTTGCAGTACCCCTGCCTATGTACCAATCAATCTGTCAAAGCACCCTTTCACAATTCGTCACAGAGTTAGGAAAGGGTTGAGTGAAAAGGCAAGAGGCTAAAAGCTAAAACCTGCAAATGCACAGGTTCCAGATTTCATTTCCATCTGAAAACTGGAACCTGTTCAGCTGCACGTCCCAGCTTTCAGCCTCTTGCTTCTAAACTGCTGGTTGCTTGTTGCAGGCAGGAGCTTTGTGCCTACCCCAACAGTCAATGGAGCACCCAGAGCTGAAACAGGATGCCCTCACGCAATGATGTAAGTAAAATAGTGCCTTAAAATGTTTTTTGCATGTGTGCAAGTGAGATTGTATTTGTGTGTGTGTGAGAGAGCATGTGTGTGTGTGTCACAGTGTGTGTAGGCATGTGTGTGCATATATAGGATGTATGTTTGTGTGTGAGTGCATGTGATTGAAAGTGAGTAAGAGTGAGTGGCAGAGAACTAAAAAACTAAGTGACAGTGAATAAGTATGAATGAGTCACAGTGAGTGAAAATGAGTGAACAATTCAAGAGTGAGTACAAGTGAGTGATAATGATGGTAAGAATTATGCTATTGAATGAGTGAGAATTAAAGTGACGAGGTGAGAATGAGGGAGTATGAGTGACAGTGAATCGCTGTGAATGAGTAACTGACAGCAGGAGACTGAGAAAGAGTGCATACAAGTGATGAATGTGTGGAAGATTGAGTGCAAGTGTGTGTGTGAGTAAGAGGGCATGAGTATGAATAAGTTAGAATAAACTAGAATGAATGAGTGAGTGCAAGTAAGCAGAGAGTGAGTTCAAGTAAGAGTGAATGAGTGAGTGAATTGCAAGTTTGAGTGAATGAGAAGGAGTGTCAGTGAGTGAGTGAATATAAAGGAAAATGTGGTAATATGCTTGTGAGTCTGCCTTGCCCGTGGCATCCTGAAATTAATTCTAGAGTTACAGGAGTATACATCAGTGGCGACTGGTAACATTTGAAAATGGTGAGGTGTAAAAGTTGTGTAGGAGTTTAAAGTAGTAGGCGAGCGTAGAGAGTGAGCCCAAGTGACAAAAGGTGGCTTTGGGGGGGCTCTCCCCCTGAGACAAGTTTGAAAAAAAGAGTCCCAAATAGCACATTTTAAGGCAATTTTTAATATAGAATTTAGTGACAAAGCAAGGTGGTTTATAAAGCAATTGTGGACGTGTAGTCTTGAAATATTGAAACACATTGAATACTGCCCCATATTTTATTGCATTAAATATGTTCAACAGCTACTATGGTATGCAGATTGTGCAGTGTGACAACTTCAGGCCCTTTAAAGTGCTTGTTTGCCCCAGTGCCTTGCACTGAGTGCGGAACTGACTTCGGAGGAAAATGCTCTAATAAGGCTTGGAGAAGCACCCACAGCTGCGAGCTGCAAGCAGTCGTATAGAAATATGTGCAGACAGGGCTTTAGGTGGGATGAAAAAAGTGGGTAGTGTGGGCTCAAAAAGGGGTGTGGCTTAAACATGTAAACTAAAGATTCCCATAGTGCGATTAGTTGCTTTCTTGCTGCTCTTTGTGCTATATAACAAAACTGACATACACCTACAACCAGACAGGACTATTTGCTTTGTCAGAGGTTGTTAGCTGTTGACTGTAAATGAATAGCAATAATGATTTTATTGAAAATAATTAACATCAAACATGTTACAATTCTGAAATTATGAGACTGTTAAATAGTACTGAGGCCTGTGAAAGGAGTACTTGTCTTCAGAGTGTCTTAGTCACATCTGCTATGTTCACTCTATGTTATGCAGTCCCTTTTTATTTCGTCCTTCTGCATATCTTACACCATATTTCTTTCTACTTTAGCACCACCTATTCACTCTCTCCTTAATGCATTTTCTCACATCTCCTTCACTTCACCCCAAACACCCAACGCACCCACTCACCTGTAAACACTGCAGTTTCTTTTACTTTAGCCAAATATTTTGACAGCTTCTTTCACAGACATTTGCCCTGAATCACAGTTGAAACTGGAATACATGACCAATGCTCTGCAGAGGGCAAGGAATGGATGGTGTGTATTCTGAACACCTTTTTGACCCCCTGGCAGGCACTGTGAGGCCTTCAGCTCCCGAGGTCTGATTCCTGGCCCGTTATGAACACCTGGAGGCTATTCATTTCGAAGTATGCACTACAAAAGAGTGATATTGCGACGCACAAAACATACTATTCTCAATCGTGGGTGGCACCTTCATAAACAATGGAGGCAACTCTGTTGAAAGTATGCATTATACGAGAGTAATATATATTCAACACAAAAAAATACAGAAACACAAGAACTTTTAAATATAAAACTCCTAGGGAATGCAAGATTAAGTAAATGTTTTAATAAATAATAGGCACTTAAACGCAAAGGATTGACTTAACGGTTTTAGTATTCATTGTTCAGAAATTCTGCAGTGTTGAATGTTTAAAACTTTAAGGTTAAGAACATAAACATAGGGCCCGAAAAGGACCCCTTTTCATTGTCCGTTTTGAATTACTGTAAATAAAACACACTTACCTAGGTGTGGATGAGGCCAGGGAAGTCTTGGCCTCCATCCAGTCCTGTGCAGTCCTGTGCAGTCTTGGGCGGTCCAGTCCCAGCAGCAGTCGGTGGCGCAGCCAGGCAGAGGTACTGCACACCACTCCAGTTCAAGAGCCAAAAGCACACTCTTGCTGAAATGCTCTAAACAGATAAATGAGACATGGCGGAAGCATGCTCAGTGTATCTGTTTACAGCATGTGACCTGAATGATTTCAAGTCACTCATGGCCTCCTATAACCCCACTCTTTCCCAAGTCGTCACATGGTGTCAGTTATGCTCGCTGACCACACCCCCACTGTGTTGACTTGGGAAAGGGTGGGGTAGAGGCAACTTTAGCAATGATGAACAGGTAGCCCCAGGAGTACAGGGCTGACACTGTACACGCCCGGGGATGCTTCAAAGTTTGACACGCCTTGGCATCATTAATGGGTGGTCGATGAGGACACCCGAGTATTGCAAGCCAGGCTGGCACAATGTCAGCCCGCATAGCTTGCTTACAAGTCACAATGACTGGCACACGCACAATTACGCATGTGTCAGATATCAGATTGGTTACCAGCATACAGCCACTAACCTTCAGGAACAGATCCAGCAGGGGCGATGTACAGTTCCCACTTTCCCCTTGCACTAACCCCACAGGGAGCATGTAACACCCTTCCTCTGCAGTGTAGTACGCAAGAGAAAGGGGAAAAGGGATAAAACAACAAAAAGTAGTGGTCCCCTACCTAAAGAGTCTTTTCGATCCTCATCTGAAGAGGAACGAACCTTCTCACTTGGAACATCATACAGCAAATGGCGGTACCCTGCATATGAAAGAAAGGACAGCCGTTACTCCCATCAGACAACCAGCGTTACCCTAGTTGTTCCAGAGAATCAGTTATAAACTCCCTTCTACCCCAGCTACACAACTTACAGGCCGTTCATACAGGTGTGAAGAGTCACCAGAAGGCCGAACGCCGTAGCTGGGCTCCTCTGGAATAATTGACGCTGGACAACAGGTAGTCGTCAGTTGGCGCAAAGACCACGAGCGGTCTTCCACCGTTTATTTATACCCTCGGGTCGAGCCCGCCCCGAGGGGTGCATGCGTGTGTGTGACTTGATACAATGTTTGAGAGAGCCCGGATGGCTCTCTACATCCCTTCCTTCTTTTGGTTCCAGTCACCAACGTCGGTATTGTTTATGGGGACATATATATAAAGTCCTTGAACCTTTGGCTCGGCATCGGGTTTGCCCGGAGGCCATACTTCTGGCTCCGGGGAACGACGGTGCTTTCCTTGTCATTCCTTACACCCAGGGGTGAGCCAGACCCATCTTCGGAACTGGCCATGGGTGGGTTGTTGACAGTTCCTCTGGTCACCGGTGACCCACCTTCGGTGAGGGAGGCTCCAGCCCTGGGGGACTCTGGGGACACCACACTCGGGCTCCCAGCCGGGTAATCGTGTTCCTCACTGTCTTGGACATCTTCAGCCACCAGTTTGAAACACGACACGTTTCTTGTGACCCTGACATGCCCTTTCTGAGCAGTGATCATTGTTCCCTGCACCTCCGTCACGACCCATGCTTCAGGCTCAAATGGTGTCCGGAACTTCCACCCGGGGTGTCGATCTTTGATCACCACTCTGTCTCCGACATGGATTCGGGGTTCTAGAGCCCTCCGGGTTTCACTGGCCTTCCGGTTAGTGGTTTCTCGGCGGGATTGGACGGCGTCATCATCTCTCACTGGAGGGATCCACTTCGGGTCTGCTGGGATACTATCCCGCGGTGGCCGCAGAAACATCAGATGTGAGGGCGCACACTTGGTAGTGCTGTGAGGCGTTTGCCGGTAAGCTCCAAGAAACTGATCCAGAGCTGCTTCAGCATCCTCTTCTCGTTCTACCGCTATGCGTATGGCTCTGTTGAGAGTTCTCATCAGTCGCTCCACCTCCCCATTGGCTTGGGGCCATAGTGGTGTGATCTTACGGTGTCTGATGGTTTTGCTTTCCATATATGCTTGGAACTCCCTCCCCTGGAATGGAGGTCCGTTGTCCGACTTGATTTCCTTGGGTAACCCAAACATGGCAAAGATCTTATCCAGCGCTTTCTTCACTTGTGGAAATGCCGTTGACCCCATGACTTCCACTACGGGAAACTTCGAAAAGGTGTCAACCACAACCAACATGTGCCGGCCGTCTGGGAAGCTCCTAAAGTCAAGGCTAACATGAGTCCATGGGACTTTCACCGGGTCTCCCGTGAGCACTGGTGCTGTTGGGGGGTCCCCCCCTGTGATGATACATTCATGGCACCCTCGGACCATCTCGTCCACTTTGGTATCCATGGCCGCAAACCTGACCTTTTGCCGTAGTCTCGCTTTCGTCTTGGCCATGCCCTGATGCCCAACATGAGCGAGTTCCAGAATGCGTTGCTGTAAGGTCTCCGGAATCACAACCAGATGTCCCCTCAGGACAACACCATGCTCCCCCACGCTGAGCTCATGCCGCACCTTCCACAGTTGCTGCCGCTCATGGCCGATCTCCGGGCGTAGTAGGCGACTCCCTCCATGAAAGCGCGAGCCCACGTGTTTTCTTCTAATGCTCTTTTACGCCCTAGCCAATGTTCCATCTGCTATCGTCGCATGTCCGATTTCCTCCAGCGTCATCGCCCTCGGGCAGGCATGCTGCGAAACCATCCTTACGAATTCTTCGGTGTCTTTCTCCTCTGCAGCGGGGTCCGTGGGCGATGAGGGGTCAGGGTGGCGCGATAAGTAATCGGCTGGGTTGTGTGCTCCGGGTCTGTACACGACTTTGAACTGATATGCTTGTAGCTGCACCGCCCATCGCTCAATCCTTGGGGGTGCCAGCCTGGATGACCCTGTGAAGAGCGGGATCAATGGCTTGTGATCCGTCACTACCTGGAAGTCCTGGCCACACAGGTATAAGTGGAAGTGTTGGCATGCCCACTTGATGGCGAGAGCCTCCCTTTCTATCTGGGCATACCTATTTTCGGTGTCCGTGAGGGCCTTGCTGGCATACGCCACCGGCTTCCAGACGTCCGAACTGTGTTCCTGCAGTAGCACTGCACCCAGGCCCATTGGGCTAGCGTCCACGACCAGTTCGGTGCGCTTTTTCGGATGAAAATAGGCCATGACTGCTTTGTCTTGCAACCCCTCCTTGATGTCCTTGAACGCTTTGTTGGTGGCGCTCGACCATTCCCATGGTTGTCCATGTTTCGTCAGGGTCCTGAGTGGTTCGGACAGCGTGGCGAGATTCGGGATAAAACGCCCACAATACGTTGCCATGCCTAAGAAACTTCTCACCTCCGTGGGGTTTTTTGGTACGCTGGCCGCCCGGATGGCAGCTGCTTTCTTCGGGTCCACTCGGAGCCCTTCTCTCGTAAACACGTAGCCAAAGAACTCCACGGTGTCCTGATAGAATGAACACTTTGCCTTGTGCAGCGTTAGCCCGGAGTCCTCTAGCCTCTTCAGCGTCGCGCGGAGGTGTTTATGATGGTCTTCCAACGTGCTTGAGAATACAAGGATGTCGTCACTCAAATTGATCACTCCTTGCAGTCCTGACAGTACTTCTCGCACTGCGTTCTGGAAAACTTCAGCTGCTGAGGACACACCAAAGCTAAGTCTCTTATACCGCCGGAGGCCAACATGGGTCGAGAATGTCGTTATGTATCTGCTCTCCGGCTCCAGCTCCAATTGATGGTAGCCAGCGTTCAAGTCCAGTTTTGAAAACCATTTGGCCCCGTTGAGGTCGGCCACGATGTCTTCCATAGTCGGGGTTATGTGGCGCTCCCTCTTTACTGCTACATTTGGCAGGCGCATGTCCACGCAGAGTCTTATGGCCCCCGGTTGTTTGGGCTTGGGGGCCACCACCAGCGGAGACACCCAGGGGGTGGGACCTGAGACCTTTTCAATAACGTCCAGCGCCTCTAGCTTCTTCAGCTCCTCCTCGACTTGTGGCCTTAAATTGAATGGCACCCTCCGATGCCGGAGTGCCACTGGTCTGACAGCTGGGTCAATGTGTAGCTTGAATCTTTTGCCCTTCAGTTTCCCCAGACCTGTGAACAGTGCTGGGAAGTTGAGTATAGCCTCCGCATGTGACTCGTGAATCTGGTTCGCGAAGAATACAAGGCCGAGATCTTCCGCGGTGTGGCAGCTGAGCAGTGTCCCCTTCCGTCCCTCTGTTACATGGAAACGGGTATTCGTGGTGTAGGAGCCGCTGTCAATTCTGGCCTGGATAACTCCCTTCAGTGGTAATGGGTCAGTTCCTCCATACACATATATCCTTGCTGTGGACGGCTCAAGCGGGGGCCTCGGTGATAGTCGATCATACTGTTCCGCATCCATGACGTTGACCGAGGCACCCGTGTCAATAAGGGCCCGCACGTCTGTGCCTTCCACTGTCACCGAGCACATCGGGGGAGGCCTCCGTCGCCTATCCGTTCGGCTGACATAGGACACCACAAAGACGTCATCATCTTCATCTTCCCACACTTGCCTGGCGTCTTCGGGAGGGGGCGGATCCTCAAGCGACACTTGCTGGATCCGTTGCGTGAGGCTCCTCTGTCTTGACGGGCCTTGCCGGAATCGTCCGCCGCGGCATACCCTGGCATAGTGGTTGAGTCTCCCACACCGGGAGCACGTCTTCCCTTTTGCCCCACAGACCGCTGTCCTCGCGTGCTCATCCCCACAGTACCCGCACTGGCCGCCTCGCGACGGTGGTTGTACTTGCCGAACTTGGGCGGGGCGCCGTTGTATGGCATCTATTCTCTCTTCCTTGATGACGGGGTGTCTTGTTGTACCCTGCGCGGCTATGGGCGTATGGAGTGCCACCTCCATTGCTTCTGCCCGGACATCTGACAACTCATGAGAACGTGCTAAGACCAGGATCTCGTCTAATGAGATTCCTGGCTGTCGCAGTATGAGTTTACGTAGGATTTTCGATCGGCAGCCCAGGATGATCTGATCCCTGATTTCCGTCTGCGGAGCGACAAATGTGCAAGTGCTGGCCAGCCGGCGCAGCCTGGCGTAGAACATATCGACCGATTCCGACTCAGCCTGTGAGGCCCTTCTGAACTTGAATTTCTCGAAATCTGGATTTAGCTGTGGGTCGAAGTGTCTGTCGAGTGCCCTTACTGCCGCGTCGTAGTCATCCTCCTCTCCCGTGTTGGGAAGCGCCTCGAACAGGTCATAGATTTCGGGCCCCCGTAGTATATGAGGAGTGACCGCTTGACGGTGCCGTCAGTTTCCCTCGTTCCTTTAAAGTAAAGATTTAACCGCCCTACCCAGGCCTTCCATCGCGGCGCAGCGGTAGCGGGGTCTGATGCTTCGCTGAACGGCGGTAGAGGAGCAATGGCGGTGTGATGGTGTCTGTGGTGTTGCGCAGCTTGTCCACCGTCCGGGCCCGGAGCCCCAGCCTGTGCACCAGCCGTTTGTGTGATGCTCATGTTATGCGCGCCGTCCTTTCCCTGTCCAGTGAAATAACGGGCTTGCGACGCTGTGTGAGGTCTACTCGCCCTTTCCTTTGATCAGCCTGCCGTGATCAGCTTGCCGTGCTCTCTTTTCCTCCTTCCTTCTTTGGCCTGCCACCTCCTGGGAGAACTGCTGCGTGATGCCCCGTCTCTGTGGCCTGCGCGCGTGGCAGGGCAGTTGTGGCTGTGTGCACTGGGAGGTGATGGGTGCCGGGTCACTTAGGCCTGTGCAGGGCAGCGCGCTGGCATGTGCAGGGCTGCACCGTGTCTTGGGCCGAGATGTGTGCTGTCTGTGTTGTGTCGGCTGCAGGCCACCGCCCTTCTTCGACGATCGTCGCTTGTGCAGGGCTGTGTGTATTTTTCTCCTTTTTTTTATTTTTTTTTATTGAAGTATGTGGAGCCGCAGGGCTCTGGCGTGTCAAGTACGCCCAGCGGGGGTGGGGCCTCAGGCGCCGGCCTAGGCGGCCACGATCTCGTTGTCCCCGAGCGGGGGGGGGGCTTCGCGCACAGCTGCGCACTCACCGCTCTTACACGATGCAGGCAGGGCGCCGCCGGCTGAACGCGCTCCCGCTGACAAGGGAGGCGCGTGGGCAGGCGCAGGCTGCAAGAATGGTCATCGGCTCTCTGTGCAGGCGCCGCCAGCTGAACACGCTCCCGTTGGGTTAGGAGACGCGTGGGCGGGCGCCTCTCACAGGGGGCGACGGCGTAGTATTCGCACGAGCGGGCACAGCAGCTGTACAGTGCGAAGCGCGCACACGTGCCGGTCCGACCGGCCTCGTCGCCAGTGTGAAGAGTCACCAGAAGGCCGAACGCCGTAGCTGGGCTCCTCTGGAATAATTGACGCTGGACAACAGGTAGTCGTCAGTTGGCGCGAAGACCACGAGCGGTCTTCCGCCGTTTATTTATACCCTCGGGTCGAGCCCGCCCCGAGGGGTGCATGCGTGTGTGTGACTTGATACAATGTTTGAGAGAGCCCGGATGGCTCTCTACAACAGGTAGATCCTTCTGCAAGCAGATGAGAAGTGAGTACAGCAGTCTGTCTGGCTCGGGAGAAGCCAAACTAAGATTCAAGGAAAGGATTGTCAAGAAAAAAGGCCCCAAAGGAAATAGAAGTGCGTAAGTCACTCTCTCCTTGAGAGTGTGCACTCGCCTCACTGAAGAATCAGGATTCACACCAGCAAGCCAAGCGTGATGAGTTTCACGCGCTACTGGTCAGATGAAGGCGAGGCAGGTAAAACAAAACAAAGTCACAAAGTAAATGTTTGCCCCCAGCCAGTGCGTGACAAGACTCACGCGATGCTGAGCTGAATGTCCCAGTACAAAGGGGGGCTGCTCTGACCAGGTACGTGCCACGAAGGGCAACGCGTATGCAGCGGTGGTGAAAATGCTGGGGAAGTCTGGCGCTCCTGCCCTCAGAGCGGGCCAGTCCGTGACAGTCTCGGGGGAAATGGCAGGCTTACCGAGAGTGATTTAGCATTCCTATCCTCCGTGCTGGTGTGCTCACTGACTCCTTGAGGCAACGTAGTGGCGGCCTCCGCTGACTGCTTTGACTTTGCGGGGCCGGGCTCCCGTCCATGAAGTTGTAATATCCGCGGAAGAACATGGCAAGAAGAACTCCTACACAGAGCCAAGGATCAAGGCTCAGGATCCCTGATTGACAACAAGCACCAGTTCTCTCTGGGGGAGGGGCTTATATAGGCAGCCCCAACTCCCTGGCGAAAACCCGGTGGTTGTTCTGTGCATGCTGGGTCTGGTAGTTCTTATTCATCCCCGTGTGCATGTCGCGCAACGGATGATCATGGCAGCAGGTGTATTCGGAAAACTGCCTGTCTGCCTCATGTGACGACATCCAGTGGCGTAGCAAGGAGGGGAGGGGGGCAGTTCACCCCGGGCGGCACAAGTTTTGGGGGCGATCTTACCTGCAGTCTCGGGGCAGGCATTCTCCCAACCCCTCCGCTCTTCAATTGGCCGCCGTGGGGAGGCAAATGAACCGGAGATCTTGCCGCCACCACCCCTACCCCACACGCTCTTCACTGTGGCCGCCGCGGGGCGGCAAACTCAGGGACCCCCAAGGGCGGCCAAAGGGCTAGCTACGCCACTGACAACATCTGTGTTAACGAGCATCACATCAGGCAAGCAAAGGCCATTGAAAAAAAAAGAAAAATGTGGAAGGTAATTGCTTTTTGCAATTAGCATCCACATGGCTTTACATAATTAGAAGGACGTGACCCTTCCGCCCATTGTCAGGAACCGTCCCTGGTATACATGGCAAAATCCTGCTTCATCCATTCTGAAGATAATTCTCATATAACAGACACCTATGCCAACATAATGCCAAGGCTGCCCGGGGGGCCACGTAGGGGACCCTCCAACAGGGCGGCTGCCTTAGTGCCACAGGAAGGCACAGAAGTCTGCAGACTAGTCTCCCTGGGCTAGGGACCAGGGGGTTGGCTGGCCGCGTCACTTCCGGCCGTGGGAGGGGGACAGGGGTACAAAAGCCTTCCCCCGCCCACTGGAGGGGCTCTTGACCGCTACCCGTCTCGCTGTTTGGTCTTGCGTCGGCCGGTGTCAGTCATCCCCTGTCTCGCGATTGGCCTCCTCTGGTTTGTGGTGAGTCGGGGCCCCTACTTTCCCCGTGGGTGACAGCCCCATGGGGGAGATTTTATGCGGATGGGGGTTGCTGCAATTTGGGTGTGCGGTTCTCTCAGACACCGCTTTTTCGTTGTTCGTGTCGGGAGGAGGGACCAATATTAGTACGGTCCGAGTGGCCGGTGGCCTGCACGCCGTTGCAACGCGCTGAACACGCTGTCCAGCAGCGTCGCGGCCCTTGGCCCGGAGGGACAGCAGGCGTCGGGTTCATCGAGGTGAGTGACTAATGTCCCCTTCTCTTTGGAGCTTGTTATTACGACCTCCAGTCCGGCCGTTTTTTTTTATTTTTATAAGAGTGATTCGAGCGGTGGAAGGGCGGACAATTGAGCAGCACGGCGGTGGCCCACTTTGGACACCACTGGTGTCGGGCGTCCGTGTGTGTGCGGTGGGGCCCGCTGGTCTTCGCTGGGGGGCTTGGGGCTGCCTCGCTGTGCCCGGGCCCCAAATGAAATGTGTTGGGGTTTGGGTTCCTGCATCTCCGCATGGTGCGGAGTGCCTGATGGGAGGCCGGGAGGTGGCTGCAGGCTGCAAGGTGTATCTTCACCGTATGGGGAAGGGGTAGCAAGTTTGAACATGGTCCGTCGGTTTAGCACAATGGGGGTAATGGGAAATCTTACCTTACCGGAGATAGTGGAGCCTGGGCTCACCTGGTGCTTTAGGGCACAGTCAGTGGTTGGCTTGCGGTTTGGCTTTGGCAAGGCAGGGTAGACTGAGTGTTGTTTCCGTGCTAGGATTAGACTGGTAGCACATGCAGTCACTTTTCGGGGCAGTGCTGCGTGGTGTCTGTGGTGGTTAGATGGTTCATAGGTTTGGATGCCGGTCCAATGTCCAGGGGGGGCGGCAGGAAGGCCCCGCAGCGCACACGCGGTGCGAGGCACATTAAGACTGTCTGCTGTAGCAAAAAGGTTTCGTTTTGGCATTTCTGTTAGCCGTTGCCTGTCCTTTGCTGCACACGGGGTTTGCACCCTAGCGCCCTGTTAATTCCCCCCAGGACGGCCTCCATAAATTTTTTTTTAAAAATAATCCACAGGCTCTTGCCCCCTGCCGGCAGGTGGTTGTTTGCTTGTACCTTCATGCAAGTGGCATGTCCCATTGTATATTGAAGGACGTTGAAAGTCAGACCTTGATGCATGTTCATAGAAGTGGTTATACTTGGAGAAGTGTTTGCTGGTGCTGTCTTAATTCTGCTGCTCTGCAGGATTCCTCTAACACTGGTGCTCGACCTGACTTTATTGCAATGCAGCTGCAGTGTCTGCGGATGTGGGGTCTGATTGTGCAGCCGTGTAGATGACCTATCTGACAGTGTTGAGACAGTTTCTGTTTCAGACTTTGCTTTAGTGCATGTGCTGTGTCTTGCAATCTGTTGATGCAAGTGCTGTGTTTGACAGTGTGGCTGAAAGCTGTTACTCCACCGAGTGTTTGCAATTGTGTGTGTAGCGCTGCGGTGGAGGCGCCTAGCTGCGCAGCGGGCCCAAGGGGTAGACTCGCAACTGCGGGGCAGCTGCCATGCGTTGAGCTGGTGCAGGATAGCAATGAGGCGGGGGTCCCGGCACCGCGCTCGGCGCTGTTGGGCCAGCGCCGGCTTCCTAATCCGGACGCATTGGGTGGGGAGAGGATGACCGTCGGCCGGCCTCGAGGACTTGTTGCCACGCGGTGGGGGGAGGGCGAGCTTTGCGGGGCTCCATCTCCGTGGCTGTGAGGCAGTGGGCCGGAAGTTGCGTTGTGGAGGACTGCGGGGCCGCTAGGCTCCTCCGCTGTTTTTCCTGGAGCATAGTGCTGTGCTCAATAACGGCCCACTGGGTATGAGTAACACCCAAGCTTGCTTGTTGCTTTGGGCCCAGGCAGTAACCCGGTATCCCATGAATCTTGACCTCAAGGCATACTTAATGAGGTGGAACAAGGGTATTAGCCGGTCTCTGTAAGGGTTTTCAAGATGGGGTGGAGCATTGGAGCGCCATGGAGGGGGGAAGATGTGGTTAGGCCACCGAGCCAGGCCAACCACCTGGTTGGGGTATGGTTAACACTGCTGTTGCGTGCGTGCATGCCAATACAGGTTTGTGGCACCCGTCCCCCTGTGATGGAATAGTGTTGGTTTTGCCCCACCCACCCCCGCCTTAGTACTGGGGCAGTGCCCATTTGGCCAGTGTCTCCTGCCTCCGGGTGCCGAAGGGGCATGCCTACCAGGCGCCAGGGGTGAATAATTTAAGAGGAATCACGGGGGGAACAGTTTGAGTAGCCTGTCCATTGCCCAGGAAGTGTAGCGAACGCTGCTGTGAGCTAGATTTTGGGGGTCACTGGTTAGTTCTGTTGCGTGAATGGTTGAGCATGGACATGGGATGTACTTATTTATGCTGTCCTCGACCGAAAGTGTCTTGGGGTTTGGTCCTGCCCGGGGGGACACGGCCACAGCGTGCTGGGGGCCATTCGGTTGGTTAGGTTGCATATTTGAGTTGAGCATGGACGCTATATTTCATTTATTCACGTGTCTATCGGGGGATGGAGCACTGCAGGTTGGTTTTGAGCAGTTCAGTAGGTTCTTTTGTTTGTGGGTTACTCGTTTGGTGAGGCCTCCCATAGAGTTGTCTCCACTGGCTTGGGGTGGACTCGCCGGTTGTTGGATGGTCTCTATGTGACAAGGGGTACACAGGATGGATATCCTGTTATGGTGAGGCGTGCGCCGGTTGAGCGGGGCGCACTGCCCGCTGACACACACACTGAGCCGGGAGGCTCACGCGGTGGGCAAGTGAATTGCCATGTGTGCGGCTTCTTGTCCACAGCTGGAAACGGTGCTCAGTTGGGCACTTGCGACGACCAGGGAAACCCAGGCATGACACATGTCGGCATCTCGGTGGGCTCCTGCTATCGATTGGGGGTCATGCCATTCCCTCATGTTTCTTACGCGCCAGCTGCTTACGCGGTTCCAATGCTGCGGTGGTCACGTGGGCAGTGGTACAACATCTGATAGAAAGGGGAATACATAGTATATGGAGCGGACCATATTCTGAATATGCGTTCCAGTTGATTCACGCAGTCCATAGTACTGTGGTGCCATAAAGGTTTAGGCCACCGGGAGGCACCGCTGCACTGATCCTCATTTCACCAGTTTCATGTTTCCAGCGCGAATAGTACTGCCATTTTGGGCACACCTGTGTTGGGATGTTTGTGGACTCGGGTTCTCGCAGTGACTATAGCGAGATAGGTACGGTAACGGGGATGAGGTAGCCTGTAATGTTTGCATATCCAGGCGTTGGCTGGAGGTGTCGTGCGATTCATTTGTGGGCTTAGCTGTGCAGGCTACCCTGCACCCGGGTTTTAACAGACTAGGACACGCTGTAGCTCAGAGGCACAGACTTTTGCATTGGGTGTCCACGATCCTCCTCAGCGAGGCTCTAGTGCTGGCGGCGCCAGTCAGTTCATCTTTCGGAAAGGTTGCATGAGGGCAGATTATGCGATGCTGTGTAAGGAAGAGCCTTGTTGATGTTGATCTTTCACAAAGAAGAGCCTTTTGGGGTGCCATATGCACTAGGCTTCCTGGTGCACTGTCAAACATTACTGTAAAATAGAGGAGAAATATGGGAATGGGGTGTGTTAACCTTCTTTGTCTATGCAGTCTCAGCGAGAGGGGACAATGTGCGATTAGTTGATACAGCTTGTTTTAAGTCTCGGCTTGGTATTTGTTACTGACTCATCTTTCGGTTAGAAGGGATGAGTTGACATCATGGGATACACCCTTAGTACCGCCCTTTAAGTTTGTTACTCGGTCATGCCCAGCTTGTTGCAGTTAGGCGGGACGAGTTTCTGAATTGCCGGTAAGTGAGTGGGTTCGTTAGGGCAGGGTTGTTAGTATCTTCCCCTGCAGACTTTTACTTGCTGAGGGGTAGTCGCCTCTCGCCTCATGCTGTCAGCTTTGCTGGCGTTTGTTTGCGAAGGACTTGGCACCAAGCACTCGGAATATTGTCACATATTACATTATACTGTTCAGTTCTGGCAGTCTGAGTGGCAGGGGTGAGGGGCGCTGTTTAGCTAAAGCTCCCTTCGTTTACGCCCGAGGTCGAATGACCGGATCCCCGCGCAGGATCACGGGTGTTGGGTGCTATGTTGTTGTATAGTCTGTTGTTGTATGTCCTTGGACTCTGATGAGCGATTCATTCAATGCTTTTCTTGCAAAGAACTATTCTCGCCAATTTTAATTCAGTAGTTTGGATGGCGCCTATGTCTCGAATCCATCAATATTTCTTTGACGATCTGGTGACTCGCATTTAAGGAGATGTTCAGGGTTCTTTGCGTGGTTAATTAATGTTTCCAGGACACAAAGACACCCGTTGCTTAAGGCCTCATGCTCCCATTGCTTCACCCTTGGTTTGGTCGCCCATAAGGGGGGCAGTCACTTGCGTATAAACCGTCGGTTGGCTACGTTAGAAAGACTTTTCTCACTCCTGAGCTGTAGGACAGTGGCCCGATTGACCTAGTGGGTTATGTAATCCCTGTGATGTCATGATGAGGTTTGGTAGCACAGGGTAATAGGAGCAGATGGTACTAAGTCTCCCTTGTATGGACGAGACGAAGGGTATTTAAAATAAACTGGTATGTAGTCTCTTCTGTAGTGTGCCACTGTGGGAGTGCAGTTGGCACATTAAATTTACACTGCCTCTGGGGTAAGCCAAAGTCTCTGCCTAACCACCTAAGGGGTGGGCAGGTGTCAGCCTAAGTGTGTGCTCCCTTCTCCCGACTAGAGAGATGGGTTCGGCCAGGCTTAGGGGCATACTCTAGCCAACCAGAAACTCCATTTACAACATTGGTAGAGAATGCCTAGGAGTGGTTTGCAGTCCATTCGCAACTGCCCCTGAGGGCGAATGTTTTAGGCCACAAGGTTTGTGGAGGGCTCTTGTGTGGGAGCCTGGTGAAGAGCTATGGTCAGGCTAGGATGTCTTGTGCTGACCTAGTGAGTTATGTAATCCCTGTGATGTCATGATGAGGTTTGGTAGCACAGGATAATAGGGGCAGATGGTACTAAGTCTCTCTTGTATGGACGATACGAAGGCTAATTAAAAATTGTGTGGGAGCCTGGTGAAGAGCTAAGGTAAGGCTAGGATGTCTCGTGCTTTCACCGCACTGTTGAGTCCCAGTCACGAGCGGATTCTATCAGGGTCAGCTGGCAATGGGTCAGGAAGCGCCAAGGCATCAGTAACACTGAGTGGCTTACAGCCAGAGGTGGTATCTGATGCAAGGGACATCTGTTAGATTAGTGCCCTACTCAGAGGTACCACCTTAAGTGCTTGGAGGTTTGTTGGCACCGCCTTTCAATGGAATCCATTGTCTAGCGGGCTGCTCTGAGCAGAGCAGTTGCAGGCGTAAGTAACAGTATCAGCTGCCAGTTCAAACGTGCATCTTTCACTAATTACTCAGATAACTGGGACAGGAAGTAAAGCGGGCAGTAAAGCGGGGTTGTCTTCCTAGATATGCGTGTGCTGCGTCTACTAGGAGGCCTGGCCCTCGCGCTCCAAGAGAGGGTATTGCCAGTGGCATGCTGACAGCTCGCCTCTTACCTTGGTTCAGGTAGAGCAGATATTGAGGCATCGTTACAGTGTCAGGCATTGCGGGTATGGCTAGCTTTCTGTAGTCTCTCTTCCTGGATGGGCAGCATCAGCAGCTTGCAGGGCAGGCCTGGAGCGGAGCGCATTATGCAAGTGGGACTGGGTATTCCAAAGTTTAACGGTACTCCCGTCCGTAAGCCAATCAGGGAGAGAATCATGTCCAGTGTGAATTCTGAGTTACCGAGGGCAACCCTGTGAGGTAAAGACAAATATGTGATTGTGCATTGCGCACTCAGCAGTAAAGCAAGCTAAGTTTCAGCATAATCCTGGTATACCATCAGTGAAAAACGTAAGGTTAATAGGCTACACACGAATAGGCACTTTCTGTCAGCTGGGGCGTGAGGGTGACATTCCCAAGAGGGTGCGGTTTGCCTTGATAGTGCTGAATTGGAGGGGATGGAGCACTAATACGGACAACTACCAGAGCACATTTTACAGTCATAGTTAGGGGGGTGCATGTACATCACTCATATGTTTCTCCAAGTCCCCTGACCAGAATTGATTGCATGTCACCAGTTGCTCCAGTTAAGCGAATTTTCCTTGGGAGTTGGCAGCTAACACTGGGACTGCAATTTTGGGGTCAGCCGGTTGGCAGGCCTTTGAGATGTGGGTTAGGTCCCTGAAGTTTGCCCTGGGATACAAGTTCACAGGCATGTGGAGCGGCAGAACCGAAAGGGGCTTTGTTCGACATCTTGGTCACAGATTCTGGTAGGTCCACTTAGCATTTCATCTTTCTGAGGTCGATAATACGAGTACCTTTGAGTTGAGTAACAATAAAGTTGGGAAATTCTCCCGTCCTATAGCCAGGGCTGGCAGCCATGCAGGGTGGAAGTTGTCATCCATCGAGTGGGCTACAGTCCAAAAATTGGGGGAAACTCTGGGTACTTAAAGCACAAAAGGGCTGCAAAAGATTAAAGAACACCTGGCATTCCCAGTAAAGGGTGCAGGTATTTATACATATGGTTCCCCTCCGGTTCACTGCCTTGTTTGCTCCCTGGTGTACTAGCAGAAGTTTGGGAGGGCAAGGTGTCACCTAGGGTGGTGACTGGCTGAATTCGAGGGACTTGCTCCGACAAGCGCTATACACAGATAACTGGGTGAGGGGAAGTAAGGCGGGCTTGATAACTCTTACTTCTACCCGCATTGGCACATCTTGTCAGGAGGGACTGGTCAAAGGTATTGCTCTGCAGCCAGGCAAGGTAACATCTAACCAACACCAAGCTAATGGTTTTAGGTCATCCTGGGTGCATATACACCCGCGAAGGGTAGGGACACCAGGGTGGCAGCACAGCACCGGTTGGAAGGTGCCGTTATACTAAATAGGGGGGGGCCAGGTCGATCCTACCATGTCTCTCCTTTTCAGGGTACTGCTCCAAGACATGAGTGACATCATGTGTCAATTGAGTATTTAGCTGGGGGCATGTGAACTGTGGTGGTCCGAAATTTTACCTCGCCCAGTTTGGCAAGGAGCCCGATCGGGAGACGCAATTGAGATATCACATAGGAGAGTGAACAGCGCCATGCGTAAATTCACGGAACAAAGGGGATTTGGCTTCATCAGGCATGGTTTACTTCATGCCAAGTCTACTGGATGTTGGGAAGTGGATGGGATTTACCTCTCAAGGGTAGGCATGGACCTATTTTGCTGGACCTTGGGGAGGCCTTGGAAGCAACAGGCTGTAGGTAGGAATATCTGCCTTGGTGGGGGCCCTGGTGGTGACGGTGGCCACCCCCAGAGCTGTGGAGGAGTTACAGGGCGATCCAGAGTCTGCAAGGTACAGAAGGGTACTATATTGCAGCAGCACAACAGGGTGCTAAGCCAAGGATACCCAGGGATGTCTTAGCGTGTCCCCTGGAAGAACTACGGCGCCCCATTAGCCTACAGGCGGTTGTGGGTCTGAGCAACCGGGGGCTGCCTGGAACGCTCCGCCCACCTGTGGGGGGGCATGAGTAAGGGAGTGGACTGGCGGTCCACTGAGGGGAGAGGTGGCCTCTCCCAATAATTGGTAACCACCGGTTGGCGACGGCCACGGTGCAATTTGGCTCATCAGGCGGGCAGGCGGCATAGGGGCTGGCCTGCCCTGGCATAGCCCGTAAGATAACCCACCATGTTGGCATATTGGTTATGCAAATAAACCTGCAGCAAAATTTCTCCACTAAAAAGGTGTTGTGTGGTTTATTTATGTATGTCACTGTATGAGAACTGAGTGTTGCCGATATTGGCACTATGGCACATGGTATACAGCACATGTATATATATATGAGCCCCCGGATGGCATACAGGGATGAGTCATTAGAGGCGTGGTTCGTGGAGGAGGGAGAAGAATCGGCGCGAGGAAATCTATGTTTTTTCAGCAAGGACAACACGCCCTAGTGATACCGACTGACGGCCTCACTCAGAAGGCCTGCTGCAATTTGGTGACTGGGCACTGTAGGAGGATTTACTTCAAACTGTGTGGTTTGTGAACATCAAATTCATGTTTTTCGTGTGGGCAGGTCTCCCCCAACTTTGCTTCACAGCAATGAACTGTACTGCTATCGTGGCTAATTCCAATGACCCAAAGCAACTCGCTATATGCATGCTGGTATTGGCAGTTTGATGACTATTAAGGAACAAACGGGCTAAATGCCAAATATACTCATAAACCGGCTTGTCAACACGGAGGCATTTTTTGGAAATGACGAAGCTTTTGGTCATCCAAAGAAGCCATGAGTAGGAAATGGATAGTCGGTAGAGGCTGTTGATATGAGCTATGTTTTAAAAGTGGAATTGACATGAACGCAGATGATGGAATGTGCAGATGCATTTTCAGAGAAATCTGTCCCAACATGTATACTAATTGGATTGACATGAGATAAAGCATCTTCAGTGCCAAGGACAAGAATATTATTTGGATATTCATATTTGACATTTAGGGTTGGCATTTGACATTACATTTACTTCAAACATTGGCAATTATTTATACATTAGAGAGCGTTCAAAAAGTCAAAAAAACAATTAACTGAATTGTCGATTGGACAGACTGCTCATTACAATGAAGTATTTTGTTTGTGTTTAGCATGTCCAACTATTTAAATGTAGTCACAACATGGCGTCTTTTAGATTGATAAAGGCAGGTGTCCTGCCGAAACGAGTCTCTCTTCATTGCTGGGTCATGGGAGGCCAATACAATAAAGATATGGTTCGGATTATACATACCTTGTGTGCGTGCCCTCTTCTTGTTCTGAGGAAGTAGGATGTGTGGAATATATATATATATATATATATATATATATATATGCATATATATATGTATAAATATATAAATATAAATATACATATATAAAGAAAATGGGGACGCCGGCATTTTGTGCAAACATCGACAAAGGCGGTTGCCGAAACGCGTCTGTGCGCCCCGAGTTCCTGTGAATAAAATTTGGAACTCTCCCCCGTGAGTGCTGTCTTCTGTGGAAAGGTACGATTACCTAGTGGCAGTGTGAGCTGTATACGAAGGCGGGAGCACCCCCGCCGTGACAGGCACCGTTCGAGAGTGCGCCAGGCTGGTGCACAGGGAGCAGTGATATATATATATTTTGGCGGCAGGTCAGCATTATTATGCACAAAAATCTTTTTTGTAAATTTGATGTTATTTCTACTGCTGTCTTTATCCTCATGTCCTTTTATACATTTTATATTGATTTTACGATATATTAATGTTTTAACTTGCGGTTGGTTTTTAACTTAACCCATGAATTGTCAACGAACTACAAATTTTTCTATGTCTATGGGCACCATTTACACGTGATTGTTGGTTAATTGCACTGGTCACTTTAAAAGTGGAAGTCGAGTATGAATACAATGTCATTTGAAAAAGGCTCGGACGAGCCGAAACGTTATGGCGGCATTGAAGATTAAATAATTTATTGCACTTACAAATTTGGTCCGTGTCCGTTGTTGCAGGGAAGAACCTTTCAGTTCAACGCGGAAAGCAGTGATATATTTGGCCGTAGGTTTCACGCGGCCACACACGGGACCCTCTCCAGTTCGGGACGACGCGTAAGGTGAAACTTGTTCCAGGGCAACCCGGAAGTTGTTGATTCCAGGAGGAAATACGGCGTCTGACCCCCCTGAACCTGTACGAAACATGCTGAAATCGGAGGAAGACCTGCTGAACCCGAGTCGGAGGACGCGGAGGACACAGAGACGAACCCGGGCAGAAGTTAACAGGTATTCAGGGGTAGAGAGAAGTGCACACGGGTTGGTGGTCTCAAGTATATGAAGAAACCGCTACAGTATCCCGTAGGAACAGATTAAATCTCACCAATATGTCGGCCGACATTGTACGAGATAGGGAGGCTGCAGCTATGACCATGTTTTCTGAAGCCTCCCGATTCCATCTAATATTCGTGACAAAAGCAGCACGGACAGTAACACGAACGATAGTTCCTTGAAAGAAAAATACAAAATACTGGGAAAAAAACTACGCAGTGAACAGAGCAAGTGGTGGGAATCCAGATCCCTCCAAAGATACATAGATGTTAATCGGATTCCAAGGGGGTTAAGAATATTGACGGCCCCCAGTTATGAGAACCCTAATCCGGAACTTATGAAAGAATGGGCAGAAAGTAATCTTGAGTCTTCACGGAGACGGTATTAATCCTCATTAAATATGCTGATATCGATCGTGCCCAGCTACTCAAAGACATAGAGGCAATCAATGAAGATCTAGATAAAATCGAGGAAACTGAAGAAAAAGCAAAATTAAAAAATGACATGACACTTAGACTCAAAAAAGAGGAGGCAAAAATCATGGAAAGAAAAGCGTTTAAATTTCAGAGGGACCGCAATGACTATGAGCAGGGGCAAATTTTAACGTTTGCTAAAAATATGATGCCTTACGTGTTTCCAAATACAGAGCCACTGAAAATCCCCAAGTCCATAACAAAAACAAGATTACTGCTGAAACATCTCAGTCAGATATGAGTTCGGCAGCAGGCAGCGAATCGGACTCAGACATGCGAAGTTCAGGTGTCAATAGTCAAATACCCAAACCGTCACCAGGGGAAGAGATTAATGTTTTATGCCACGAAAGGAGGCAAACCCTCCGCCCCAGACCTCAAAGAGACAACAGCGGAAGTATGCCAACTACAAGCGGAGGCAGAGGTACACAGCCAGTAGGAGGCGCTCAGAATTACAACAAAAAGAGGGGAAGGGGCCAGTGGACAAAGAAGTAAACAACAAAACAATTGTAAAGCTAACGCAGGTAAAATTAACGGAAAATGAGGAAAATATTTTGAGATTGGGTTTATCTTTTTCCCCCGGTTGCGATTTCGACTATGCTTCCACCAGACTCGACATTTATAAAGCAGTAAGGAAATTGAAATTAAGGAAATTTCATGCGCTCAATAAAAAACATTCCAAGATGCAGGCCAAAGGGGAGATTAGTGTCTTAACACAATCTGATGTTCCCATTCTTATGGAGATGCAAGAATTATGGGAGACAGAAGGCGCAGGATATAGCACACAAAGTCGGTCAAGTGAAGGTGTCATAAGCACAGGTGTAGCCAAACCATTGACTCCATTCAAACCTGTGTCTACATTTAATCCAATTACACCTCGGGATTCATTGGATGTCTTCCATGAAAATGACACGGCGCAAATTAAAAAATTGAATAAAGATACCCTAAAGAAGAGGAGCAAGTATAATAAACAAAATCAACAGTACGAGGCCCTCATTAGGAAATTGAAATCGGAGAAAAATTTGATTATAAGGAGCAGTGACAAAGGGAGAAATATTGTGCTGATGAGACGGGAGGAATACGATAAGGAGGTTTATGCACAGCTTAATGACAGAGAATGTTATATACGCAATACGCTGGCAGCTATGAAAGAAGCCTACAATGATTATCATAAAAAACTGTTGATGTGGAAGAATATACAATTGATTACGGATGATGAATATAAATATTTGAAAAAGGACAACCCGGTAATCCCTTCCATTTATTTCATCCCCAAAATCCATAAGGACATCAATAAACCGCCTGGAAGGCCAATTATATCCGCCAGGGATGGAAGTTTGGAAAAGACGTCAGTATACATTGATTATTTTTTACAGGATTTTGTCAAATCATTACAGTCATATGTACAAGATACAGGGGACTTCTTACGCAAGATCAGAGATGTGGCTTGGAAAGAGAACTATTGGATGCTGGCGCTAGATGTGACATCCCTTTACACCAGTATCAGACATTGTGACGGTATACAAGCAGTACAATATTATCTTTCAAAAAGACCACCACAATACAAGGATCACAATGACATGCTGATTGAGATGTTAGAACATTGCTTAAAGAACAATAATTTTATGTTTAACAATCTCATATATCAACAGATAAGGGGTGTGGCCATGGGGGCCAGTTTTTCTCCCAGCTATGCCTGTCTTCATATGGGCAGCTGGGAGGAAAGGGTCCTCAAACGCAACTTTGGCAAAATCCTTGATGACAATGTGATTGTATGGCTGCGTTATATTGATGATTTGTTTATATTGTGGGATGGTACCAAACAGCAGGCGGATGAGTTTGTGACTGAAATCAATAATAATGATCTGAACCTCCATTTTACGGTAACAATGAGCCAAACATCTATTACTTTTTTAGATACTGAGGTATTCATATTCAATAACCAGATTGAGACTAGGCTCTATAGAAAGGACACCTCTGGAAATTCTACATTACATGCAAGTAGTGCACACCCGGCACACCTCATTAATAGCATCCCGTATGGGGAGATGTTACGCCTCAGACGAATCTGTAGCAACGACCAAGATCTGAAGGCGGCACAGGTCTGTAGCAAACAGAGATTCCGTGAGAGGGGATACTCTGACAATATCATCAATAGTGCTATTATTAAATCTATGAGGTACAGCAGGGAAGAACTCCTAAAAGACAAGGGGGAGGTGGTCCATACAACATTTCAAGATGGAATGATTGAGAAATATGAAGAGGAGGGGGATACCCATCAATTCAGAATTATCATGGATATAGCAGGCAACATGCTAGCCTTCATAGAATTATAAATAAAAATTGGCCGATAATTCTGAATGACCCAGTAATTGGACCCACGTTGCCACGTAGGGTGTCCATTACGCATAGTAGGGCCCCTCAATGAGAGATTGCCTGGTTAACACCAGTCCGGAAACTATTGATAAATCCAATTGGTTACAGACCAATAAAGGGTTTTACAAGTGCAAATCCTGTAAGGCTTGTCTCCATGGGATTAATACAAAAACGTACAAAACCCCTTCAGTGATAAGGAATATAGGATCCTGAAACTCCTACCATGCAAAACAGAATATGCAGTATATGTACTGAAATGTCCGTGTGAGTTTCTGTACATAGGTAGCACAAAGTTATCTGTCAATAAACGCATCTTGCAACATCTACGTGCTATATCCAACCAAGACAACACATATCCTGTAGCGCGACATTTTAGGGAGTATCACAACAGCAATAATGAGGGTCTCAAGTACTATGTGGTGGATGCAATCCCACCTAGTAGAAGGGGAGGAGATAGGGAATCTAAACTGCGTAGATTAGAGACAAGATATATTCTCCAGTTTGATTCCAAAACCCCAGGGGATTGAACGCCACGGAGGATTTGCACACATGTTTGGGTTAGATGACAACGTGTATATTTTATCTATTTACGGGTTGAATGCTTATGGTATATATTTTTATGTGATGGGAGCTCCTTTTAACCTCTACACTTTTCTACTCTGTATTACCTTTTTAGATATTTACACTGGGTCTTTTATGTACAGTGATAAGGTATCTTATATTTGGTTGTTATGCATTTTTATATTTATGAATTTATATTTATATATTTATATCTATTTACATATTTTTATGCAAAGAAGTGTGACAATTACAAACCTGTACATAACGGTGAATTAGCATGATTGGAATTCACATTATATAAAGGTTAAACTGGAGAGAATAGATGGGAGGGAGTTATTGGGGTCGTATCATATAATTTATTCCATATATTCAAACAAGATATTTCTAGACAACATTGAGGATTGGTGATGGAACAGTATAATCGTCCATGTGGACCCAGATATGGATCTAATTTTTTAATATCTGCCTCAGGTTGCTCTGTAACTACAAAAAGGATCAATCAATATAGTAACTATCGTTGCACATTTTATTTCCTAATTTTAACAGACACAGAGTTTAGGTCAAATTCATCACGGAGGATAGTTTTTATATGCACATTTGTAGGCTTTATTGACATATATAAACATTACTACATGCACGTGGCGTTAGGAAATGGGATTTAACCCGAAACACAACAATTAATTGTTTCAATAGGTGTCACTTAACATGCATGAGAATATTATGGTAATAGCCTAAAACCATGAGTGAGTTAATGGGGGTCCTTTTCAACAAATTTCGGGATTCCCAGTTGTGGACAAACATATCAGGTCTTGCTTTTATGGAGTGAGACAGACTAAACAAGTACAAAGCATTTATGCTAATATTATTTGAATTTGATTTTGGTGGCAGGTCAGCATTATTATGCACAAAAATCTTTTTGTAAATTTGATGTTATTTCTACTGCTGTCTTTATCCTCATGTCCTTTTATACATTTTATATTGATTTTACGATATATTAATGTTTTAACTTGCGGTTGGTTTTTAACTTAACCCATGAATTGTCAACGAACTACAAATTTTTCTATGTCTATGGGCACCATTTACACGTGATTGTTGGTTAATTGCACTGGTCACTTTAAAAGCGGAAGTTGAGTATGAATACAATGTCATTTGAAAAAGGCTCGGACGAGCCGAAACGTTATGGCGGCATTGAAGATTAAATAATTTATTGCACTTACAAATTTGGTCCGTGTCCGTTGTTGCAGGGAAGAACCTTTCAGTTCAACGCGGAAAGCAGTGATATATATATATATATATATATTTATATATTATCTACTGGCGGTCGCCAGTATATAGTTATAGTTAGGACCTATTTTCCATAGGAAATCCGCGACATTCTATTTGAAATAACTCTTGCGTCGGTTGACGAATCTTCGTGAAATTTTCAAACTTTATGGCCCGCTCCGGTCCGCTCCTACCCTGAAAGTCTCAGGGTGAATCGTCAAGCGGGGGCCGAGAAAAAAGGGGGGTCCCAAAACGTGTTTTCCCCATTCATTTTCCCATAGGAAACTTTAGACACGGCTACAGCCCGTACTGCTGAACGGAATTACACCAAATTTGGCAAAGAGGTAGTTCTTGGTTCAGAAAGAACCCTTTTGTTAAATGGTGTAAATCCGTTCAGTAGTTCCTGAGAAAATCAAAAGTTAAGTCACATATATATCTATGGCCGAGTAGGGTCCGCGTACCACTCCCGACCACGAGCTGCATGCTAATTGGCTGTCAAGTGGCTGTCAACACTCCAAATCAGGAAGTGTTGGCAGCCATTTTGTCCCTCGGTAGAACTGAGGGACAGAAACAAGTGCGCAAAGCGCAAAAGGGGGCAGGGTAGAAACACCCTGACCCCTAGGTCTGCTCAGGGGTCCCACAAGGACCCCCTGGGCAGAAAAAGCATTTTTTTTTTTTAAATCGACAGGATGCGCTCAGGGTGCGCGGATCATGCCGATTAGAAAAAAACCCAGAAGAAACAAGTGCGCAAAACGCACAAAGGGGGCAGGGTAGAAACACCCTGACCCCCTAGGTCTGCTCAGGGGATCCCACAAGGACCCCCTGAACAGAAAAAAGCAATTTTTTTTTTTTAAATCAGCGGGATGCGCTCAGGGTGCGCGGATCCCGCCGAGAAACGAAGCGCGGTCTCCCGCGCTTCGTTAGCTAATTGGCCCCGGGTGGGCCAAGTACCGGGGGCATGCAGGGGTTTCTTTTTAATATGTGGGGGGCCTCTAAGGCCCCCCAAAGCCCCGGGGACCGTCACCCCCCGGGGCTTAAAAAAAATAATGGTGCGGGAGGGCTCTTTGCCCTCCCGCTGCCCCCTCCACATTTTTAATTTAAAAAAAAGAGGGCTTGCCCCGGGGATGGGGTCCCCGGGGCCAATACAGGCCCAGGGAAGGGGGCCACGCGGCCCCTTCCCGTTTTTTAAATTTTATTAAAAAAAAAATCCTGAGGCCCCGGGGGATGGGGTCCCCGGGGCAAAAGTGGCTTAGGGAAGGGGGCCATGCAGCCACCCTCCCAATCAAAAAAAAAAAAAGACCGGCATCGTGCCGGAGGCCCCGCCCCTCCCTGCAGCACTCTGCAAACGCGCCCCTGGCGCGTTTTGAGAAGGGAAGTAATTCCCCTTGAATACTGGGGGTCCCTGGGGGCAAACTAGCCCACCAGGAACCTCCAGTATGCGCCAGGGGCTGCGTTGCAGAGAGGTGTACAGAGGCCACGCCCCTTTTACACCTCTCTGCAACGCAGCTCTGTGGCGCTTTTTGGAAGTACATGGTGGGCTAGTTGGACTCCAGGGACCATCAGGATTCAAGGGGACTTAATCCCCCAACTTAAAACGCGCCACGGGCGCGTTTGCACAGTGGTGAAGGGAGGGGCGGGGCTTCAGGTGACATGTGTGCAAACAGGCCCCGTGGCGTGTTTTAAGATGGGGAATTAAATCCCCTTCAATCCTGAGGGTCCCTGAGGGCCAACTAGCCCAACAGGTACGTCCAGAAAGCGCCACAGAGCTGCGTTGCAGAGAGGTGTAAAAGGGGTGTGGCCTCTGTACACATCTCTGCAACGCAGCCCCTGGCGCATACTGGAGGTTCCTGGTGGGCTAGTTGGCCCCAGGGACCCTCATGATTCAAGGGGACTTAATCCCCAACTTAAAACGCGCCATGGGGCGCGTTTGCACAGATGTCACCTCAGGCCCCGCCCCTCCCTTCACCATTGTGCAAATATTCCTCTAAAATCAGCCGAAATACGAATTCCAATTTACTCACCTGTTATCAGGAGAGACCTCAGTGCTGCATCTTTCAGCCCAGTACTGGTCCTGAAAAGTAATTCTAACCGTACTTACCAGTAATTTAAATCTCCTTCCATAGGCTAACATTGACTGGTTTCACTTGGAAATTCTTCTAAGTGTGCAGATTTGGAACTTTATAATATTCCTCTAAAATCAGCCGAAATACGGATTCCGATTTACTCACCTGTTATCAGGAGAGACCTCAGTGCTGCATCTTTCAGCCCAGTACTGATCCTGAAAAGTAATTTTAACCGTACTTACCAGCAACTTGAATTTCCTTCCATAGGCTAACATTGACTGGTTTCACTTGAAAATTCTTCTAAGTGTGGAGTTTTGGAACTTTATAATATTCCTCTAAAATCAACCGAACTACGAATTCCGATTTACTCACCTGTTATCAGGAGAGAACCCAGTGCTGCATCTTTTAGCCCAGCACTGACCCTGAAAAAGTAATTCTAACCATACTTACCAGTAACTTATATTTCCTTCCGTAGGAATCCATTGTCGGGTTTTCAGCAGAAAAGTTTCAAAGTGTCGATTTTCACAAATTACAAATATTCCTTAAAAATCGCCTGTATGACTTAAACGCATTCTTTCAACTGTTTACAGGAGATGCACCAGTGCTGGATCCAGGATCCAACACTGAGTAAGAAAAAGTAACGATAACACTACTTACCTGCTAAGTGAATTTCCACCCATAGGATAACATTGGTGATTCTATGTGAAAAAGTTTCTAAGTGTCAACTTTTAAAATACAATAATATTCATTAAAAATCACTACTGTAACCAAAACGCTTTTACTCAACTGTTTACAGGAGATGTCCCAGGACTGAATCTAGGATCCAGTCCTGTGGTTAGAAAAGTAATCCATAAAGTAACTAATTGCATTTAACTAGAAATTCACATTGAGGTCAATGTTGCATTGTGTTTGAAATTGTGTTGCCCATTGCAACAACTGTAACTACTGTACTTAAAACTCTATTGCCTATTTGCAAACTATTTAAACTAAAGTAATTCATTCTGAGAAAGTATATTTTGTAATGTAATGTATAATGTAATTACAATGTAATTTAATAAATAAAATATCTAAAAATAAATAGTTTTAAAAAATGTAGTAAATCAGTATCAAAAAAATAAATATAACAATTAATACATTTAAAAATGGTCATTTACAAAAACTTTGAAATTCACTGAAAAAACCATAGGTTTTAGGGGCGTTATAGTTAGAAATTAGCATTTAAAAAACCTTTGAAATTCACTGAAAAAACCATAGGTTTCAGGCACGTTATAGTTAGAAATTAGCATTTAAAAAACCTTTGAAATTCACTGAAAAAACCATAGGTTTCAGACACATTATAGTTAGAAATTAGCATTTAAAAAACCTTTGAAATTCACTGAAAAAACCATAGGTTTTAGGGACAGTTATAGTTAGTTGGACATTTCACTCGTACAAAACCCGTGAAATTCCCCTGTTATAGTTAGTTCAGCTAACTATAACTCGCGCCCGCAATGCACTGCTGATGACGTCACATATTACATCACTCATGACATGGTCAGTGACATCACTGATGACATCACTGATGACATCTCAAATGACATCACTGATGACATCATGCAGTGACTGTGTGTTTCTCTAAAGTTTAAATATTTTTAATATATATCGGAAAAGACGTATTGAAGAATGAGTGGGTGTATAAGTGTCTGTATGGATGATTTAGTAGGTGCGTGACTGACTCTATAAGTGAGTGATTTAACGTATCTTACTGAATGCATGGGTTAGTGACTAAACTGGGTGAATGTCTGTATCCTTCTGCCTGTTGCTGTGTAAGTGGCTGCATGTGTTTGTGAATAGCTACATGAGTGTCTATATGAGTTATTGAATGGTTGTCTGAGTATCTGTATGGGTGCCTGAGTGTTTGTGTGGGAGGGGTGTGTGCGACTCTGTGCATAGATGTGTGAGTGGGTGATTCACTGGGTGGATGGTTTCAAGAGTGCATCTGTGATAGACTGTATGGGTGGGTAAGTGTGTGTAAGAGTGTGTTAGTGAGTGAATGTATGTCCAAGTGGTACATGTGTGACTAACTACATATGTGAAAGGCAGTATATATGTGTGTTGGAGTATATAAATAGCTATAAGCGAGAGTGAGTGATTGTGATAGTGGCTGTATGGATGAGTGTGTGCTTGTATCAGTGATTGTATAAGAGCGTAACAATGTGCTAGTATTTGTATAATTAAGTGAGCTGGTGTGTGTATAACTGTATAGGTGAGTAAATGGCAGTGTGTTTAATTATTTGCATGACTGACTAGGTGTGTGAGTTCCTCTATGGATGAGTGGCGGTGTTTGAGTGTCTATATAGGAGTAAGAGTGCATATGATAGTCCTGTACTGAGTGACCATAAGTATGAGTGACTGTACGGGTGAGTGAGTGGATGTGTGTGTGTAGACCTAAGAATCAGTGAGTGGGTATGTAGTTATTGGTGTTGGAGTGTCTATGGTTTTGCGAATGGCAGTCTGTAATTTAGAGTGGGTGTATCAAAGGTTATATTAGGGTGTGAGGAGGTGCATCAGATTATCACGTGGATGATGTCATCAGTGATGTCATCAGTGATGTCATCAGTGATGTCACTGACCATGTCATGAGTGATGTAATATGTGACGTCATCAGCAGTGCATTGCGGGGCGCGAGTTATAGTTAGCTGAACTAACTATAACGGGGAATTTCACAGGTTTTGTACGAGTGAAATGTCCAACTAACTATAACTGTCCCTAAAACCTATGGTTTTTTCAGTGAATTTCAAAGGTTTTTAAATGCTAATTTCTAACTATAACGTGTCTGAAACCTATGGTTTTTTCTGTGAATATATATATATATATATATATATATATTATCTACTGGCGGTCGCCAGTAGATAGTTATAGTTAGGACCTATTTTCCATAGGAAATCCGCAACATTCTATTTGAAATAACGTTGGCGCTGGTTGACGAATCTTCGCGAAAGCTTCCAACTTGTTGGGGCGCTCCGGTCCGCTCCTATCCTGAAAGTCTCGGGGTGATTCGTCAAGCGGGGACCGAGAAAAAAGGGGGGTCCCAAAACGCGTTTTCCCCATTCATTTTTCCATAGGAACCGTTCATCGCGGCTACAGCCCGAACTGCTGAACGGAATTACACCAAATTTGGCAAAGAGGTAGCCCTTGGTTCAGTGTCGTGCCTTTTGCTTAAATGGTGTAAATCCGTTCAGTAGTTCCTGAGAAAATCAAAAGTAAAGTCACATATATATCTATGGCCGAGTAGGGTCCGCGTGCCCTCCCGATCACGAGCTGCATGCTAATTGGCTGTCAAGTGGCTGTCAACACTCCAAATCAGGAAGTGTTGGCAGCCATTTTATCCCTTGGTAGAACCGAGGGACAGAAACAAGTGCGCAAAGCGCAAAAGGGAGCAGGGTAGAAACACCCTGACCCCTAGGTCTGCTCAGGGGTCCCACAAGGACCCCTGGGCAGAAAAAGCATTTTTTTTTAAACGGCGGGATGCGCTTAGGGTGCGCGGATCCCGCCGATTAAAAAAGCACAGAAACAAGTGCGCAAAACGCACAAAGGGGGCAGGGTAGAAACACCCTGACCCCTAGGTCTGCTAAGGGGTCCCACAAGGACCCCCTGGGCAGAAAAAAAGCATTTTTTTTTAAACGGCGGGATGCGCTTAGGGTGCGCGGATCCTGCCGATTAAAAAAAAGCACAAAAACAAGTGCGCAAAACGCACAAAGGGGGCAGGGTAGAAACACCCTGACCCCTAGGTCTGCTCAGGGGTCCCACAAGGACCCCTGGGCAGAAAAAGCATTTTTTAAAAGAAAATCGGCGGGATGCGCTTAGGGTGCGCGGATCCCGCCGATTAAAAAAAAAAAACACAAGAAACAAGTGCGCAAAACGCACAAAGGGGGCAGGGTAGAAACACCCTGACCCCCTAGGTCTGCTCAGGGGGTCCCACAAGGACCCCCTGGGGAGAAAAGAGCAAATAAAAAAAAAAAAAGACCGGCATCGTGCCGGAGGCCCCGCCCCCTCCCTGCAGCAGTCTGCAAACGCGCCCCATGGTGCGTTTTAAGAAGGGGAAGTAATTCCCCTTGAATACTGGGGGTCCCTGGGGCCAACTAGCCCACCAGGAACCTCTGGTATGCGCCAGGAGGCTGCGTTGCAGAGAGGTGTACAGAGGCCATGCCCCTTTTTACACCTCTCTGCAACGCAGCTCTGTGAGTGCTTTTTGGAGGTACATGGTGGGCTAGTTGGACTCCAGGGACCCTCAGTATTCAAGGGGACTTAATCCCCCAACTTAAAACGCGCCACGGGGCGCGTTTGCACAGTGGTGAAGGGAGGGGGGCGTGGCTTCAGGTGACATGTGTGTAAGATGGGGAATTAAATCCTCTTCAATCCTGAGGGTCCCTGGGGGCCAACTAGCCCACAGGTACCTCCAGTAAGCGCCACGGAGCTGCGTTGCAGAGTGTTGTAAAAAGGGGCGTGGCCTCTGAACACCTCTCTGCAACGCAGCTCTCTGGCGCATACTGGAGGTATCTGGTGGGCTAGTTGGCCCCTAGGGACCCTCGGGATTGAGGAGGAATTAATTCTCCAACTTAAAACGCGCAACAGGGCGTGTTTGCAGACATGTCACTTCAGGCCCCACCCCCTTCCTTCACCATTGTGCAAATATTCCTCTAAAATCAGCCGAACTACGAATTCCGATTTACTCACCTGTTATCAGGAGAGACCTCAGTGCTGCATCTTTGAGCCCAGTACTGATCCTGAAAAGTCATTTTAACCGTACTTACCAGTAACTTGAATTTCCTTCCATAGGAATCCATTGTCTGGTTTTCAGCAGAAAAGTTTCAAAGTGTCGATTTTCACAAACTACAAATATTCCTTAAAAATCGCCTGTATGACTTAAACGCTTTTTTCAACTGTTTACAGGAGATGCACCAGTGCTGGATCCAGGATCCAACACTGAGTAAGAAAAAAGTAACGATAACAGTTTTTACCTGCTAAGTGAATTTCCTTCCATAGGATAACATTGGTGATTCTATGAGGAAAAGTTTCTAAGTGTCAACTTTTAAAATACAATAATATTCCTTAAAAATCACGACTGTAACCAAAACGCTTTTACTCAACTGTTTACAGGAGATGTCCCAGGACTGAATCTAGGATCCAGTCCTGTGGTTAGAAAAAGTAATCCATAAAGTAACTAATTGCATTTAACTAGAAATTCACATTGAGCTGAATGTTGCATTGTGTTTGAAAATGTGTTGCCCATTGCAACAACTGTAACTACTGTACTTAAAAGTCTATTGCCTATGTGCAAAGTATTTAAACTAAAGTAATTCATTCTGAGAAAGTATTTTTGTAATGTAATGTATAATGTAATTACAATGTAATTTAAAAAATAAAATATGTAAAAGAAATTGTTTCTAAAAATGTAGTAAATCAGTATGAAAAAAATTAATATAAAAATTAATACATTTAAAAAATGTCATTTAAAAAACCTTTGAAATTCACTGAAAAAACCGTAGGTTTCAGGCACGTTATAGTTACAAATTAGCATTTAAAAAACCTTTGAAATTCACTGAAAAAACCATAGGTTTCAGACACGTTATAATTAGAAATTAGCATTTAAAAAACCTTTGAAATTCACTGAAAAAACCATAGGTTTTAGGGACAGTTATAGTTAGTTGGACATTGCACTCGTACAAAACCCGTGAAATTCCCCCGTTATAGTTAGTTCAGCTAACTATAACTCGCGCCCCGCAATGCACTGCTGATGACGTCACATATTACATCACTCATGACATGGTCAGTGACATCACTGATGACATCACTGATGACATCTCAAATGACATCACTGATGACATCATCCACGTGATAATCTGATGCAGCTCTTCACACCCTAATATAACCTTTGATACACCCAATCTAAATTACAGACTGCCATTCGCAAAACCATAGACACTCCAACACCAATAACTACATACCCACTCACTGATTCTTAGGTCTACACACACATCCACTCACTCACCCGTACAGTCACTCATACTTATGGTCACTCAGTACAGGACTATCATATGCACTCTTACTCCTATATAGACACTCAAACACCTCCACTCATCCATAGAGGTACTCACACACCTAGTCAGTCATGCAAATAATTAAACACACTGCCATTTACTCACCTATACAGTTATACACACACCAGCTCACTTAATCATACAAATACTAGCACATTGTTACGCTCTTATACAATCACTGATACAAGCACACACTCATCCATACAGCCACTATCACAATCACTCACTCTCGCTTATAGCTATTTATATACTCTAACACACATATATACTGCCTTTCACATATGTAGTTACTCACGCATGTACCACTGGGACATACATTCACTCACTAACACACTCTTACACACACTTACCCACCCATACAGTCTATCACAGATGCACTCTTTAAACCATCCACCCAGTGAATCACCCACTCACACATCTATGCACAGTCGCACACACCCCATCCACACAAACACTCAGGCACCCATACAGATACTCAGACAACAAATCAATAACTCTTATAGACACTCATGTAGCTATTCACAAACCCATGCAGCCACTTACACAGCAACAGACAGATACAGACATTCACCCAGTTTAGTCACTAACCCATGCATTCAGTAAGATACGTTTAATCACTCACTTATAGAATTAGTCACGCACCTACTAAATCATCCGTACAGACACTTATACACCCACTCATTCTTCAATACGCCTTTCCCTATATATATTAAAAATATTTAAACTTTACAGAAACACACAGTCACTGGATGATGTCATCAGTGATGTCATTTCAGATGTCATCAGTGATGTCATCAGTGATGTCACTGACCATGTCATGAGTGATGTAATATGTGACGTCATCAGCAGTGCATTGCGGGGGCGCGAGTTATAGTTAGCTGAACTAACTATAACAGGGGAATTTCTCGGGTTTTGTACGAGTGCAATGTCCAACTAACTATAACTGTCCCTAAAACCTATGGTTTTTTCAGTGAATTTCAAAGGTTTTTTAAATGCTAATTTCTAACTATAACGTGTCTGAAACCTATGGTTTTTCAGTGAATTTCAAAGGTTTTTAAATGCTAATTTGTAACTATAACGTGCCTGAAACCTACGGTTTTTTCAGTGAATATATATATATATATATATGTTGGGATTTGTAAAGAAGTAACCTAGCTCAAATACAACTGAGCACTGAACAATGGACATGGCAGAGTTAGAGGTAGTCTTACTTGAAAAGAACACCCATAGCAAAATGCTGGCACTGGCATATTGGAGGTAGTTCTTGGCATAATGGCTACCCAAGCTAATATTGCCACTGGTATAATGGAGGTAATTCTTGGATTATGGGGCACCGGTGAAAAATACTAAAGCTGGCACACTGGAGATAGCTCTAGGCATAACAGAGGATTACCATGGCAAATGGGAGGGGGCCACCATGACAAAATGCTGGCCCTGACATACATGGGGTAGTTTTTGACTTACGGGCTTACCTATGATATACAAATAATATTAATGGCAACATTCTGGCACCGGCATATAGTACGTAACTTTTGGCATAAGAGAGTACCCAGGCAGATGGAGGACATCCATGGCAAATTGCTCGCCCTGGAGGTTATTCATATGAGTGCAGCTATAGCTTTTTTTAAAACAAACATGATCTTAACTCCTGTGGAACATGAGTCTTGGCACACTGTGAGAGGATTTGATTACTTTTTTGGCTGCTCTTTCAACGGGTCTATTTGCTTTTTAGGAACGTTTTGTGAAAATTGTGCTTTAAAAAGTGCTATTTGAGCCTATTTGTTTACAAACGTTTCTCAAGTAGAATCTCGCCCCTCACCCACAACCCTCTCAGAAGAAATTGGACTTGCTCACTTGCTCTCTGGAATTCGGGGCAAGTATCAAACCCCACCACTTACAAGGATTACCTACCTGCTGCCACTACAGCCTGAATTCTACAGCAGGTCCCTCTTGCCCATAATTCACTGCCACCATGTCTGCCAATGCTCTCTCGGTCCTTCTAAGCCTACTGCAGGGTTATTTCATCTATTCTTCCTAATTAGCTGCCTGTCTACCCCTCCTCTGAGGAGACCCATTCCGGTTGTTCAATGTGCTGTCCAAAATAGGAGACAGATTTTTCAGTCTTATGCAAAGCTGCCATTATCGGCGCCAACGGGTGGTAGAGGACTGCTCTGATTAAGATTGCCTTTGGATTTGTTTCGCTTTGGTACTGCACGGGTTAATAAAATCAACATGCAACTGACAGTCTTTCCTTCCTTGTTCTTTTGTGAATGCTACATCCTCTCCTCTGATGAATAATTCCTTTCCTTTCCTTCTTAATCCTGCATTTCTGCTAGCGAACATTAGGTATCAAAGTGTGACTCACATACAGCACGAACTATAATGTCTGTGCCTCTCTGTCAAAAATGCTAAGAAGAATTTCTTCCCACAACTGTTGTTAGCACTTTGTCACTGGCAGCTCATTGAATGACCATTAATGAATTAACTCTCCACGCACAGGGTAGCGTATATAGATCTTGCAATAAATCCATGATTGGGTATATGCGATGCCTGACTGGTTTGGTTTCATAGTGTGCTATTATTCTGGGAGTATGAACATCTTCTTCCTTGTTTAGGTTTGGCAACATTTCATCTGCACAGTCTGTCTAGCTGAAGAGACTAGCTATTTTTCCTACACTACCCCCATGACAAATTATGATCTGTATCTCAGTACTGTAAGTGCCACAATTATCATTCTTTCCCCAATAAAGTATGCAGCACTGATTACGATGAGATAAATCACATGAAGTATCATCGAGTTAAGGAACACTTTCAAGAAGGATTAGGTGTTTTGAAGGCTGAATCAACTATAGGTTGGTATTCTTTTTCTGGCACACACTCATGTAACAAAACAGAAAGCAGTTGAAATAATTACATTTTGGTGGAGAGGTGAAGGAATAGAACGTATTCCACACAGCATTCCAATTTGAGCGTTTTGGCAAAATAATATAGGAAATGGATAAAAACTTGCCTGATAAATAAATAATGGATACAAAGAGAAAAAGACTATTATTAGCAATGGGAATTAAAGAGAAGCATGTGTATATAGGCGTGACGTATGTACTAAAGATGTTTGATAATAAGTATTCAAGTGATGTTACACAAGAACATTTAATTTTGTGTTAACAAGGTATAAATCGTTGAGATTGACTTTAACCTACCTCTTTACAGTACATGGGACAAAAGAGCTGAACATTCATGAAATAATCTCTTCGGTGTTCGGAGTAAAATAAGACAAACATAAACACACACACGTTTGTTGGACGATAGATGGAGAACTTTTTACAGGCATAAATACAAGTTAACCTTTACTCCAAGTAAACGCTGCCACTTTCCAAGAATACATTTGTTGTCCATGTTAAACAAAGGGTGGTTGCTAAAGGGTAAGGGTAGCATTCATGCCAGACTTATATCAAACAGCTTGGTGCCTCTGGACATTGATGTAGTTGATAAGGGCCACCTTAATAGTGCAATGAGACTTAACCTGCTTACCTCTAGAGCCCATGCAGTTCGCAGGGATGCCTAGTGAAATGAGAAAGTATGGTAATAGGGGCACGTACTTTGAGTTGAACAACAGAAGGAGGAACATATCTGAGGCCAATTTCTTGACCTTGGGTAAGGAAATCGAGTTATCACATATTCATTTGATTTGTTTAGTTATTGAGGCTCTGGGGTTCATCAACAGACACAGAAGATATTCTTAATATCAATGGCAAACAAATCACAAATGCATGCGAGAGTTGTGGTTTATTATTAGCTATGTAACGAAAAACCTTCAAGCTAATAATTTGGGAATGTGGTTTTGTGTGTTGTAATGTCAATTTTCACTCCCTTTTTATGAGAAAGTGGAATTTGTGTTGGAGAGGCTGGTAGTCCAACAAAGTAATAATGGCACTACCATTATTAGGTGCAGTAAAAAGGTGATTAATTTAAATCTGAGCTCAACACCTGGTAGCTAAGGCACAAAGCAGACAGCTTAACTTAAGAAAATGTGTAAAGCATTTAGAAGTAGCAAAATGGTTAAAAAGTCAAAAACACAGCACAATAAAAATACCACTCCAATTTATAAAATAAAAAACAATTTAATAAACAAAATGACACAAAAATGACAAAGGTCCATTAAGTGGAACTGGAGACATTTTTTTGGGGAAGTTTTAAGTAAAAACAGCACTGAAAAAGCATTAAACGCCAACTGTTGTCATCTGGTTGGTCTTCACTGTGGCAAGGGTATGGTTTAAAGCCGACTGCAATGGAGTGTGGGTCAGATACAAAGGCCAGGTTTGTCCCAGAGGAAAAGTAACCTTCCGATGTTGACAGCCTTCAGTAAAAGCAGGTAGTGGGCTTGTGCCGAGAAAAGGGGCTCTGCGTTGACAAAGTCTTGTGTCAAGATGGAGCCTCATTTAAGCTGTTGGTTTAGGCAGGAAAAGTTCAAGTTTCTGTGTCCCAAAGGTCTCTGGCATTGATCGGGTCTCCTTTGACAGTGGTACCGATGAAAGTGCAGATGGGAACCGAGGAATGCTTCAGCATCAGCAGATTATGCCATTGAGAGAAGAATGTAGCGGGAGCTACAGCAAACTCAAGACCACAGGCGATGCATCTTTGGCTGCTCGGCTGACAGGTGGGTCCTAGTATCTCAAGGGTTCTCCAGGCAAAAAGCAAAAGGTTTCTATGTCCCCAGTCTTTAGGGTTAGGCAGCCAAGGTTTCCAGGAGATCAGGAACAGTACTTGGGGGTCAGGGCTCAAACTAACAGAAGCTACCAGCAAGGTTCAGTGCAGGTCCAGTGGAAACTGGTCAGCTGGGTTCTTCTAGGAAGGTGGACCTCTTGCAGCTTTTCTGTCCCAATAGCTTAAAAGGAGGCCAACCAACTAACCTTGGAGTCTATGTTTTTGTCCTTGGTACAAGTGAGAGCAGGTCCAGTCAATAAGGTTTCCCTCACAGGTCTCAACAGCAGGTGCAGTCCTTCTACTGTCTTCCAGTAGTGTTCTGAAGAGGCTGCCCAGAGGTGCCTGATTAATGTCTGGCACTAGCCTGTGGTTGGGGTGACTCTGGCTCTTCCTTACCAATAGAGAAAAAGCTCCCAGGGTAACCCTACTGATGTTTGTAGCAGTTCCTGTATGCCTTACGGCAAACTATTCCACAATGCCCCTCTCTACCTAAATCTGACATGGCAGAACCTTTCTTCCCCTGTGAAGAACTTCTTTGCCCACCCCAGAGGTGTGGCCAGGGAAATAAACAACCCCTTCTGTGTGGTCACTCAAAACTGTTTCTGGGGCAGTTCCTCTCCCACTGGTATTGATCCGGGGTTGACCAGAGGGACAAAAGGGAGGGCAGAATCAGGTGTTAGTTATATATGCCTGTGACAGGGTAGGCCTCTTGGAAGGTAATTAAGTTTGTGGTCATTGCCCAGATGGCCATCCTGTCAGAGGAACAGAACACCTCCCCACACAAAGCTTTTGTATTAACTAAGGGAGAAAGATCATACCACATCAAGGATATATTGAACTCCTGGGTGACAGTTGGCAGCTCATGCAAATAGGCCTCTAGAGGTTTAGGTACGCAAAAAGTGACTTTGTAAATGTACCATTTGTAAAATATTTAGTACAAGCCCAACTTTACCAATGAATTGTGCTTGTAATAAATATTTCAATAAAGTCAAAAATTAAAGCCATTATTCATTGTTATTATATACGAAAGCTTTCCTATAGTACAGCTAACCTTTATACAGTGAAAACTGCTTTTGGAGCCTTGTCACTGTAAGGACATGTTTTGCATTGAACCTTTACATGTCCTACTTTTAAATATTTAGGGTCTGATGCACAATGGTAAGCTAACAGTGATAGGCCGGTCCTATCTATGTATGTACAGCCCAACTGTGGAGTCTCTGCAGTTGTAAAGTTACTATTAAATTGCAGTTTTGTGAAGACTAAAAAAAGAGTAAACTTACCCAAACATGTACTTTCACCTTTGTGGAACAGGCCCTATGACTTTTCGAGCATTAAAGGCCTACATAGGAGTGACTTACTAATATTTAAAAGAAGGGTTTGGGCCTGGTAAAGGGAGTTAGTTTGACAGGTCAAAATTTGAGTTTTAAACTGCTGAGACAGGCTATAAGTAGTAGGCATGCAGCCACTTTTTGCACTGTCACTCTGGTGTCCGGACAAACATTTCTGCAGTCCACTACTACTAATGACATTTAACTTACAGGCCCTGGTGCACTTTGTACCATGTACTACGAACTTAGAGGCTAGTTAAAATACCACTTAGGAATATAACTAACCAACTTACTGGATAGTAGGTCAAAGTGCACAGCGAAAACACTAGCAGCATCAGTTCAAAGAATAGGGGTGATCATTCTAGCCTAGGTTCACTTTGCCTCCTCCAACGAATGTTACATAAAAAATATGTTGACAATGGAAACTTTCAACACTCGTATTGTGCAGTGTTTGGTGTGCAAATGTGTATTGTGTGTTTACGATGTATGTACAACAAAACAGTCACAGTTTGACCCAACACATTAATAGACACATCAACAGGAATTTCCATCAATTTTATACACTGCTAAGCTGGATTGGAAGAGATGAATTTACTGAGAGACCTAATCCTCCACCAGCTCTCTCACTAGCAGCTGTTGCAGAAATAGCGTGACCAACAGAGAAGCACAGGGCACATGGGGAGCAGAGAGAGACACAGAATCCAGTCCTCAGCATGAGCCGATTCAGCAATGAGGTCTTCTGAAACAGATGTAGCGCAGAAAGGGAAAAGGGAGTACAGGTAAGACTGATAGACAATGAATACAGGCATATAAATGGAATGAAAACTTAAGCAACCTACTAAACTCCAAGACAGATGACTCTATAACAAGCCCTTGCTCAAATCAGGAACTGGTGGACAACCCCAGAATGCTGATGAGCAGTAAACCAGAGGCTTGATGGTGTAGTAGACATTCAGGACAAACACATTGAGAGGAAAGTAGGCACTGAAAATTCAGCAGGGGAACCAGAGGGAACCAAAGAGGGAATAAACAATAAAAGTAGAGGAAAGGAGAACCAGCTGATGAACTAATCAGCAAGGGAAGAAAGCCATACAACTATACAATTTGTTGCCAGGCATTTAATTATATAGCTGCAGGGTTTAAATACACATAATGAGATTGTCAACTTGAAAAGTAAGACCCAACCCACAAGTGAGTGAATCCTCATAAGTTAGAAGTCCACTCTTTTCTACCTATCCTCTATGGCCAGCTCTCCAAAGTCGTCAACTCCAACCTCTGCAAAGAAAAGCATATTGAAAATGCAACCCAGACAGCTTCCTCTATAGCACTGCCTGTTTCTTATCCATTATCCTGACACATACAATGATTACCAAGAAAAGGTTCCTGACACACTCAAGGATCATCGAGAAAAAGTTCCTTCATGTAATTTGTTAGAGAAGAAAAGCATATTGGTAATAGGAGAGAAGGTAAGGTGCAAATCAAATATGGGTATTTGGATTGAGGAGGGTCTTGGATCTGTACAAAAAAAGAAAGTAGAAATAAATTAAAACAAATGATTTCTTGACTCCAGGAGGGATACATAACTTGAGGGAAATAGAGTCTATTGAGAAAAATACATATGCTCTGAAGAAATCTACAAGACAGTGGTGGTTGGTAATTTGAGCAGTAGGGGGCGGGTGGGTCACACACATACGTGCACACCCACTCACACCCATACATTCACAAACACAAATTCACACCTATTCACTAATGCACATACATTCATACATACAAACCCGCATGCACACATCAACCATTAACATATAAATGACCAGCTGCAGCGTCTCAGGTGGTAGGAGGGAAGCCTCAGTGGTTTCTGATGATTGGGCCTGCCACCTCCTCTCTTTGGCTGTCCTTAGGTGAGAGGAGGAGGCAGTTCCTTACTCATCACAGAGTGGGATGGGGTCACTGAAAGTTTTTGACCCCACCCTACTCTGTGACGAGGCTTCGGTGATAGACACTCTGCTCTGTGCACGTCAGGGCTTAAAGGTGAGGTGCACACGTACGAAGCTATCAGTGATGCTGCACCTTGGCATGAGAGGGAGGACCATCAAGTGCTTTGCGTAGCTGAGGAGGATATGTCCAAGGGCTGTGACATCTTTAGGCCGGCAACGTTCAGCTCAGACAGGCAGGCACCTGCACATTAGCGCTTGTACAGCGAATGGCTGCCTGAATTGAACATGAAGAGTGTCTGTCAGGCTGACCTTTCTTCAGCCTGACAGACACTCTTCATGTTTGGAAAAATGTGGTGAGGCAGGCCCCTCCAACCTTAGGAATGGGCCGCCACTGCTACAAGCAAAACTAGAATGTTACTGATCCAAAGAAAACAAAGCATGAAAATGTGAGGACAAATTGCAAATAGTAGCCCAACAAAAAAAAAAGTGTCACTCTGCTAAGCCAGAGATGGTACGTACCTAGCTTAGGGAATTAAATACTTTGTCATCTTTCTGGCCAGATATCACAGTCAATGACATCACATTCTCAAATGTAAGAATGTTGACAGGGGAGTCAGGGACTGATACACCCAAGGGGGATGACACACAGAAGCAGCTGCAAGGGTGGTGGAATGAGTAGATCTGATAAACAGTACATCTGAGGAGTATGGGGTCTTTGAGAGGACATGGTCTCACAAGAAAGGGGCCATACAGTATTTTGGTGGTGGGCAGCCTGTGCCTTCGCCTGGAGAGCAAATCAATTATCCATTGACTAATTAAGCTACCGTAAGACCTACAGCAATTCTTTCTGCTGAGCCAACATCTTCCTTGAGACCTCCACAAATGCCTCTCAGAAGATGATGGGTTCGGCTGGAGTAGGGGCTACACATAAGGGCTCAGAGGTGTCATAGGAAAATTGTACCCTGACCTGCTCTCCATTGGCATGCAGCTTTTGTGTTCAGTGGAGTAAGAGGACTAGTAGCATCAGGATGTGGCATTGTTGTGGCATGACACCACCAGCTGTTTTTGGACAGGGGAGGCAACCTTCTCTCTGTTCTCCTGACAAGTGGTCGTGTAAAGGTTCAGCACCTTTGTCTGCCTCAATGATTTGGTTTTCTGCCAGGGGGCCATGTCTTATCCTCACAGATTGACTCATCCTATTCCTTTGTCACAGTGAGGATCCTTGCAGGCCATGCGGCCGCGGTCATATGTTGCTACCCATGGTCCTGAAGTCCTTCTGCTGCCTGACTGCGGCCTGCTGCAGTGAAAGCCCATTGGCACATTGTGAATGCTATAAAGTAATGTAAAATAAACAGTGACACGCATTATAATCTATTTGATAGGGCACAACATTTGACCATGGATTCACACATGCCCCACTGTCACACGAATCGTGGGTTATGTTGAACAACATATTCTCCCCATAGCAAGTATCTTCTTCTAGATCTAGCTTGGTGATCATTGATGATGTGAGAACCAGATTCAAATGTCACAACTATCAACCATATTACAGATGTTCTACACATATATGATTACATATGTGAGAGAATATTGTGGCAATAGTGTCACTTATTGGCACACAGCCATGACATATATGCCTTTATTCCATAAAGCATGTGTCCATCAAACAAAAAATCATGGTAATTTGTGAATTGCTCATATATTCTGAATATTGCAAGGCTGTAGGATGTTCTGACTCAGACTATTCTGTGGTTGTTGCTGTGATATGTTGCAGGTAAATATATAACATTATATGACAGGAGTGGAATGACATATGCATGTGTGTGCATATGGGTGCTGTGCTAACAGCTCATGGCGAGTATACTAGAATAACCTCTTGGTTGACAACATCAAACTATGCCAGTTAAGAACTTTAAAATGGGAAATGGTAAGATACAACATATGAGATAACAGTGGGTGACAAGCATTTTCCTAATGAGAATTTTACAAAGCAAAGGTACTGACTGCCATGCCTCTGCTCTTGCAGCTGAGCTTGGAGATCCTACCAGGTCTTCACTTGGTGTTTATGCTTCGCCACATGTAACTCTCAGAAATGTGCCTGACCTTGATCCTAGAACAGTGTTGTAGATCTTCCCAGCATTTCTGTACTTACAGGACCTTCCTAGTGGTGCCTTGATGCTCATATGAGAGATTCAAATACACTGTCTCAAGGAACTCTGCCTCAAGATGTCCACTTCCTTCTGAATAAAGTTGAAGGTCCTTTCAGCCCCTTCCTCAGTCAGTAGTAAATAGTAAATATATGACTGACAATAGCACTGGTGAAAGAAAATAAGGCTACTGCTGTGCATATGTTTATGATTGCACTTTTGTGATTATCAAAAAAATTGGATTGGCATACACTATGGATGTGTGCACAACACACTATTACATATTGTGGGAGATTAGTTTGCGAATTGGACCTATTGTCTGCAAAACCGAACTCACAAACAGGTGTGGATCTACAAACAAGTTTCCAGCACTACAATAGAAAGGCTTTTGTGATAAAATGGGTGAGGCAAAATGTCTGATGTTATAGAAAGGCTGCAAAAAAACCTGTGGCTGTATTATGTAAGTTGCATAAAAACATTACATATGCCAGTGACATTTGTGCATATCTTAGCAAAACCTTTTCCTTCCAGATCATGAAATGTCATCATTGGCATTCTGTGTTTTGAGATTGGGCATGTATGGAAAAAGTGTTAGCACTATTGGTAACACCCTTTGCACGTGTGCTAATACATTTTGCACACACAGGGCAATTAAATACTTGACAACCGTGAAAAAATGCAACTGTTTCTTCCTTGATATCAATAGTTACTGTTTATTTTGTGTTTTTTTTCTTTTTAACCTTCCCACTTATCTTCAACCTACAGATGGGAGTTTGACTGCACAGAAATGAGGAACCACACAACTGTCACTGAGTTTGTTTTCTTGGGGCTAACGAGCAGAAAGGACTTGCAGACAGCACTTTTCATACTTTTCTCAGTGATCTATGTTCTGACTCTGACAGGAAACCTATTGATCATCACTGCAGTGAGATATGACTCCAACCTCCACACACCCATGTACCGCTACTTGGCAAACTTTGCCTTCTTGGAAATCTGGTACACGACTGTCACAGTCCCAAAAATGTTGTTTGACTTCTTCCTGCAGGTTAAAACTATTTCCTTTGCAGGTTGTTTCTTGCAGTTCTACTTCTTATTTTCACTGGGGGCCACACAGTGCTTCTTTCTCTCCTTGATGGGGTTTGATAGATATTTGGCCATATGCAATCCACTGCGGTATCCAGCATTAATGAACACTCTTGTTTCAAAGCGCTTGGCAGGTCTATGCTGGATGGCCGGCTTTACGTATAACCTGGTCCCAGTGACGTTTATATCCAGGCTGAATTTCTGTGGGCCCAACGTCATCAACCATTATTTTTGCGATCCTGGACCACTGCTGGAGCTCGCATGTCTCCGTTCCTACATGGCGGACTTCATTATGTATGCTTTCACCACTGCTATAATCGTGGGCTCATTGGTCTTCACCCTTCTGACGTACATGGCCATCATCTCTGCCATTGTGAGGATCCACTCGAGCACTGGGCGCCAGAGCGCCTTCTCCACTTGTGCCTCTCACCTCACGGTGGTGGTGCTGTACTACGGCTCTGTGATGTTTGTGTATGTGAGGCCAGCATCACGCTACCCGTCTGACTGGAATAAGATGGTCCCCATCCTCTATTCAATTGTGACTCCGCTACTCAATCCGGTTATCTACAGTCTAAGGAACAAGGAGGTGAAGAAGGCTATGAGGAAGGTCATTGAGTTTTATAAAAAGGAGATTGTCTTCTCCAAGTGACCTAGGAGTGAGTGTGCAGAGGATTGGTGGAAATTATAGTGAAGATTCCAGAAAAGTAATAACATGCTCTAGCCTTATTTTGTGGCCCATCATTGAAATAAAACAAGTTATCAAATTAAATCATTGTCTACTGTTTAGATATTTGTAAGTCAATAAAGGTGAAGATTCGACGACCATAGCCTAAGATCTTAGAGAAAATAGCTCAACACATAAATTAGAGTAAGGCGAAGACATTTGGAGATCAGAAAGTCAAAGGGATAAAACGTTCGAAGCACTACAGTTTATATTTTAGGAGAAACCTACTGCGCAAACAATACGTCATGGCAGCGAGTGGAAAAGTGGAAGCCAGAGTCAATGGAGGGAGTCGGGAAAATGGTTGGTGAGGGTGAAGAAAGTCTTTGCTGACACCATAATAGGGGGAGCGATATAACCCATCAAGAATTATATACTTAGATTAATGTATTATTTTGAGTATTTGTTATGGGTTTTAAGATGAGGACGAAACAGGCCATTTGAGGTGCCAGGGGAATGTGCAGCTATCTGAAGAGGGCTGCAGAGTTACTTGGTTGCTCTTGATAATTCCTTCTTAACTAGACCTTCTAGCTCAGAGTACGGTGCACATAGCAACGTGTAGAGAGTCGGCCTTGTTTCCGAAACTCAGTCATTGTTTGAATATAGCTATCCTACATTATTAACAACAACTTCCACTAGAGGGGCTTCTATGAGCTCAACTCTGGTCTATCCTTACAGTCCTAGGAACCATTTTGTTGTAGTGCTAACAGGAATTAAGAGAGCCTTCTGCAATAATACAAAAACAAGTGAAAGATCGGGCATTTAAGGGACACATGACAAGTGCTCCAAATTTCTCTCATTAAATCTGCCCCAAGAGTTAGCAATACCAGAGATGCAAATATCTACTGCGGCAAGGGGAGGGGCAGCGTTAATGAGGATTTGAACCTTGACCGTGAAAGTCCCCTTAGAACGAAAGAATTGCCAGGGAATTCATAACTCTGGGTCACATGCCACACCGCTGCAATGTCTGTGGGGCCTAGCCTAACTGAGAAACTGTGTGGGCCAATGTCAACATTTGAAAGGCACATGTAAGTGATTAGTGATTTGTTGGCAGCATCATTAGTTCTATTTATAGTGGAAAGTACGATTGAGATGCCCCTCAGGCTGTAAAGTATTGTAAACATGAGCTGTACCTAATCAATGGCAAGGAAATGTGAACTTGCATATCTAGCCGCAGCCCATCCTTTAGGGTAGAGGTGCCCTGCCTCCCCCCACCTTTTTCACCAAGGTTAGTTGTGTCTGAAAGGCTGAACACCTTGCTCAGACTGACAGACACTCTTCTTGTTCAGGTCAGACAGCCAGGTGCTTGAGCTGAACTTTGCCAGGCTGAAGATGTAACAGCTTGGTGGGAGCGATCTTCTGAGCTTGGCACCCTGCTTGGAGGGCTTCTCCCTCATGATGAGGTGGAGCGCCCCTGATAGCCTCAGATCTGGACACTTCGAAGCTTATTTGCAAGCCCCTTGTGCCACAGGTGAGTCACTTTTTGTGACGCACCAGCGGCTCAATCTGCTGCCTCATATTTACAAGGACACATAAAGCCACCCTGCATGGCTTTTCGTGTCCTTGTAAATATGGCCCCTTTACATGCAACACTTTGTGTAAAAGGGGCATTCCATGGGTGTTGCTGTGGGGGTTCCCACGCAACACCCATGGCTTCTGCCGCATTTCAAGATTTACTAGAAATTGTAAACCTGGAAATGCGTCAGAATGTTACGCCTCCCTTGGTGAGGCGTACGGAGGAGCAACAAGGAGAAATTTTTCATTTCTCCTCGTTTTTTTCCTCTTTCTATGTGTGCTGCAAAGGGAAGAGGAAATCAAATCTTGTGATTGATTTCCCCCTGACATCCTCCTGATGCAGGCACCCTTGCACCATGGTGCAAGGGTGCCTGCTTTGATGCATGCCAGCTAATTGTGCCCCAGCACAGGGAAGACTAAAGGGATTTGTCATATAGTTGTAGATATGACGCATCCCTTTGCTTCAGAATTAACGCAACGTGGCACAGCCAAATGACTTGCGGCACCACACTGCTTTAATTCCTTTTAAATAAGTCCCTTCAATTTTAAGCCCAGAAGTGTCCAGGGTCGAGTGTCTATCACTGAAAATTAGTCACAGGGTGGGGTGGACTCAACAAGTCTCACTGACCCCATCCCACTCTGTGATGAGGTAGGTACTGCCGCCTCCTCTCATTGGGTTACCTAGTGTCAGCCAACAAGAGGAGGCTGCAGTCCCAACTGTCCTGTAACCAGCGAGGCTTCCCTTCCTGAAACGGTGCATTAAGTAAGTGTTATTTATTTTACTGTTAGTGCACGCGTCTGTGTAGATATGGAGGCATGAACATATGTGTATTTGTATGTGCCAGCTGTGAATGGGTGTGTGTGTGAATGCATAAGTATGTGTGAGTGTGAATGTTCATCACCACCTTCAGATAAAACGATTGGTGAATCTTCCACCAATCTTCCCCAAGACTGGTTCACTTGTGGAGCATGTGGACATGATATCCTAGCAATCCCCTCCCCATCCAAAGGCCATATCACCTATGAAAGGCTCAGCATTAATATTTATGTACTTCTCTGTGGATCCAAAAGGAAGATTAGAAGTACCAGTCAATAGCTCCCCAACTGATCTTTGAGAAAATTCTCAAGTAAGGTACAACATTCCGCTAATCATGCTGTCATTCCTCTCTAGTGCACAGCGTTGTTCCGGTGATTCTAGAGACCACTCCTAGATGCATTTGCACAGCACTTTCAGTGAGATTCATGATATTCTGATGCCCACTTATTAGCCACAGTGCCATGGTCAACACGTATTCTGTCAGTGAGCTTTAGCACAAGTAAAGACTGTCATGGGAAGAAATGTGTGTCTACTCTCTGCTGGCCACATTGTGTGGACTAAAATAACACAAACATTTACGATTTCTTGTTCTCAGTGTTTTTTATTTGTTGATTACAGTTGTCTTTCTACAGCATTTTCCAACGTTATAGAAACCAATGTCATGGAGTTCTCAAAGCAATTATGAGAACTGTGTTTTTCAAGTATGGCTGCTCTTTGTGTGGCGCTTGAGAGATAAAGAAAATTGCAGTCGCAATTACATGTAGTAAGTTCTAAACTATGTTGCAAAACAAGCTTTGGGCCTATCAAGAAGAGTGTCTAATCTGAGACGAGGAAGAAAGGGTAGTCGAGGTTTGATGTCTCTTGTACCCACTTGTAGAAATAATTCGCCCTCTTCATCTGAGCCTCTAACAGCTTATCTAAAATGCATCTCTGACTCCACTTGGTGGGTTGTGAAAGATTAGGGGTTGCTTGCACCCTATTATGGAATCTTCCATGGCTTTTCTCAATGGTTCCCTTCCGCCCTCTACATTTAATTGACCCCTCTACACACCATCACATCAGACAGGCTATTGCATTCACTTTCTCTGTCCACTGCTAAACTGGGACAGACAACTGTTCTTGGGGAAGATCAGAACCTCCTTGTGCTTAATACGTACCTTAGTAGGCTAGTTTCCGTTCTGAGGGTGATGAGTCATCTTAGCTGATGACGGTCAAACTCCACCCCCTCCGACGAAAAACGCAACAAAAGATTATCCCAATCCCTCCAGTCAACAATTATCTTCATTCCTGATCTTGGAATCCATTTTCGGAAAGGGATTCTCGCAAGTGCATCTTTTATCCCCCCCTTTAATTAATCAATCACTTTTTTGACCTATTGGTATCGTATCCTTAAAAACCTATTTTGATCTGTATGTGGGGTGTATTGAAATCACAGGTTTATTTTTACTACAATGATATTATGCTTACCTACTTTTAATGTAAAGCACTCTGACACATTGACTTGGGTCTTCTCCGTACTGCAGATTATTGCTAACTAACTAGCTAACTAACTAAATATATGGTCTTCTCCGAGGTAAGAAAAGCCTAAAATTGCTGGTTGAGGCAAGGGTCATTTAAGGCTTATTCATGTTAATTTCAGGTCAGCAGGAGCCCACTGACTTGATAATCAGGATATTTTAGGTGGAAGAGAATGGGATATACTGGCAGTATCAGAAATCTTGCTTATTAAATATGTAATATTAGATAAACAAAGGTGAGGTAGAAAGGTCATCGTCTACTCGTAGAAAATATTAATTCTTTTCAAGTAGTGGTGGATAAGATCTATTTAACACTAGGGGCCATATGTATCATTCCAAATTGCGTTCGCAAACGCCGAAATTCGCAGAATTTCGGCATTTGCGATCGCAATTGGGCGTAGTGGTATGTATTAATGAAAAACTGCCTTGCAAAATAAGGAATCGCAAAATTTGCGATTCCCTATTTTGCAATTGTATTTAAGGAATAGCAAATTGCGATTCCTTAAATGCAATGTAAGAAGCACAAAAAAAGTGCAATTTGGCCTTAAGGAATCGCAAATTACAACAAACTTCAAGTGGGTAGTAATTTGCGATTTCTTTGAAAAATTCACTTTTTTGCATTTTTCAAAGTGCAATGTGGCGCACACACATGCCCTTAGGGCGTGTATGTGCACCACATGTGCACCCATGCTTATTTCAGGGGTGCAACAGGGTGTCCTTTTGACACCCTTGCAACCTTGAAATTGCATTCTCAATTTGCGATTCTCTAATTGCTAATCGCAAATTGAGAATGTCTTCCCATTCATTCCTATGGGCCTCTAGGCTCATAGGAATGAATGGGGAGGGTTTCCTTAATTGCGAATCGCACTTTGCGATTCGCAATTAAGAATATGTAGGATTCGCAAATTTTTGCAAATCCTACATACATCTTGTTTTGCGATTCTCAAATAGCGATTCTCTAAAATTCGCTATTTGAGAATCGCAAAACCAAACTTTCATACATATGCCCCAAAATCTTACATGGATAATTGCATCTGTGTATATATAGGTTCCCCAAGATATAACCCACCCTTTTAGAAATCATTTTCGCAATCTAGCAACTCCTTATTTGGCAGAAATCAGCACTCATCACAGGAGATTTCAGTCTCTGGGCTGTACAATAAGAGGCACAAGGCCTAATCTAATTTGTTCTCCATGTGGAAGTTACTACATTAAAGCAGTTACTAAAATCCTCCACACTCGAAAAGGATCATATCATGTTTCGTTACCCATCACATGAATTGTTTAGTGTTTAAACTATTTTTCTACCATGGAATGATTATGTTCTTAAATCGTGACAACTATTGCATGAGAGCATGCACACAAAGCAGCAGGGAATTATAAAAGTCAACATAGGTCAAGTGTACTAGGTAAGCAGTCAAGCCTACGTTGATCGAATCTCTCAAGCAACACTCCCATCCTTGACTGAGGAATGGATTGGCATGATAATTGCAGTTTAACAAAAGATCCGTGATCAATTAGCAGCAGTTAAAGAAGTTTTGACATGAAATAACAGCCATCCCAACCAAAAGTGTTACTCAGAAAAATTGAAAACACCCAAAGCATGATTATGAGCTGTCACAAGCAAATGAGGCAAGTCTGGCTTGGAGATGGGCAAGAAGACTGTCAATTATCTATGCACAGAAATGTAATATATGAGCACTATAATACAAGAATAGATCATCATAATTTAACCACCAAACTAGTTGAGATACTGTCAATAAATAATTGCCATGTTTTCAGCCTGTCCACAAGACCTCACTTCTGTTCAAGAGAGCCAGCAGCTTCTTTGTCGAGAAAGTGACTGCATTCCAGAGAATGTGGGTCTTTCAAGATCAAGAGAAACAAGATTTGCTATGAGGGATCAATTCTGCCACAGTTTCTGCTTTGCTCTAACCCAGCCATTCTCAACTAAGGTGGCACATACAGAAATAAATGATAATTGTATGGGTATAAACACTTAAACACCCAGTGACCCACGCCCCTCATATCTCATTAAAAGAGAATTCTCTAATGGTGGCCCTGTCATCACGCAGATTGTGAACTGCTCGATAACTGAGAGTAGAGTCTCAGTCAAACTGAAACAGTCTTGGGTAAAAGACCACTCTAAGCCAGAAATGCCTATCTCATTATGGACCAATTTCTGGCACGCTCTTTCTCTTCCAGAGTGGGAGATGGTCGTAACAAAGGATTTTGCACCACATCTTGGGCCACATGGTCTACTTGGAGAACTGCAACCTTTCCTTAGACTCCTCCTGAGTACTGTGTCAGCCTTTCCGTATTTTAGGCGGAGGCTATTAGAGCGGGCAGGCAGAGTCAACAGTGTAGTGAGTGCTACACATTCTCTCACCTGCCTTCTACACCACAGACCACTGGACTAGTGTAAGTCTATTTCAGTAAGTGGCAGGGATATAGAATGCCTTTGATAAGACAGTGTAAGGAATTGGGTTATTGGTTGAGGGAGGTAGAAGCCCCACTCAGACAACAACCACAGCCTTGGTCAGGGTGAACCACAAAAGACACTAAATTAACTTTTGCTTAACCCAATTGGTAACTTGGCAAAAAGCAGCCAGGCTTAACTTAGAGGCAATGCTTACAGTATTTAGGCAGCACAGAAACAGTACTAAAGTGAAAACACAGCACAAGAAAAATCCCAAACCAATTTAGGAAAATTGAGTACATTTTAATAAATAAAATGACACCAAAACAAATAAAATCCAGTCAGTAGAACCGAAGTTATGAATTTTTAACGTTTTCGTGAAAAAAAACACCTAAAAGATCAAAGCGCCATCTGCAGTATCTGGTCGTGCTAGACTTGGACAAAGTCAAAAGTTAAGGCTGACTGTAATGGAGCACGGTTCACATACAAGAGAGGATTGGACACAGTCTCAGGTTACCTTCAGACTTACAAGAAACTTCAGAAAAAGTTTCTGAGAAGGTAGAGTCTTAAAGGGCCAAGGCATCAGGCTGAATCGTAGGATGAGTCATCAACCAGACAAGGTCACAGTCTCGCTGGACAAGGCCTCGGTGAAGCCATTGACAAGGGCTGGAAAAGCTCAGAGTGGGACAAGCTGGATTCTCAAGCCAAAGAGGATTTTCTGCTGTGGAGAAGAACATAGCAGAAGCTGCAGCAATATCAATCCCACCAGTGATGCACCTTTGTCGGATCAGCCTGCAGGTCTAAGTCTCCTGATGGTTCTCAGAGCACCTTTTGCAATATCAAATACCTGAGAAATCCATTCCTTTAAACAATATTTATATGCAGATTCAACTGTGATTTCAAATTTCAGTCGGACTCCCCTCAATAGAAAAACAAACAGATAGCAATAGCAAATCTCTAGTCCCTTATGTCAAAAATGTGTAAGTACGCTAGAACATCCAGTCACAAACTTACATCATAGCTTCCAAAGACTAGAATGAAAACAAATCCACATTAGTCACAGTAACACGCTTTCTGGTAAGATATTTTGTCGTCTGTTCCTTAAAGTGTAATCTGAATAAAAAACACTGGAGTTTGATCATCGGTATATCAAATTTAACACCTTTCAATCAGTGGAGCTTTGATAGTGTCCATCAAAGATGAAACAGCTTACCACTCACTGTCTGGAAAACACAATAATTACACTCTATGTCTGCAGCATCCTTCTAAAATAATTATACTGTACACCTGTGGAATCCTGCTTATCATTTTGCACAACATGTCTTATAATTCCTCCTGTTGCCTGAAACACATTGGAGAGTGGAACGCTGAATTTAGCACCATGTTTGCTCACAAGGAGCCCTACCTGGCTACACAATGTAAAGGCACATTCATCTGAAGAAGTCACAATCCCTGATGAAAGGAATGGATTTCTCAGGTATTTGGTGCTGCCAAACTCGGCTTGGGCAAAGCTGCGTCTATTTTGACAGACAATCTAGAGGGATTGCACATCACAGGCAAGAATCCAATCAATTCAGTGTCATGAAGTTTTCTTAAGAACAGTAGAGATAATAATAGGTGTGGACTAAATATCAGCAACTGGATGGCCAAAAGTTATTTGCTGGTGGAGCAAAATAGCAAAAGAAGATTGGACCCCCCACCCTCAGATCCAACCAGCCCAACTCCACCAGCAATGTACAGACCAACATAAGAGCCTTCAACAACTGAACCCCAGACTGCACTGATGCACTTGCTCCCCCCATGGTAGTCAGACAAGCTAGAACATACCCTCAAGCTCACTGGTACACGGAGAACTTGAGAAACTCCAAACATCAATGCAAGCAGCTGGAGAGAAGTTGGAGAACCAGCCATGAGAGCACCACCAAAGAAACCTACAAAACAGCTCTCAGGAAATACTACACCCAGGTCAAAGAAGCCTGGAAAGCAGCCCTTGCTCTGAGACTGGCATCCGAATCCAACACCACCAGAGAACTCTTCAAGATCATCAGAGAATTTTCCAACCCTGCCTCGGCACCAAAATCATCACCCCATCACAGAACCTCTGCGACAACCTCTCTGATTTCTTCCACAACAAAATAATCAAGATCCACAGCAACTTCAAACCCCAACACTCCACAGAAGACCACATCAAACAGCTAACACCCACCACCACCACCACACACACCGATTCATGGAATGGAATCCCCTCACGATGGAAGACACTAACAAAAACATGAAAACCATCTGCTCTGGAGCACCACCCGACCCTTGCTCACACCACATCTACAACCCGGGAAGAACCCAGATCAGCAACTTCCTCACTTCCATCATCAACATCTCTATACACAGCAGCACCTTCCCTGACAACTGGAAACACGCCAAAGTCAAAGCCCTCCTGAAGTGTCTTGTGGATTGTTGCCTGCCTTGTTATGTTGGCCTAGGCCTGGCTGCCATGCTGCTTTTCTTTGCGCACGTTACACTGAGCCGGGACTCCCTCGCCCTTTGCTTGTGCCAAGTTCTTTTGCACTGTCTGCATTTTCTGTTGTTCACCTTTTTGGGCTCGGTCTGCACAAACATGTACAAGGTCACATAACAATGTATTTTGGTTCTTCCTGATATGGCCAGTCTCGCGCACCCAGACATAACATTAGGTGCAATTGCCATGAAGAATTTTGTGTGCTTTTAATACTGCGGTTTCCTAGCGCTTAACACACTTGAAGAAATCCTTTTCAGTGAGAAGAGCTATGATGTCCTGCTGATGTAATTCTGCATCTAGAGACTGAGGTATGGGGGTTCGCTAGTCAAAGCCCAGAGGTCTTCTATTATTATAATAAACTATCTTACTGCAAGGGGAGGGTGGTAATGTTATTTATACGTTTATCCACTGAGCTCTGAGATGCTTTCCCCGTTTGTATTCTATGGAATTGTAACCATGCTGCTTATATTAGTCATATGCATTATGCTATTAGTACTGACACGTGTACTGTACATTAGAGCACGTAAGTTGGAATAAACATTTTAACCTATCCAGTGTCTCTTCCTACGCACCTTGTGGACAAGTACGAGTGAGTGACGAAAGAGTGTTCTTGCTTCTGCGAGTCCTGAGATAAAGATACCGTGTTCTGGGTTGTCTAATCATTGGTACTTGGGTGCTAATGGGATGCTAAGCTAGTTGGGTTGGGGTTTTTGGGTGCTACGGTATATGGTGGCAAACCACTGTATTCCGGGGTCCCATTTTCCTGTGCATAGCTCTGTGTATGTGCAGAAACCTTATGACATGGCGCGACCACCGTGGGGCAGCTTATCTGCGAGGCGCTTGAGTAGTACTTGTGCTTGTCCACAAACCCCTCGCGTACGCTTCCGGAGGCGTACGTGACGGTGATACCTCCTATATTGAATGTTTTATAGGTTCTTTCAAGCTTGATGTTATTAAAAAGGTTAGTTAACAGACCCATTTTTGTGCTCCCTGTTAGGTTGTCGAATATAACTGTTTAGTCATGGCTGGTGTGGCGATTGCTGCACATAGTCGAGGAGCACTCCGAGATCACTTACGGGTGTATGGAGTGCCTGATACAGGGATCGATTTGGTCTTTGTGGTTCAAGCCGATCCGGCTTACCACTTTGAGGTGTTTTACACTTGGATCACTTTTGAAGCGGTGGAGGCAGATGATAATCTGTTTCATGAATATAAACCCACCGCTATTCCTGCTGCCTATCGACCCTATACCAATCTTGAAGTACCTCTCACGGCTTGGCAGCACCGTGTTTGGTTCAATGGCGCCCTACCACAACCAACTACCGCAGTTCGTTTAGGCCCCTTATCAATTCAGGGGGCCACTTGGCCTGTATTGGCCGGGTATACCCCGCATCCAAATTATCTGGCATTACCGCTTGCGGAACTGCGCACTATGCATACCGAATTGGTGCGAGTGCATCGAGCCTTAGTGACATACGTTACAGGTAGCCTCCATGGAGCTGCTCCTGTAGTCGCAGGCCAACCAGCTATTGCAGCTGGAGTGTCCATAAGTCCTGTCATGGTAAATTCCGTGATGGGCAAACGTCCACAAAATAAGGACGACTATCCTTACTGGCTTGCAGAAAAGTTCGATCAGATAGAAGCAGTGTTTCCACATACATCCCCAGTAGATAAACACCGCATCCTCACGATAAGTTTGCCAAAAGACATAATCCCCGATTTGACATCATGTGAAAACTGGGGTAAGGTATTCGCAGCAGTTTATTCAAAATGTTTTGGAACTCCTTCCATGACGGTTCTACCCACTGTAATTAAAAAAGTACAGGATGAACATGGCCCTGAAGCGGCTGTGGAATTAGGGATGAGACTAGTGGGAGTGTTTGATGTAGTAGCTGAGCTGATCCTTGGAAATGTCAAGGGCGATGCTATGAACTTTCAAGTAGCGAATGCTTTGGCTTTGGTCCCAGAGTTGGACAGGCCTCGCGAATTACCGAAAATAATAGCCCGGGCTTATAAAACAATTGGAAGAAATAGCCTAGGCAACAAGCCTTTTGTAAAAATGCAAACTCAATCGCAAACACAAGTTACACAAACAAAAAGTGCATCTGAGAAAGATGATAAACCGGTCTTCACTAAAAAGAGTTGGAGACAGAAAAACAGGGTAAACAACAAAAGAAGCCGGGGTCGAGAGGCGCTTCCCCAGTTTCGGTTTCTTCTGAACGTACTTATGATTTACGTGATAGGTCAAGGATTAAATCACCAGAAAGGTTTCAGAGCTCTGATACGCGTTCTCCTCGTTCTTCACAGGCCCAGACGTCGTCACAGGCTGGTGGAGGAGGACGGCAAGATAGAGGAAGGGGCCGAGAGGCTCCCCAGGAGGCGAGACCAACCTCGACAACAAGTCAGAGGGAAAGCAGAAGACTTTCATCTTCCTCGACCGCAATTTCAGAAGAAAAAGGTTGCCGCTGTCACAGCGAAATATGCCTCAGACCGTGAGAACGAGACTCCAGAATTGGACGTGGGCAGTGACCCTCCTAGACAGCGCCGCGAGAAGTTACCATAGTGCGGGAGGCGCTACGTCCTCATATGGAGGCGACAGCAACTGAAACATTCGTTACTGTAGAGACAGCTGACACGAGAGTGGCACCCCCTGACAGACTTTACAACATAGTCATACAAATTGAAGGTGATATACCGCGTGAAATAAAAGGGATTTTTGGGAAAATCTAACCTCTTCATATGACATTTTGTTAGCGGAGGTGGATTGGCCACCCCCATTCGTTTTAGCTGCACATAAAGGAGAGGAGGTAATCCTTCCAAGCTTTTCACGGCATGTCCCAAAAGACAAAGCTGAAGCACTTGCAGCTGAGTGGGCTGTGTACCTGGCACCAGCGTTATACCGCAACCATGTGGGATGGGATGAAGAATCACCTCCTCATGCAATACCTTTGCGGTCACTACCGCAGCCACAACCCCAATATCCCATCAAACGGCAGGCAAAAGGCCCCGTCTCCGAAATTCTGACACAGTTGGAATATCAGGGAGTAATTGAACCATGCGTATCACCTATGAACAATCCCCTTTTCGTGGTTTCTAAACCCGATGGATCATACCGCTTAGTTTTGGATTACCGGCATTTAAATACTCATTGTCGGAACTTTGCGGTGCAAAATACACACAGTTCTGCGCTTGTAGACAGTCTTGTTCGTAAAAATACAAAACGACACTTGACCTTTCAAACGGTTTCTACACGCACAACCTAGCCCCGGAGAGTGGTCAATGGACCGCATTCACTTCCGGTGGTAAATTATTCCAGTTCCGGCGTTTACCCATGGGCTACAAAATAGTCCGGGTATATTCGCCGCCCGTGTTGTTTCTTTGTTAAATGACATTGATCAAGACGCATGTTCGTACGTAGATGACATCTATCTAACGGACGACGAATTATTTCAGCATTTGTCCCATGTGGACCGCATTATTCTTGAATTTGCGGAGCAGGGTTACAAATTTAACTTTGCTAAGTCACACATTGCTGAATTTACAGTTCTGTTCTTGGGCTATGAGCTCAACAACGAAGGTAAGGGCTTAGCCCCCATTTCTTGGAAAAATGTGCACATTTGTGCCCCCCAAATACTCTGAAGAAACTTCAGTCTTTGCTGGGTTTCCTGAATTTCGGGCGTACTTACATTCCCGAATATGCCCAGCGTATCAAGCCTTTGTATGCTTTGATACAACCTACTTATTCAAGGTCTTGCTGGCTGCCTGAGCATACCTCAATTCTGCAGTCTTTGCAGACAGACCTTTTGGAGTCTAAATATCTTTTGACTCGTGATAACCACACAAACCTGGTGATTAGAATAATTCCGGGGGCGGTGGGATTCACATACTTAACCTTTAATGAAGGTGATACAGTACCCATCGCATACAAGTCACATCTGTACACTTCCGCTGAATTGCGCTTTACCTCTGTCGAAAAAGTTCTAACTGCAGTGCAAATGGCGATTCTAAAAGAACGCGCACTGGCACAGGGAAAGCGGATTCTAGTGGTAACACCCTTTCCTGCCCTAGAGGCAGTAACAAAGGCAAGTGTACCGAACTCAAAAGCAATGCATCCCCGTTGGATACAATGGGCTACATCCTTGACGTCTTCGGACGTCACTTTTGTTTTTGATTCTTCTCTGCAGACTCAGGAGTTTTTGCAGTATGAATTCGTTCATCCTCCTCCTTTGTTTTTGTTACCGCTTGAGGATTACAAATGTGTGATCTACACCGATGGTTCGGCGCAACCGGCCACTGGGTCCAAGCACGCTTATTCAGCTGCATGTGCTATTGTTGCGGGTTCCTTTGTAAATGGAACGTTCAAATCCTCTGTAGTGCACACTCGCACACTTGGAGATAGTACCGCACAATTGGCCGAGCTGCATGCATTGCTACTTGCACTTGAGTTCGCTTCTCAGGATGAGACAACTCTTATTGTATGTGATTCCTTCTACTGTGTACAGTCTTACAATGACAATCTGTTTTTCTGGTCGAAAACGACTACAAGAGACGCAAAAGGGAGCACAATTAAGCATAAAATGCTTTGGGTTCGAGTGGCAGAATTGCAACAACGTCTGCCCCTCACACAGGTGGTTCACACCTTAGGCCATCAGCGGGTGGGCGCACACGCTATTGGTAACGATCTGGCAGATGAGGCTGCCCGTTCAGCAGTAGTCACGTGTTCAGTAGCAGCGGTTACCAGGTCCATGTCTAAAATAGACCCTGTTATATTAGCAGCTATTGCTGCAACCAAGGAAGGTAATAATTACCCTACAGGTTTCCCTTCCAAGTATTCTTACACATTAAGTCCCGATCAGGTTCCTTATGTAACTATACCTGACGTTGGAGATCGGCTGATCCCCAACGCGGACCGCAGGAGTGCCTTGATATCAGCTGCACACGAAGGCATGGCTTCTGCTCATGCAGGTGTGTCAGCTACGGTTTCCATCTTGCAGCAGCGTTATTGGTGGCGTGGGTTATATAAAGACACCCGTACTTTTGTGCTTTCTTGCGACGTTTGTCAACAGATTAAGCCTTCCACGGTAACACGTCCACCACAAACACCGCTCTGCATTGCTAACAGACCCTTTGGGTGTGTTTACTTGGATCACTGCGGTCCATTCTCATCAGACACTGCCTATAAATACATCTTAGTGGCAGTGGACTCGTGCACACGGTTTCTCTGGGTCTGGCCACAACGGAGTGCTGACGCCCGAAATGTAATCAGGGATTTGCGTGTCTTTGTGGGAATTTTCGCATGCGGCACCTTCCATTCGGACCAAGGTCCAGCGTTTGCCTCTAGGGCTTACAAGGATGCAATGGCTTCGCTTGGGGTGCGGGTGAAATTTTCGTCTCCGTATAGGCCTGAGGGCAACTCTATCGTTGAACGAATGAACCGTGACTTAAAGCAATCCTTAACAGCTAGGGTTATAGGTACTGGCAGGAACTGGCTGGCCCATTTGTATACCGTTAAGCGTGCACTTAATAATCTCCCTAGAAGACCTCTGGGTGGGCGGACCCCATACGAAATGCTCTTTGGCATAAGAATGTTTGTGCCTGACCTTGAGGGTCCAGACATCGCGGCGCAATCCGCCAAGTTTGATGTAGATAACCATTCTGCTATGTTACAGGACTTACAAGAAGCCCGAGACAGACTTGCAACTACACATTTGCCTTCAGCCACAGATCCTGCGTTGCAGATTCCGGTAGCCGGCTGGCTTCCAAAGGTTGGAGAACTGGTTCGAGAAAGGTTGAAAACAAAAAGAATTTGGCCCCTCTTTTCGTGCACCGGTTCCAGTTCTGGGCTTGAAGGGAACACGTACAGTCATTTTACCACCGCTTCCTGGTCGCAAGGAGAACAGATACATCTCAGTGGAAAATGTCAAGCTACAGCGCCTGGCCGATCCTGAATAGTGTCACACCAGCGGTCTCTTGTCCTGCCATTTATCGGACATATGTTCATAGTCCATCTGCACGAACGATCGCTGATGCTGTAATTGAGATGGTTGATTTGCCTGAATCCTCTACTTTGCCTGAAACTATAATTGATCCCCAACTCTCCACCAACATCGACGAGGACGAGTATACTTATCCTGCATCTGAATCGGTGGCACACCAACCAACAACGCCACTTGGCCTGACTCGTTATTCCTTTGATTCGGATTCCACATCTTCAAAAGTCCCATCCAAGTTCAGTCTTTTTGTATCCTGGTTTAGAGACAATTTTTGATTCCACCCTGGACATACATCTGGTTGGTACTTTTCTTGATATTTTTGTTCATGTCCATTGGCTTTGTCACAGTGTTTTTTCTACTAATTAATGGTCACTATTTACCTGAACGCTCTGCTGTAGACTATGTTTCTGGAACTTTGGCTCCCTCATTCCTCGTCTCACATCATGAAGCGTGACCACACATTTGTGAACATTTCAGCTTTCCCAGTTGCTGATGGCATCGTATGGGATGCAGTGAACTATCAAATCCATGGTCCGACGGAAATTATTAATGTACCTAATGTCCTTCGTGTTTCAATGGGTGATGTAGTACAAAATAATATTCATTCTGATGATTGGGATGTGCATGCCGTTGAAGCATTGTTTGCCGATTTAAAATATTATGCATCTTTTAATGCTGAAGATCTATATATGAATTCTGCTAATTATGCCGATTTGTATTGTTACCAACATTGGGGTAATCATTTTCTCCATAAGCCCAGTGCCCTGCGTAGTTCTGTTAACTATACCCAATGGGAACATTGTCCAAACCCCTTGCCAGGTAGCTCTCGAACTCTTCGAAATAAGTTTAATTATTTTACTGATTTTAATCGGTCGAACCCTGCATCCTATTATTTTAGACTTAATAACACATCAACTCAGAAAATTATGTTAACACACACCAAATTGCTTTATTCAGGTTCTTTTCTAAGTGCCCTAGCTGTGGGTGGTTATGAGTATTGGGATAATACAGTGGATTTAAAATCTATTTGGGGCTCCAAGCCATGGCAGGTACAGGGAATCGAGGCATTACATCGTGCTTGCCTCATCCCTGCCCAAATTATGTTCCTCAATGTCTCCATCTATCAGACTACATGTTGGGGCTTAGCAACCACTAAACAATTGAATACGCCATCAAAACCATCCCTGTCGAGTTTTCCAAATGAAAGCTCACGGTTCAATCTGTCCCTCGTGTCCCTGCAGGCAATGTTACAAAATAATTCGTTTAATGTTTCTGAGCTGGTTCAGTCACCCTGGTTAGTATGGCCTATATCATCTAATGCATGCCAAATGCGTTTTCACGACTCAGGTACTAGCTACACACAGGATAGGCCTGATCCGAGATTTACTGCTTCCCGTACTGTCACTACATATTCTGTTGGTAAATTATGCAAACAATGGCTGCAACATTCGTCCCTTGATTCTGTTAAACAACATTTGTCCCTCCTTTCAGGCAATATTGATCTGTCCGATTTTGTTTTGGGACCTCGTGGTCCCCGACCTAAGAGATTCATTTATGAGACATATAATGAACTCTGGAAGCTATCACAAATGGAAGCTGCTTCCCGTCTTCGGGAAATAGATCAAGCAAATTTGGAAAAGGTGCTTGCTGTTGTTGACAATAGTATTAGTACCCTGTCTTCTCGCATTTACACTTTAGAGAATATTGTGTCCTCTGTTGTCGATATTGTACAAGATGATGTTTCTGTGTTATATCATGGTCAGAATCAATTGCGCTCAGTTATGCAGTTTGCATGGACTTTACAAACGCTTAAGTTAGGTAAAGTGCCTTGGCATTTTTTGAACACCTCTGCCTTGTTTCTACCTTTTAACTTAACTGACAAACAGCAATTCATGTCCATGAAAGATGCAACTTACACTTTATTACATATCGAAAAGATGGATCCTTTGCCGTTCTCTGTTGCAGAACTCGATTCTGCTGTATGGCTAGTCCATGGGGTTATAGCTTTACCTTTTTCCTTATTTGAATTTGACTCATGCATGAAACATTATCCTGTGGGCCGTTACCGGCCCTTGGGCAGTGCTTTCCTGCATGAACTCTAGTCCTTGCCTTTCATGTATAAATGCCTTCGGGACGGCAAGGAAGTCTTTCTCACGGGGAGTACTGCGACTCGACTATGGGTCATTCGCTTATTTGTAAAAACATTAAATTGCATGGCTCATGTAGCGTTTCCGCTCCTAATCTTGCTTGTGTGCTGAAAGGTATTCCTGTTCCTGTTATTTCTCCTACTTTCACTCTCCTTTCCAATGGTAGTTATTTACTTTTAAATAACGAAAACTGTTGTGGCCTGCAGGCTGGCATTCCTTACATTGTAACAGTTTCGCACAGGGTTGTCTGCTGCAAAAATGTGCTTTTTCCTCCCCCTCATGGCAGGGTTGATATCTCTATTTGGCCTTCCATCCCTACCATGGAAGCAGATTTCAATAGACTGAGCAGAATAAAGGCACTATTATTAAACGAGGAAGTTATGCTCACGTCCGCCCGGGAGACATTTATTCTCCAGGTGGCGAGTACCCACAGTGAGATACAGGCCCTTTTGAACACTAATCTCCCCCAACATTTTGGGGAGTTAATTCATCGTATTTTTAACGCATCTAACACAGAGGGTCTGGTACACTTTTTTAAGGTCGTGGGGTCGGGCTTGGTGTCCTCCTTCCAAACTATTTTTGGTGTCATCCCGGCTTTCATACATTCTATTTTTTCCAGTGTCTTTGGCGGTTTCCCGTTGATCCTCGCTTTAGCGGCTGGTGTCCTGCTCTTAGTTTGCTTTCTGCGCAATGGCTGCTCCCCGATGGGACCTGCTCGATCCAGAACACCTACAGCTGCTCCGTGAGCGCCTCTTGGCTGGTTTTGGTGTACTGCCATTGGCGACACTGAGTGTGTCATATACTCTTTCATTCCGCTTTGCGTATTTCACTTGCGTGCAACCTGTGATGACTTGTATCCGCTGTCCTTTCACCTGGACTCTGGATTATTGCCTCTCCAATTCGTCATTGTCTGTTCCGGATTTTGTTCAGTTGATGGGTCCCTTAGAGGCCCATGAACAGGACTGTTCCGTTGCTGGCTGTATGGCGCGTGCGGCTGCACTGGGGATTTTGGCGCAATGGGATATCTGGGCGGCTGCCCAGGATCTCCTACAACGAAGCTGTTTCAATTATCACGCAAGCTGTCCCGCATTGCTTCTGGATGCTCCCTTTGCTGAGGAGCATTCATGCTCTTTAATCTCATGGATTGGATGGCATCTATGTTTTTTGACGATTCCAATGATGTCCTTTTGGAGGGTATGGCTTTTTCTGCACCTACACTATCATGGATTGACTTGTTCCTCGCCGTTTGGGCGCTCCCTCTGCAAACCTGAATTTTTTTTCCTCTGTCTTGGACGCCGGACTGTCCAGGGGAGGGTGTCTTGTGGATTGTTGCCTGCCTTGTTATGTTGGCCTAGGCCTGGCTGCCATGCTGCTTTTCTTTGCGCACGTTACACTGAGCCGGGACTCCCTCGCCCTTTGCTCGTGCCAAGTTCTTTTGCACTGTCTGCATTTTCTGTTGTTCACCTTTTTGGGCTCGGTCTGCACAAACATGTACAAGGTCACATAACAATGTATTTTGGTTCTTCCTGATATGGCCAGTCTCGCGCACCCAGACATAACATTAGGTGCAATTGCCATGAAGAATTTTGTGTGCTTTTAATACTGCGGGTTCCTAGCGCTTAACACACTTGAAGAAATCCTTTTCAGTGAGAAGAGCTATGATGTCCTGCTGATGTAATTCTGCATCTAGAGACTGAGGTATGGGGGTTCGCTAGTCAAAGCCCAGAGGTCTTCTATTATTATAATAAACTATCTTACTGCAAGGGGAGGGTGGTAATGTTATTTATACGTTTATCCACTGAGCTCTGAGATGCTTTCCCCGTTTGTATTCTATGGAATTGTAACCATGCTGCTTATATTAGTCATATGCATTATGCTATTAGTACTGACACGTGTACTGTACATTAGAGCACGTAAGTTGGAATAAACATTTTAACCTATCCAGTGTCTCTTCCTACGCACCTTGTGGACGAAGTACGAGTGAGTGACGAAAGAGTGTTCTTGCTTCTGCGAGTCCTGAGATAAAGATACCGTGTTCTGGGTTGTCTAATCATTGGTACTTGGGTGCTAATGGGATGCTAAGCTAGTTGGGTTGGGGTTTTTGGGTGCTACGGTATATGGTGGCAAACCACTGTATTCCGGGGTCCCATTTTCCTGTGCATAGCTCTGTGTATGTGCAGAAACCTTATGACAGAAGAAACCATCAGCTGACCTGGAAGAATTCAGCAACTATAGACGAATCTTTCTCCTGCCTGTCCCATCCAAGGTCATGGAGAATGCAATCACTGTGCATCTCTCCACCCACGGTGAACAGAACCACCTCCTAGACATCACTCAGTTGGGATTCCGCAGCACCCACAGCATGGAAACCACCCTCATAGCAGCTACTGACAACAGCAGCACTATCATGTACAGAGGCGAAAACGCCCCCTCATCCTCCTCCACTTCTCAGCAGCGTTTGACACGTATCTCATGGTACCTTCATCTCAAGACTCGTCATCTCTGGAATCCAAGGCCCTGCCCTCAGACTGATCGCCTCCTTCCTCCCCAATAGAACCCGATGGGTCAGTCTCCCACGTACTCCTATGCAGCTCATCTACGGTGTCCCCCAAGGATCTTTCTTTTATAGTTTTATATAGCGTGAAGTCGACTGAAAGGTATCAGAGTGCTTTACGTGAGTACCAGTTCTGTTACAGAGTTCATTTTGTTAGACATGGGAAGATTAAGGGCCAGATGTACGACCCTTTTTTGCGGCCACAAACAGGAGATCCTCCCGTTTGCGACGGCAAAAAGGGTAATGGCATGTACAAATGCTATTTTGCCAGTCACTGACTTGGCAAATAGCATTTGTGACTCTCGCTATTAGGAGGGGGCGTTCCTTCCTAATAGCGAGTCCCCATGCCATGTACTATTGTTTTGCTACTGCATTTGCGGCTGCAAAACACTCGCAGTTTACCACCTACTTCAAGTAGGTGGTAAACCACTCCCAGGGACCACTGCCTGCCTTTAAAAAAATGAAACAGAAAAGTTTCATTTTGCTTTTTTAAATGCATCCCGTTTTCCTTTAAGGAAAACGGGCTGCATTTAGGAAAAAAACTGTTTTATTAAACAAGCAGTCACAGACATGGTGGTCTGCTGACCCCAGCAGGCCACCATCCCTGTGAGTGCTAGCCATTCCTAATGGGGTCGCAAATTGCGCCTACCTCATTAATATTAATGAGGAATGCAATTTGCGACCCATTAGGAATCTTAAACAGTGTTTGAAACACAGTTGTGCATCCCAATTTGCGAGTCGCAAATTGCGAGTCGCAAATGCGACGCAATTTGCAAGTCGCAAATTGGTGGGTCGTACATCTGGCCCTAAGTGATTTGCCCAGAATCACAGAATGTTGAGTGTCCCTGCCGGGATACGAACCAAGTTCCCCAGCTTCGAGTTCAACCGCTCTAGCCGTTAGGCCACATCATCTCCCCACCTCTTCCCTCACCCCGACCCTCTTCAAAGTCTACATGACACTCCTTGCACGCATCTTCAGAGCCCACAAGATCAACATGGTCTCCTACGCTGACAACACCCAGCTTATCCTCTCCCTCACAAAAAAAACAAAAACACCAGGATTATTTTCACAACCTGCGTGATTAACGTGACCAATGATGGAGATCTGCCTGAAACTCAACATGGACAAAACAGAAATCCTGACATTTGGAACAAGAGCTCCCCATGGGACTTCCTCCTGTGACCAGTAGAACTAGAACCCACATCCACACACACCTGCAGATGCAAGAAACCTCGTAATCATCCTAGACAGCAAACTCAAAATGACCAAGCAGTTAACGCTGTGTCCTCATCCTGTTTCCTCATACTAAGAATGCTCCGCAAGATCTTCAAGCGGCTCCCCACGTACACAAGATGAACAGTCACCCAAGCATAATGTTTGAATACTAGTTTGCAAAAATGTTTAAGGGGTGTCCCAAAATGCATTTTCCCCATTCATTTTTTAGGAACATTAGACACAGCTACAGCCTAAACCACTGAACGGATTTACAACAAATTTGGCAAAAAGCTATATCTAGGTCCAGTAAGAGTGCTTTGTGTTTTGATGTAAATCTGTTCAGTAGTTTTTGGGCAATTAATGCTCAAAAACTTTGTATATCTAGGGATGAGGAGGCTCTTCAGATCCCAACAGATCTCAAACTGAGATCTGATTTGCTACAACCACCTCAACCAGGAAGTGGTGGCAGCCATCTTAGGACTTGAGATTTGGTCCCAAGTCCTAAAAAAAAGACAGAGGGATACTGCCTGAGCACTTTCCTGCAAATTCGCAGAAGATCTACACATTTGTGGCAACATTAAAAAAAAAAGTGTGGTCTCCTGTGCTTGATTTAAAAAAGACCCCTGGGTGGGCCAGATCCCGGGGCAAACAAATATTTATGTTTTGGGAAGGGGGCATGTGCGGCCCCCTCCCCAGGCTGATTTCTACCCCACGGACCACATCCCCAGGCCTGGACACCTTGTAAAGGGGGAGAGGGGCAGACACCCCATCTCCCTTGGCCAATTTTTGCCCCGGGGACCTGATCCCCGGGGGCCCAAGCCATTTTTCAAAAGGGGGAGGGGGCACAGCCCGGAGACCCCATCCCCCGGGGCCCTTCCGAAAATGCAGAGGGGGAGGGGGGCTGGGTAGCCTCCCTCCCCAGACCAGTTTCAGTCCCTGGGACCACATCTCCTGGGCCCGGCCAAATATGCAAAGGAGGAGGGGGCCCGTAGTAATTTGAGATGTCATCAGTGATGTCATCAGTGATGTCATTAACCATGTTATTAGTGATGTAATATGTAAGGTCATAAGCAGGGCATTGCAAGGGCGTAAGTTATAGTTAGCTCAGGTAACTATAACTGTTGAATTTCACTGGTTTGGTACGAGTGAAATATGAGCCTAACTATAACGTCTCTGTAACCTTTGTTTTTTTCAGTGAATGTCTAAGGTTTTTAAAATTCTATTTCCTAAATAGAACACACTTATACATATATATGGCTGTGGGGTTGGGATCCAAAGGGCAGTGCCTAATGAAGCTTGGGTAGGAGAGCCATCTGACCCCCCTCCCCTTTAAAATATATAAGGCCTTGGGGAATAGGTCCCAAGGGTCTACTGAGGCTCGGGGAGGGTGGCCATGTGGTTCCCCTTCTTTAAAAAAAATACAGCCCTGGGGTCCTCAGGCCTAATGAAACTCAGGAAGGGGGACCACGCGGCACCCTTCCCTTCACAAAAATATAGCCCTAGGGGGTGGGATCCCTAGGGCCTAATGAGTCTCAGGGAAATGGGCCCCCTGGGGCCTAATAATGCTTGGGAATGGGTGCTGCACACCTCCTGTCCCCTTAGATATTATCCCCAAGAGATGGGGTCCCCGGGGCCCAAGAAATGCTTGAGGAGGTGGCCATGTGACCCTCTCCCATTTTTTATTGTATTTGGCCCTGGGGATGTGGTCCCCTCCTATCCTATTTAATTGTATTTGACCATGAAGGATTAGGTCCTAGGGGCCAATTAAGGCTGCACGGACCCCCTCAATATAAATGTTTTGGCCCCAGGGGATGAGATCCCCGGGTCCTGAAAGCCAACCTTATGCTGTGCATGCCAAAAGCTGTATGTGATGTGGGGTTGACAGCCTGCTGGTGGTTTGGCCACAGGGCTTGGTGAAAGGCCAAGCCTTGTGATCAACCCCCACTGCACATAGCCAAAGGCTGTGTGCAACATGTGGTTGGCTGCCTGTGGGGAGTTGAAATTAGGGCCTGGCTGCAACACAAGCGCTGCGGCTAACTTCACGCCATGCATGACCAAAGGCCATGAGTGGTGTGGGGTTGGCTGCCTCTGGGTGGCTGCCTGTGGGGAGTTGGATGCAGGTCGTCACTACAAGCCAGGTCCTGCAGCCCACCCCATGCTGCGCATGACAAACGGCTGTGCACAGTGTGGGGTTGGCAGCCTCCAGGTTGGTTGGCCATGGCTAGGCCCAGTTGCCACCCCTCTGCTGTGCGTGGCCAAAGGTCATGCGCAGTGTGGGGTTGGATGCCTGTGAGAGGTGTGCTGCAGGGCCTGGCCTCTGGGGGCAGGAGGATTGGCTCTATATACGGTAAAAATGTAGTATTTTATGGGAAAAAAAACTAGAAATTCACTGAAAAAAACAAAGGTTAAAATAATGTCATAGTTAGGTGAATATGTCAGTGACAACATGAACATTTTGAACTAAAAAAAAACACAGAAATTTCCCAACTATAGTTAGTAGAACTAACTATATCTTGCGCCTCCACCATGCACTGCTTATGACCCCACATATTACATCACTCATGACATGTTCTATGGCATCATTTATGACATCATTGATGACATCACTGTTGACATCATTCAAGCCTCTTTTTTACATATTATTCTATAAACTAGTATGTCTTTAGGGGCCTGAAAGAAAGTGCAAAATAGATCAGAACAATATTAAGCATCATTAATGCCATCACAAATGCAACTACCTTAGGTGTAGCAAGCATGTGTTATGTGCAACATTGACCCTATGCCATACACTGCACGGGAATCCTAGTTCACATTAACATAATTCCAGATATATGGGACACCTCCATTACGCACGGTTTTCAATATTTATACAATTGTTCAGAGAAAGACAAATTCCTCAAGATACTCAATATCTGTTACAAAATTAATACCCTACTTTGGACAGCTTTTATCTGTGTCAAACCCCTCACACTCACAGAAAAGTAGGTACTGTAAACAATGTTTACTCTACGGAGAGAGTTTACTCTGTCCCACACTGTTTGCAGACAGTGAAATTCTCATGAGAAATACACCACAGAGTATTTTTAAAGTATCTATTTTGAACAGTGTACACTCTATGCAACATTTGTCAAAAAGACACTATTCACTTAAAATAACCAAGGTCTGATGATAGTAAAGATCATACTACCTGCAGCCTTCATACTGTGATGAAAAGTTTACAGATAGGCCATCTTCTGAAGCAAAACAAGCACATGTACATGGGTTAGTACCTGGTGATCACAGTCTTCGATGTTATGTAGAAATTTTCATGCTGAGACTATTCTGTCTAATAACTCAAGGTGTAGGAAAGTGCCCCTTTTTGACAAGGTTGCCCCCCCACTTTTTGCCCTAGTTCTGATGCTTTACAACCAAAGTTGCACTGGGTCCCTGCTAACTAGGTCTCATTGCCAGTCCTATTTCCCTCAAAACAAGGTAAACAATCAATGTTACCCTAATTGGCAAGGACTTTAGCACCCCTGTAAGTTCCTGGTAAATGGTACCCCTGGTACCCAGGGCATGGGTAGTAAAGAGGGCCCTTAACCCGTTCGGTGCTTGCGTCAGCCAATGGCCAACGCAAGCACTACCTCCCTGGTGCTGCGCACGTCCGTTGGCCGTCGCAGCCCCGCCTGCTCTTTAATTCTCCCGCACCACGGGAGAATTTGCGCCACGGTTAAGGGGTTAAGGGCTGAAGCATGCATTATTCCACCCTAAGAGACCCATCAGTGATGTCATCAGTGATGTTATCAGTGATGTCACTAACCCTGTCATGAGTGATGTTATATGTGAGGTCATAAGCGGTGCATTACTGGGGCGTAAGTTATAGTGAGCTTAGGTAACTATAACTGCTGAATTTCTACAGTTTTGTGGATGTAAATTCTGAACCAAATTATAGTGTCTCCGTAACCGTTGGTTTGTTTGGGTGAATTTCCAAGTTTTTTAAAATCTATTTCCTAACTATAATGTCCCAGTAACCTTTGTTTATTTCAGTGAGTTTCTAAGGTTTTGTGTAATTCTATTTCCTAACTATAAAGTCCCTGTAACCTTTGGATATTTTAGTGAATTTCTAATGTTCTTAAAGTTGTATTTCACAACTGTAACCTGTAACCTTAGAGGATGTGTGTGTGAGTAACTGTATGGCTGTGTGAGTGGGAGTGGGGGTTTGTGGTCAGTGAGTGGGTGTGTGAATGGCTGTATGGGTTGGTAAGTGGGTATGTGAGTGGTTATGTGGGTGTGTGAGTGGGCCTGTGAGTGACTGTATAGGTCTGTGAGTGGGTGTGTGAGTAGCTGTATGGCTTGGTGACTGGGTGTGTGAGTGGCTGTGTGGGTCAAAGATTGGCTGTGTGAGTGTCAGTATGGGTATATGAGTGGGTGTGTGACTAGTTTTGAGGATATATGAGTAGGTTTTGTTTAATTCTATTTCCTAACTATAACGTCCCTGTAACCTTTGGTTATTTCAGTGAATTTCTAAGGTTTTTAAAATTGTATTTCCCAACAGTAACCTGTAACCTCATAGGATGTGTGTGTGAGTGGCTGTATGGGTCTGTGAGTGGGTGTTTGAGTGGGTGTGTGGGTCAGTGAGTAGCTGTATGGGTCTGTGAGTGGGTGTGTGAGTAGCTGTGTGGGTGTGCGAGTAGGTTTATGAATGGTCATATGGGTATATGAGTGGGTGTGTGAGTGGTTGTTTGGGTGTGTGATAAAGTGTTTGAGTTGCTGGTGGGTCTGTGAGTCGTGTGTGAGAGGCTGCATTGGTGTATGAGTGGGTGTGTGAGTGTTGTGTGGGTTTGTAAGTGGCTGGAAGGGAATGAACAAGACACCATACTTTCAACAAGTGCCTGCACACACGTGTAAAATACTACCGCCTGTTACAGCACACGCCTGACTGAATCATGCACACAGGGCTCAGCACATGCACCCCACATCCACCATTGGTGCTTTAAGTCACACAGCCAGAAATCAGGCTTTGGCCTGAGATCGTACCCTCGAGACCAGGGTATGATGTCACCAGAAAACTCCAGCAGTGCTGAGAGGCCATCTTTGTGGCAGGCTGGGCTTTGTGCAAATCTAACATACTATAGCATTCATTAGGGGAAGCCAGGATGAGAGAGCAGGTCTCATGGCCACGCACTTGGCACATTCTCCAGTGGAACCCTTTTCCCAAGTGGACACTCCTAAAACAAGTGTCCAATACCATACACAGAAGCAACTGTATACCAAGGAATCACTAATAATAACATTTACTCCTTAAAGTGGAAACAAAAGAGGAACAGGAGTGAAAAACAAGCAGTAAGGTCAAAGCGGTGTGTACAGAAAGTAAGTGCATGAAAGCCTGGTAGGATAACACCCCAGCTTCCTACTTAGCTACTGCTAATAGTGCTAATGATAAAAATAACCACTTACACAGCTCATACTAACTGGACTGCCTCTTGTCATTTAAATATCCACATTAGCTTTAGTTTTCCCACAATATTCTTGAACCCAAGTGGCTAACTGACTACGTAATGCCTAACAACCAAGGCTTCTAAGCTCATGAAACCAAGGCTGGTACCTACCAAATCTAACAAGTCTTCTCTCCTTCCTGTCTAAGGGCATGATTCAAACTCAATGAAAATCCGCTTGTGAAAGGAGAAGTGTCTTGTATGAAAGACATACTCAATCCTAGCAAATATATTTCCCTTGACAATCAAAGAAGTACTACAACTCCCACTATGCATCATTTTAACAAATGAAAGTCAGGAATGGATGCATGGTTTCTCTGTGATATGCTTTTCACTTTAGCTTTACTGAGCGCACTACACATGGGAATGTGTATTTATCAATACACATTAATTATAGTGGTTACCTACTCACAATATTTTGCCACCCAGCCCCTTGCCTGTACCCTCCAAAAAAACACAATGTGGACTCCCAGCCTCTTCATGGAACTGTGCCCCATTTCTTTCCAAATGTTCATTCATACGTTTGCATGAGCGGAAGCCCAGACAAAAGGACATTTAAAAAGAGAGATTGTGCAAAAAAAGATAAAAGTGTAAACTCAACAATAGTGTTCACTGCCTCACAAAAGCAGGTCAGCAGCTGCAGAGGGAGCTCCCGGCTGCTGCTTCAGCCCCCACACTCTCCTGTTTACTTTTGCACTTTCATTAAAGGAACCCCTCACTGTGTTCAAACCGAAGTGGGTGTCCGAGGTTCACTTAAAGCTTACTCTAGAACCGGGGTTGTCAAAACAAAGAAGCGAACCCCATGAGGGGGTCAGTGCAAATGTCAGTGATATGCCTGCTCATACATGCATTTTATATTATACTTTACCAGAACAGATCGGCATCAGAGAACAAACACTGCTCTTTCAACATCCGCTTGGGAGAAATGACATTAAAATGTCAGCATGATGCCATATGTGTAAGCGCTTTCTACACCTCTTTGAAAGTGACCCTCATGCTAGATACACTGAACACCATGACAAATAGTTAAGAACTGGGCACCAGAATCTCGTAGCTTTCTTCTACTGTACTGGGACTTATCTACACCCGAAGAACGAAACGACTAGTACTGCTCAGGTCATGAGTTATTTCTACAGCCATGCCATCAACCCACCGAGGTATCTCATTACAGAAGACTATAATTGCACAGAGTAGCACAGCAGGGGCAGGATGCACGATTGGCACTACATTTCGTAGACACCATGCTTCTGACAGTGCCCCCCTAGACTGCTAATTAATAAAAAACAAACACTGGCAGAAACCAGCCAGCTACTGGAAGCTGAGGCATGGAAGAAGCTCCTCAGCAGCAGCTGCCAGACCCACCAGGCACAATGTGTGTAAAGCAGGGATCAGCCAGCCCCGTGTTGCCCCCATTCCCTGTCTCTGCTCCCGCAGTGCTGTGCGAGTCCTAGCTGCCTTCCATCTGGACGGTCGTGTGTGTAACTCCAAGTCACGGGGGAAGTCCGATCCAGGGAGAAGCGAGCTCCGTGTGCTGCTGCCTGCTGAAATTAGGGTGTAATAGGCCTGGCTCCAGGGAGGTGGTGGACCAAGGGCCGAAAACAGCCCGGGAGGGGGCTGCACAGTCACCTTCCCCCATTTATGATGTAAAATCCACTCTGGCGGGCATGTAGAAATTAAGCGCGAGAGACTGTGCTTGGTTTTATTCCCCATTTTTGCCGTAAATTTGCGGATCCACACCTAATTTCACGGCAAAATTGAGAAAAAAATGCTTTTTGGCCCTGGCGGTGTCCCTGGAGGACCACAACACCAGACCTAGGGATTCAGGGTATTCTAACTCTGCCCCCTTCTCATTTTTTTAAACTGTTTTTTGAGACCAATTAAATCTCAGCATAAGATCTCTCACATCTGTGTAGGTTCGCGTCCCTACATGTCTACATTTCGTTTTTCTTTAATAACTCTAAAACTACTGATTGAATTTCACCAAATTACAAAAAGGGCTCTTTCTGGACCAAGGACCAAGAGCTAGCTTTCTGCCAAATGTGGTGTAGTTCCGTCCAGCGGTTCGGGTTGCAGTTGTGTTCAAAATCCCTATGGGAAATTGCATGGAAAATGTACTTTTTTGACTGCCCATTTTTCTCGGCCCCCGCTTGACGGATCACCCCAAAACTTTCCATGCACAACTAGACACGGGAGGGCACTTTTGTCTGGGAATTCTCCTGAAGATTCTTCAAACGGTGTCAAAGTTATGAGCAAGTCATAAAACGCTTTTCCTATGGAAACTAGGGACCTGATTTAGATCTTGGTGGACGGGTTACTCAGTCACAACAGTGACAGATATCTTGTCCACCGAAATATAAATCCCATTATATCCTATGGGATTTATATTTCAGTAGACGGGACATCTGTCACCGTTATGACGGAGTAACCCATCCGCCGAGATCTAAATCAGGCCCCAGGTCCTAACTATAACCACCTACTGGCAACTGCCAGTGGTGACTAATTTTAAAACTAATTTAAAGGGGAGGGGGCCATGTGGCTCCCTCCCCGAGCCTATTTTGCCCTCTGGACCCCATCCCCTGGGGCCTTTATTTAAAATTGGTTGGTGCCCTAATGCCCACCGAATGCACCCATTATACACATGTTGAGGGCCATGCGGGGAGCCCTAGGGGCCCCATGGGCCCAGCCGACTCCCCGCATGCTGCAGCAGCCAACATTGCCCCAGTAAAAAGGAGCAGCAATTTATGCTGCTCCCTCAAGGCGAGAGCAATTTCTTGATTTGTTTCCCTGCCCACATCAGTGCGGGCAGGGAAACAGATCACAAGTCTGCTCCCAGCTGGAGAGAGAATTTTTAAAGCTCCTGCCCACTGAGAGCAGATGCTGTGTTTGCTTCTGTTTGGCCGGAGATTCCAAATTGCCCCCGGCAGACAAGAGCAAATACAAGTTTCCCTGCCCGTGCAGGTGCAGGCAGGGAAAGTACTGTGTCCTGGGGGGTTACGCTCCCCAGTACACAGCAAGTGAGCCAGGATGGGGCCCCCTGAACCATTAAAAGCTCAGGGATGGAAGCAATGTGCCCTCTCCCCTTTAATTAAAGACATCTGCCCCGGGGGTTGGGCTCTCGGGACTTTGAAGGCTCAAGGAGGAGCCCCCTTCAGCTTTTGTAGATATTTCGAGACAAGTGCGGGCTCCCAGGGGCCTACAATGGCTTGGGGAGGGGGGTCATGTAGGGGGGCCATGTGCCCCATCCCCTTATGGAAGGCCACCCAAGGGGTGGGCTCCCCAGGGTTCATAATGGCTCAGGGAGGGGGCACTTGATTAAACAATGCTGCCCCAGGCCGCCATCTGGTTCTTTCTTTTTTGCTCTGCGGGAGTCCCATGGGATCATGGCAAAACTGCTGTTTTTCAATTTTGACCCCCGGGGGGCCCATCTGGGTTCCCCCATGGGACCTGGGGGCATAGCATCCCTACCTGGCTCCCTTATGTCACTTTTGTTTAAAGTTAAGTCCTTTAAAATCAGAGTGCTCGCTCACGAGGGAGTCTGACTCCCGTGGGAGCGAGTTGGCGCAAGAGAAAAAAAGCTCCCTGGGGCAATTAGAGTGCTCTTTTTTAATTGGCTCCAGTGAGTCTCCCAAGGGACTCTTGGAGTGCCAACGTCCATATAAACGTATATTTTTAAACCTAAAATCTTAAAAATTGCAGAACGGATTTACTCCAATAAGCACAATAGCATACCAAGATCTAGCTTTCTGCCAAATTTGGTGTAATTCCGTTCAGCAGTATTTGCAGTAGCGCTTCTTAAAGAAATCTATGGAAAATGCATGGGTATTTTGCATTTTGGGACCCCTTTTTTTCTTGGCCCCCACTTAACGGATCACACTGAAACTCTCCATGCACAAACCTGCCAATAAAGGACCCTTTTTTTGGAAAATGTAGTGGTGATTCATCGAACGGTGCCAAAGTTATTAAAAGTTATTAGCAGCACAAAAAACACTTTTCTTATGGAACAGCTGACCCAGCTGTCACTACCACTAGGTAGTTATATTTAGGCCAGTTGTGTGCGCCCTTCTCCCCAAGCTGTATTTGGCATCCCGAGGCCCTATTCATTATTATGGGGAAGCCACATGGCTCCGGAGACTCCATCCCACAAGGCCACTAGCAGCACCTCTCCATGAGCCGTTAATGGGGCTGGTCACAAGTTACGTCCCGAGGAGCCCACCCCTTGGACATAGCGGTTTCCCTGGCCACACTGGCACAGGCAGGGAAACCTGTGTTTGTTCCCACCTGGTGGGAGCATTTTTAAATCCCCCACCAAATGGGAGCACGCACAAAGTCTGCCCCCAGTGGGCGAGAACTTTGAAAAAGCTCCAGCCAGCTGGAAGCAGACTTGTATTCAGTAGACTTGTAAAAAATCATCAACCTGCTCCTGCCCGAAGTGAGCAGCATAAATAGCTGCCCCTCCAGGCAGGAGCAGTATGTGTTTTGCTTCCCTGCCCGCATCAGTGCAGGCAGGGAAACAGTATACAAGCCTGCTCCCAGACGGCTGGAGCAGACTTTGTGTTTGCTCCCATTTGGCGGAAGTTTTGAAAATTGCTCCCCACCAAGTGGGTGCAAACACAAGTTGCCATGCCCGGATCGGTGCAGGCAGGGAATCAGCTGTGTCCCCTGGGATCTTCTTTCTGGGACATGGAATGTGAGCCGGCCCCGGAGTTTGGGGTCTTATGGGCCATTGATGTCACAGGGAAGGGGTCCTTTTTCTAAAGTTAGCGGCCCTGGGGGGTGGGGTATTCAGAGACTTTTCAAGCATCCTGGGACCGCACTGATCCCCCCCCTTTTTGAGAAATGTCGGGCAGCCCCCCTCCCTTACAGAATGGGGCCTCAAGGGTGGGCTCTCTGGGGCCCATATTGGCTCAGGGAGGGAGACCTTGTGCTCTCCTCCACTTATTAAATGCAGCCCTGGGGGAGGCATGCCGACCCCTTCACTTTATTTAGTGAATTTTGATCCTGCAGGTAGGCTCGCCGGGGCCTTTAACGGCTAGGGGAGGTTGGCCACATGTCCCCCTCCCTTTATTTATTGTGGCCCTGAGTGTGGGCTCCCTGGGGCATATAATAGCTTGTGGTGGGGCTGCATGGCCCCCCTCCCCTTACGGAAAGCGGTCCTGGGGGATAGGATCTCCGAGGCCTAATAAGGCTCAGGGAGTGAGACCGCGCAGACCCCCTACCCTTAATAATGTAATGAGGCCCCGGGTGATAGGGTCCCTGGGGCCTAAGAAAGCTTCGGAAAGGGTGCAACATGGTCCTCCAACCCTATTTGAGAAAAAAACGATCGCCGAGGGATAGAGTCCCCGGGGCCTAAAAAGGCTTGGGAGGGAAACTGTCGCTCTCCTCCCCAATTTTATTGTATTTCACCCTGGGAGATAGGATCCCTGGGGTGTTTTAAGTCTTGGAAGGTCTCACGTCCCTGCTTCCCATTTTATTGGAACTGACCCCAGGGATGGGGTCACTAAGGCCAATTTGCAGTTGGAGAGTGGGCTGCATGCCCCTCTCCCCTTAATATACATATTTTGTCCCAGGGGATGTGGTCCCCGGGGCCCGAAGGCCAATCCTAGGCTGTGCATTCTAGCAGGATGTATACGGTGTGGGCTTAGCAGCCTGCTGGGGGTTTGACTGCAGAGTCTGGTGGAAGGTAAAACTTACTTTTTTTAAACAAATATTTATTAGTGGACCGTGAAGTGCGGTTCGGCAGCATGGTTACAAATCAAGTATTTTCCCAGTCAAGTACAAACACAGTGGTTCACAAATAAACATAGTCTCTGTTTAGTGTGGCAGATCACATATGTCACAGAAATGAAGTCAACCCACTCAGTTCACAATCCTAATGCCAGCATGCTCATCAACTTAATCAATCAATCAATCAATCATGTCACTTATAAAGCGCACTACATACCCGCGAGGGTCTCAAGGCGCTGGGGGAAGAGGGGGGTGGTGCTGCTACTGATCGAAGAGCCAGGTCTTGAGGAGTCTTCTGAAGGCCAGTAGGTCTTGGGTCTGTCGGAGGTTGGTGGGGAGGGTGTTCCAGGTCTTGGTGGTGAGGTGGGAGAAGGATCTGCCGCCGGCGGTCGTTTTCCGGATGCGGGGGACTGTGGCGAGGGCGAGGCTGGTCGAGCGGAGCTGGCGGGTGGGGGTGTAGAAGCTGAGTCGTCTGTTGAGGTAGGCTGGTCCGGAGTTGTGGAGTGCTTTGTGTGCGTGGGTGAGGAGCTTGAAGGTTATCCTCTTGTTGACAGGGAGCCAGTGCAGGTCTCTCAGGTGGGGTGTGATGTGGCTGCGTCGGGGGATGTCGAGGATAAGACGTGCAGAGGCGTTCTGGATGCGTTGCAGCCGTCTCAGGAGCTTAGCCGTCGTTCCTGCGTAGAGGGCGTTTCTGTAGTCCAGCCTGCTGGTGACGAGGGCCTGGGTGACTGTTTTTCTTGTTTCGGTGGGGATCCACTTGAAGATCCTGCGGAGCATTCGGAGGATGTTGAAGCAGGATGAGGAAACGGCGTTGACCTGCTTAGTCATGGAGACTAACTTACACCCACCCTTTTCCCTGCCTCTTATCAGTGTCAGTGACATACTGTGATTTGTCCTTCCTGCACAGTAATATGCTGATGTCTGTGGTACCCTAGAGTTGGCATATCTCAGCTCCCCCCACCACTCTGTATAGACAAGATTAAGTTTAGGTTTCCCCTTGGTCACGTTCGGAAAGTATAGAGCTTTCAGGGGAATCGGTTGCAGGGATTTTCAGGCATTCAACTCGTACATCCCAGGCTCTGGCCTTATCAATTGTGGTGCACCCCCTCCTCACCTCTTGGAACAATACAGTGCTCTCAAAAGTTGCCCACTGATTAATGACCTCCCTCCATTTATGTACCTGAGGGCTTGTAGCTGCCTTCCATTTGAGTGTGATTTCTCTCTTTGCGAGGACCAAGCTCAGGTCTATGAATTTGGTAGCTGTATTAAATTTAGCTGGGTGAGGGAATCCTCACAGTAAGCATGCTATAGGAGAACCAGGCATCTGTCTCTCAGTGACCTCATTTACATATGCTATCACACCCTCCCAATAATTGTGCAAACCAGGGCAGCTCCACACTATGTGGAGCATTTTCACTCCTGTTTCCCCGCACCTGGAGGGCAGAAAGCCCACTAGACACTAGGAATGTAATTTGTGAAAAATATTTTGGGGGAGTGCTCCCACCATCCTGGGGCCAAATAGACTTTCTGCCCCTCCAGGGATGGATTGGGCATTCACCCTCAATCCACCACCCCCCTTCCAGAGGGCAGACACCCCACTAGACACCAGGGATTTCAAAAGGGTGCCAAAACAAATAAAAGGATGGGTGGCTTAACCTGGCATTGAGATGTACCCCCACTCCTGTGGGGTCAATAGTGTCTTTCTGTCCCCTGGGGGCAGATAGAAGGCTTGTACCAATAGGGGAGGTTGCTCCAAACTTGCCCCCGGGGGGGGGAGGGGTAGTAAATCCACCTGACACCAGGGATTTTGCCACTGGGGCAAAAAAAAATTAGGGCAGGTGGTGCACTTCAGCACTGGCAACACCCGAAACGCGCATAGTGTCACCATACCGCCAGCTTTCTTCACCAATTCAGCCATCCACATTGTGTATTCCCTTTACATGGTGATATGGTTTGATCAATTTATGTAATGTATAGAAAAAAAGAGAAAAAAATGTTTACCATTGTATTATAAAATGTGTATTAATAAATTTATTTATTGCAAATTTGGACATTGGATAAAATAATGAATTTTGAATGTAGAGAATTATCAGGCACTTTCTCAAATGTGACAACTCTGAATAATTAATAAATAATTTGATAAAAATAACACAAGCAACCTTGCATGTTATTTGACATATATGTAATTGAATTATCTGTTGCCTAGACATAATTATTCTTTTGCCTGCACACACATGTATAATGTTACTTGCCTAGGTCTTTTTTCCATTTGTGAATTCAGAATGTTATCTTCTTTTCAGAAATGTATAGCTTTCCGGGATCCATTATTGGTTTCACATCCATTTCTACCACTAACTGGAAGGAGGTTGAAAGCACAAAAAATAGAAAAAATAGTCTATGTCCTACGGGGGGAAGGCCTGGCAGTGAAGGGGTTAAAACAGAAAGGAGGGATCAAGACCGAGGGATGTTTCAACAGCTTGGGTTGCCACATGGCCATTTTATACCGGCATGACAAGTAATTTGATGTGCTGGTTGGTATAAAAATTAAGAAACTCACCTAAAACAAGAACTTTTTCCTCTTTTCATTAAATACCTTAAAAGGGAATTGAAGCAGAATGCACTTCGAAAAGTGTTCTAGAGCTGCCTAAAGACATGTGACGGGTAGTTAAAGTAAGACAGCAAAGCCATCATATTTAAGTAAAAAGTAGGGCCTTTGCAGAATCTTAGAACATGAGTAAATGACCAGTAATTTTCATTGAGAATGGTGGCAACCCTAACAATAGCAGATGAGAACCCCTGTTGCTTCCTATGTACATGCTATCGCTCTAAATTCTATCAAGTGCTTTATGGCGTTTTGAAAAGCCACTTTGAGAAATAACCTATTTGAAGTTTGTTGTCACCCAACATAACAGTAGCTTGAGAAGGGATGATACAGTAATAAATGTAAACTCAAATCGAAATTGCAGAAGGCATTCTATTTTGGTTATGTCCAAAATTATGTCCAAGAGTATGAAACTTTCTAACTTTATCAAATGCATTTTCATTTTCTGTGTTAGTGGTGTTGAGAATAATAAAAATGGATGTATGTGAGAACATTACCTAAAATATATAGGCGTGCAAAACCTAAGGGGTAGAATAATCAGGAAGGTGGACTGAGATTTGGCTTGCATTATGAGCCTAAAGTCCATAGGGAATACAAGATTCATGATAAGAATGTAAGAGGCAGATTCACTAAGATTTTATGCAGTGTTTGCATCACAAAAGTGATGTACATTGGCACAAAATATTTTTGTCCGATTCTCTTTCCAGCACTAAATTTGTTTAGCGCTGGAAATAACATGAAAGTAATGCAAAGCAGCGCATAGCCCTGCTTTGCATTACTTAGTGCCAAGGGAACGTACCATGGGTGATGAATTGGTGTTCCCATGCAACCACCCAAGGTTTCTGATGCTAAACTCAATTTACTAAATAAAGTAGTCAGGGTTTAGCATCCGAAAATAGTGCACCCTTTAACCAGGTACTATGAAGGAGAAATGCTTTTCTTCTCCTTTATTTTCCGACTTTGATTGTGTGCTTCACTGTACAGCACACATACAATGTGGGAAAACGTTTACAATTAGTCTTAGCACAGTATTTTGTACCAAAGTGTATCCTTCCATGCCAAAACCTATCCTTGACTCACAGAGATTCCCTCGCACTATGGCGCAAAGATGCTAATTTCAGCACCGGTGCTAGGTAGAGAGAAGGAGAGTGCATATTTCTTTAAATTTAGTGCTCTCCTGCTATCTCCTTCTCACGCATTTGTGGCTGCTGCACTGAGCTGCGTGAGAAATTGGTAAATCAGGCCCTTAGTGTCCGCGAGGTCTATAATACATGCTATCGCACTCTCGAGTAATTGGAACCATTAACATGGCTCTTTACACAAAGTCTGGATTAATATAAAGAAGCCTCTAATTATCTTAACTATTTCTAATTTCCATGCCATAGAAAATTCAATGGAGCAAGCGAAGGAATTTAAAATTCTTCTCTCCTTGACTGCCTTCCAGTAGAAGTCCCCCTTGGGACAATTTCCAGAGGCCTCAGACTACTCTGACTAGTAATCTAGGGCTTTTTAAGAGAATGGATAGAAGGCAAGGACAGCGAAGTACACACTTGCAATAATGAATGTTAGATAACAGATGTGCAACAATAACAGCGGAGGCTGGCATTTTCTTTGAATACTGTTTTTCTTAGCAAGCATAGGGACAATTCAACAGAACTGATCTGCATTTTTTGAGAAATAAAAGAAGGGGATAACTATCTGACATTTACCAGGCTGTAGAATACTTGTCTCAGTTCATCAGCATACCTTAGCATTACTTATTGTAGTGTTGCACAGCAACACGTGCTGGTGATAGCCGATATCATTGTAGGCTTAGTCTATGTTGTAGAATGATATAAGTATTTTGGGGAGATTCAGTTGCAGTTCGAGTTTCAGTGGAAGGATAAATTCAAGCTTCTCCAGGATTGCAATAAAATAATTTTATGTTTAGATGTAGAAGGAGTATTCATTACACAATTGGCAATATGGCATAAAGTTACTCACAGCCCTTGATGTAAGCAGGGGCGTGGTTTAATCAATGAGTATCGGGGATGTGAATCTAAATTACCAAAACTAAAAAAGCAGTTGCCTGCACGTGGAGGGTAGGGATGACCAAGCTTTGGGATAGACTCTTTCCATGAGGAACAGGGTCAGTACTGATTTGAATTAGTTGGGCCGTTGTCTAGAGTGGTACAGTGGGTAATAAACAATAGCTGGAATGATTCTCCAATCGGCTGCCACTGGTTAGACTATTTGCAAGCATTCATCCCATCACCTTTTGGATGTTTGGTTGCTAAATAGTATGCCTGGAAATGTGAGTTTAGTGTAGCTTTCCAAATCTACTACTGCTAATATTTGTGAATTACAAAAAGTACTACATTTGCACCTATTCAAGGTAGTCCTCTATGGGTGCAGATTTGCTACATTTTTAAACCAGTCACTATATACATTTAAGATCCCGATCCACTTAATACAGAAGTTAAAGCCTCTTCATGAAATGAGAACTATGACACAGATACAGCAGACCAGACTCGGGGCCCCAGACCCAAATACAAAACCAATAATGCATTTGAGGCGTGTCAGACCAAAAACACCCCACTGAAGCTACATTCCGCCCCCTAAGAGGGCACAAGCTGAACTATGAAAACGCTTGGCATGCATAACGTGGAACAAACAGAATGTTAAACCAAATGATACAATCTCTTTAAAATTAAAAAAGTTTATTTCTTTAACATGCAGAAACGTTTCACCTTAGTACATCAGATCATATCACTGCATAGAAGGACAATAATTAAAAATAGTAGTTTTTAGAAACATCCATTGCTTGCCCCCAACGACTATCTATTAGTGAACTATGAGACAAGTCAGTAGTCATATATGCCTTAAACATGGCCTCAATTCTTATTATAGATAGAGCCACTTTAGAGTATATTAAATCAAATATAAGAAGTGCTTGAAAAGGGCTTGTCCTGAATTCAAGTATTTCAAAGTTCTCTTGTGGGGAAATGCCTCCTTTTCCTTGATCACCCCCAAAGTTTTGGACTGATGCTGCTGGTTTTTTGACTTGCTGAATACACTCAGCCTTGCTAATCAGACCTCAGTGCCAGTGCTCTGACCCTCCAAAGTGTATGTTTAATTGTCTTATACCCAATTGCCATAAGTTAAATTACTTAGACATCCCTAGTCTATGGTAACGGGGGTATCCAAGGCCTGTAACCTTAAGTGTCACTCATGGCTGCAGTACTTATTGTGTCACCATGAGTGTGACAAAGTAAAACATGTCTCCAAGCCTGCCATGGCAGACTGGTAGAGCAGTTATAAACTGCTAACTCGCACATTTCCATTTAAACTATTACCAAAGTCAAGACCTCCCTATTAAATATATATGACACCCCTAAGGTAGGCTTATCGAGCCCTAATGCAGGGTGCTATATATTAAAAAATTGGGACTGGTATTGTTATACTGCCTAACAGTAATAACTCCAAATTGGCATTTTTTGGTGTGGTAAGGCTAGTAGCCCATTGGCAAGTACCAGGTTACACACTGACAACTCAGCTGTGCTAAGTTATGAATGAGACTACTAAAATTGGTACTTCAAGGTTTCAAAAGAATCTTTACATTTAATCCAACTTGATGCCCAAGTCAAATTTAATGTAACCTTTGAGTAAAAGGAAACTTTAGAAAGTTGCCACCCTGTTGCCCAAGTTTTCCTGTGGCCAGTTTAAAAAAGTAACCGCTAACCCCGGTAGTTGCCAATGTTTGTTTACATTTTGAGTGAAAAGCAGTGATTAACAATTTACTTAAAAATTCATATCATCGGAACCCTCCAGTGGATTTTGTTTGTTTTGGTGTCTAAAAATTAATAAAAATAAGATCTTTATTTATAAATTGGTGTCGGACCTTTGTGTTGTATTAATTTCCAATTCAATTGTTTTGCTACTTCTAAATGCTTTGCACTTGTCCCCTAGTTAAAGCTACAGCAACCCAGAGTGGAGCTACGGTGTTACAAATGAGCCTGACTGGACTCAAGACATGGTTGAGAGTTTATTGCACCGTGAGGTCACACAACCACACCATAAAATAAACTGCATTTCCTCACAGCACTTATATGTGATAATAAGGAAAATGGAGGCTCTGTGAAATAAAAATAAGTGGTAGTATCAAACAATTAGGACAGGCAGGGAAGCCAGTATTTATTCCACGTTATCTGGTTTCACATTTTGAAATTCAGTCACTAGATGGGTATCCCTGTCTTTCTTTATCTCTCCCGTTTACAACCAAGGTGACAGTTTTGTCTTTCATTCTTGGCTCAAAACGAGAAAAACTGACACATAGATAGCAGACCCAAAACAGGTCTCCTATACTTGGCGTGGGCAAAATCTTTTATTCAGCCGGCAGAATTTTAGAAATGTAGTAATTCCACGTTATTCATGTAATGCAGAATTACTAATTCATTCTGCCGATCCGGTGGCAGAATAAATCAGCACTGTAATGCTTTTAAAACAAGGCTGGAAGATCGAGCAGTCCCTCTATATTTAAAAACCACTGCAGATGAAACTTTAATCTGGAGTGATTTTTAAACATAGAGGAACTTCTCCCTCTTACAGCCCTGTAAAGCACCACTGCAGTTCAGTGCATACTCCTTGGCACTCTGACACAATTATGTAAGGGCGCTGAGTGGTATGCACTGTAGTGGATACCCCTCGGTGCTCTTACATATGTATGTAAGAGCACTGAGGGCTATGCACTGCACCACAGTGCAGCGCATACCCCTTAGTGCCCTTACATATTTATGTAAGGGCAGCGATGCTTATGCACTGCACTGTAGTGCAGTGCATACCCCTCGGTGCCCTTGCATAACTGCAATGTGCAGTGCATACCTCTTGGGGTCCTTACATAAATATGTAAAGGCACCGAGGGGTATGCACTACATTACAGTGCATAAGTATGTAAGGACACTGAGGGGTATGTGCTGCACTGTAGTGGATACCCCTCAGTGCCCTTACCTACTTATTTAAGGGCACCAAGGGGTATGCATTGCACCCAAGTGCACTGCATACCCTTCGATCCCCTCATATAAATATGAAAGGTCACAAAGGGGTATGCACTGGAGTGCATACCCCTTGGTGCCCTTACATACTTATGTAAGGGCACCAAGGGGTATGCACTGCACATTGCGGTGCTCACTGTGCCCCTTTGCGGATTACAGGGGAATTCCACATAATTTTAATGTAATTCCGCAGAATTCCACAGAATGAAACTCCACCTATTCCTGCCTACCCCTACCCTAGACCTCACTATTAAGCCATTACTACATTTATTTGGGGGGAATTCACAACCAAAACACTCACTTCCTCTGAAGCTATGCCCTTAGAGGTAAGGCACTGATATGAACTTCATGCAATTCAAATAAGATTGAAGTGACTCGCAACTGCGACAACTGAGTACACATTAGACAACTAATCACGCCGAGTCATGCTGGAAGGCCGGTCACTTACTGATGATTGTTTGGAGCTTCCTCCAATCAATTTACCATGATCCAGTTTCTGCTAAATAATGAGTCTTTGTTACAAGTGCATTTCATTATAAGCTGATCCAATTCAATGAGTCTAGCTGACTAAGCCTAAATACCTAAAACAAAGTTTGTATTCACTTACAAATATATTTGTCTTAGGGGGTCAGCTTCAAATCTCCTGTAAATATTATGGTTCTCAAGGTTTTTTGAAACTGCATAGGTTCTTCTTGAATGGGAAAAGTATCAGAGTACCTGATCTTTGTCTTCCAAGAGGAAAATGTTTGTGGCAGATGGAGTGGCCTTGAGGCTCTATTCTTTCACCTTTCATTTTTGAGTTCCAGTAAGTGCAGATCAATTCGAAGCACAGTCACTTCTAACTCAGAAAGGATGTTGGCACAGTTGAGCACAACAGCTCTTTCTTATTTTCTTCCTCAAGACCCCACATAAAAGTGTCATGTTAGTTCTTTCAGTTCATGTAGTCTCAGTGGCCAGCTGATGAAAAACAATCACATATGAAACAGAATCTGCATTCCCTTTTTGGATATCACATAAAATTCCTTGAGCAGAAAATTCTCTGGTTGGCCTTTCATGCACCTACATGATAGAGCTAACAAAAGTTTGATGATCATTTAGACATGAGATTGTCTCTGCTAGTAATAGAGCAGCCTGAGCTTCTGAGACACAACCAATTATACTTCCCACCTTTGAGTGGTCAGAGGAAAATTGAGGAGGCCAAAAGGCAAAATAAACTGTAAATGACTCCAGAAATTCTTTCAATTTGATTGAATCTCCAGAGAAACAAAGAGCACATGGAATGGCGCAAAAATATCGAGTGGACATTGTCCAAGAACTGCATTCCCACTTTTGAACTTTTGAGCCTCCTGTTGAAGTTCCACTGCTAGTTCCTGTGATGGAGCCATATCTGAACCACAATTAAAGAGTCATTCTTGTTGCATTCTGTCAACTGCTGGCTTCAGCATTTCCACCTACTTCTCTCATGGAGGCTGCCATATGTAAGGACAACTCATTGCAGTAGCCATTGTGTTGCTTAAAACTTCTGACTACCACGCGGTAGTAATTGGTGACTGTCTGAAGGGCCAAGACGTGGAAGAAAAATCCATACTACATAAAAAGAACCTCTGTGAAGAGTACCAGAATCCTAGAGGCAGGGAATAACAGGAAACAAGGAGCAAGAGGTACCAGGAGGGAGTACCGGCTGCCACCGTTACCAGAGCATTTGCCATTCTTGGCATCAGTGGTGCTAACATCTAATTGAGGGAGAAACAGGAAATGTCACTAAAATATATATGTTAACTAGAAAAAAATAAAATGAAAAGGTACCATGGATGTTAGTGCTAAAAACGCTGCACACTTTTAAAATTGCGCACTTTGCTCAATCCTATTTTAGTTTAACTTCAGTTATATAATAAGCAGAAGAGCCATGCTCATTGTACATTCCTAAGGAATAAAATTAGAGATCATCAGTGTAGGGAAATAATTTTTTTGCATAATCAACCCCCAATTTATTAATTGCTGTTGCTAGTTTTCAACTCTATTGCACTGGGCTCTACCTAACCAGCCCCAGTGCATGTGCTATGACCCCTAAAACATGTGTATGATTGGCTAATCCCTGATTATCATGTTTAACCTACGTGTACGCCTATAGTACATGGAACACGTATTGAGCCATCACTAAAGTGTACTTGTAAAAGATGTCCCTAGGCCTGCCACTGCAGCCGAGCATGGCAGTTTTACATGTAAATATGACTCTAGGCCTGCCGCAGCAGCCTAGCATGGCAGTTTTAATATTACCATTTCAGCTTGTTAAAACCACCATTTTAACAAGCCTAAAACGTCTTTTTTAATATTTAAAAGTCACCTCCAACATTGCCCTAAAATTCCCATGGGGCAGGGTGCACTGTATTAAAAAAGTTGGACATGAGTACATACTTTTTACATGTTCTGGCAGCAGAAAATGTCCAAAGTTGTTTTTTACTGTGGCAAGGCTGGCTTTCTTACAGAAAAGCATTGGGTTACATTATAACACCGAATAATGCATAACTTCAGTTTTGGAATCGCTTAAACCATGGTTCAAGGACTGAAATTAATACAAATTTAAAATCCAATATAATGGTCAAGTAAGACTTTACATTACTATTTTGGAAATGCCACAAGTTGGCATTTTCCTGTCTAAAGCCCATAGGAGCCTTTGCAGAGTTAATACCCAACTGTTCTCTGTCAATCCTCTGGCAGGTGTGAATGGCTCTCAGGAAAGGTTACAAAAGGGACTTGGCAGGGAGGAAGTGTGGCCTCCTCCTGACAAGATGGCCTGGAGGATGTGCCCACTAACTGCACAAGCTTTAAAGGGCATCCCCTCTCACAGGCAGATGTAACTCACACCTAAGCCTGCTCCTGCCATTGTCCATTCCTAGTGGGGAGGAAACCTGTGCCAGAATCGGTTTGAATAGAAAGTTTCTTATGCCCCTAGGCACATCTCAGGGTTGTGCCCAGAACTTTGAAAGAAATGGTTCTGCTATGTTTAATTTTGGCAGAGCAAGGCATTGTGGGATTTGATGTGGCCAAACCCCCAGGAAAGTGTGTCAAAGAGGGCAGGGTTGCCCATGGGAACTTTTTCCATATTGGCCAGGGGGTTTCTCCTACCCACAAGCTAGTGCCCGGCATAAAAGTGCCACCACAGGATACCTTCTTCAGAACACCTCTGGACTTGTGGAAGACAGAAGAAGGACTGCACCTGCTGTTGAACCTGTGGAGAGAAATTCCAATGGCTTGACCTGCTCCCCACTTGTACCCAGGACTAAAGAGTGGACGCCAGGGACTAGTTGGCTACCCTCCTGTTAAGTTCCAGGAACACAAAAGCTGCAAGAAGCTCAAGATTCTGCTGAGCCCAGCTGAACAGTTCCAGATGGCTTTGCCCTGGGCCCTGCTGGGCCCTGCTGGTAGCTTCTGGATGATTGGGTCCTAACCCCTTACTAGTTCCCAAAAGGTCCTGAACTCTTGGCTGATGTTAGAGTCTACTCTTCACCCCTTCAGAATTGCAAGGCTGGACAGTTAGAATCTTTTTCTGAACTTTTCACAAAAAGAACCAGAGGCTACCACGGGACCCCCTCCGAGCCACAACCGGTGATGTCAAACTGCCGTTCAGACTCAACTTGGTGGTTCGACTCGCTGAAAGGATCCTGACTTACAGAAACGTTTTTAAGTCCGAACATCCAGCATTTTATCCACCTACTAACAAGCAGCAGACAGATAGCCGATTTGACATCCTGCAGTCTACACAACTAAGAGGAGCATATTTTCAAGTTCCAAAGAAGGATTCCAAAGAAGGATGCCTTTTAAACACTGCCAGCATATACGTGGATCTGCAACTTTTATTTGGATAGTCAATCTCACAGCCTGCACTCTGCATTGCGAATTCAACACCAACAGGCCAATTCAGCCTTGCAGTGTGAGAAACTTGCAGTATACAGCCTGGTGGTATAATATGAAAATCAAGGAATTTAATCGGCATTAAGATTAAAGGCAGCGATGAGTGCATTTTTCAAATCTGTCATCGTGGGGCTTGGCTTCCGCGCTGAATCAAGATGGTGGCGGTTCTCTAAGCTCAGTTGTGACTGCGGAGCTTATTCGCTCTTTTTGGCCCTTTTTCATCATGCCTGACTTCTTCCAGTGACGCGTCCGTATCCACAAGGTGGCGGCAGCATTTCGTACCAAATTAATGGTTTAAGGGATGTTTTTTCAGCTACCTGGGCTGCAGCGCTGATTTACCTCATGCGGGCAGCCGCCATTTTATGGTGCATCGCTCGCTCGCATCTCTACAATTTTATCCTCTCTGAGGTTTCTTTGCTTATAACCTCCCACTGGGTGAAGAGAGGAACAGAGAGAATTCACATGGATATATACTCTTGAACTTTTGGTGCAGCGGCAGTAATTATCCATTTTACTTTTTGTGTGGGCTAACCATTTATTGAGGCACTGTTTACCCTGCAGATTTTCAACATTATTGGCGCATGGCCAGGATTCAGTCTCCTTCAAAATTTGCGCAGCATGCAGTCTACTGTATCAAGATGGCCAGTGACTTGCATTCAGCCTCCAAACCGACCTCCTCTGGCGCAAAACCAAAGAGAGCCAAAAATGACCCTCCCTCACCTATTTTGTCTTCTCATAATCCGGTCTTAGACAATATTCTAGCTAAGGTGCATGGTCTCCAACCTTTTATGTGTGCAACCAATGAGAAATTGCAACAAATCGAAGATCGTTGGATCATTATGGAGGGTAAGATGTCTGACCAGGAAAAACGTGTTGGTGACCTTCAGGACATTTCTTCAAAAACACCCCTACTGGAACAAAAAATTCAAAAACTTAAACTTCACACTGAAGACCTTAAAAATCGAAACAGGAGGAATAATCTCTGTCTCTATGATCTCCCCAAGAATCTTGAAGGCCCTGATCTTTTGACCTTCCTGAATTTTCTTTTACCTGATCTCCTTGATCTTAGGGCAGCACCACCTCTGAATATCCAGCGTGCACATCGCTTGAACCGTCTTAATCCTCACTCTACTCAACCACGCGGCATTATAATGCTCTTCCTGGAATTTACTGACTTGATGCGTGTCTTGAAGGCTGCTAAAGTAAAATGTCGCCTTATTTGGTCTGGCCACAACATATATATATCTCAAGATATTTCCCGACGGTGAACAGACATAATATCGAATTTTTAATATCGAATTGCCAAAATATCGAGTTTTTTATATAGAATGGACAGAATATCGAATTGCCAAAATATAGTGGTGCAGAATATCGAAATTCAGGTAAGAAATATCGATTGTCATAATATCGACAGTCATAATATAGTGTTTCAAGTGTTAGTATATGTGTTAAAAGTATGTATTATTTTTGTAATGTATGTTTTAATTTTTTTAAAGTAATGAATTTTATGTTATTTAATTTTTGCGTAATTTAATTCCGTAGCGGGTTGTGGGTTTATAGGGGAATAGGGTGGGAAGTAATTTAATTATAGTAAATTAAATATTAATTTTTAGGAATTATTAATTATTTTTAATTTAATTTTCCGTTTTAGTTCTGTAGCGGGTGGTGGGTTTATAGGGGAATGGGGTGGGAAGTAATTTAATTGTAATTAAGTAATTATTTAATTGTATTTATTGGTATTGATAAATAATTAATTGTTAATTAATTATTAATTGGTAATTAATTTTTATTAATTGGTAATTAATTTTTATTAATTTTTTTATTGATAATTATATTAACTGTATTAATTTATTATTCAGAGCGGGTTGTGGGTTTACAGGGGAATAGGGTGGGAAGTAATTTAATTGTAATTCAGTAATTATTTATTTTTATTTATTGGTATTGATTATTAATTTATTGTTAATTAGTTTTTATTTGGTAATTAATTTGTATTAATTGGAAATTAATTTGTATTAATTAGTAATTAATTTTTATTAATTGATTAATTGATAATTATATTAATTGTATTAATTTATTATTCGGAGCGGGTTGTGGGTTTATAGGGGAATAGGGTGGGAAGTAATTTAATTGTAATTAAATAATTATTGAAAATATTTTTGTGTATTGATAATTAATTTACGGTTAATTAATTATTAATTGGTACACATTTTGTATTACTTATTAATTTTTGGTATTGAAAATTAATTGGTTGTTAATTAATTATTAATAGGTAATTAATTTTTAATAAATAATATTTATTGGTATTTATAATTAATTAATTATTAAATAAGTTGTAATTGGTAATTACTTGTAGTTAATTTTTTATTGGTATTGATAATTTTTTTTTTTTAATTTAAATATTAAATCATTACTTTCCCTACTGTTGCACTCTCTGGAGTGGGAATAGTAATTTTTACCCCTACGCTATCCAACACTTTCCTTACTGTTGCACTCTCTGGAGTGGGAATAGTAATTTTTATCCCTACGCTATCCAACGCTTTCCCTACTGTTGCACTCACTGGAGTGGGAATAGTAATTTTTACCCTCCCGCTATCCAACGCTTTCCCTACTGTTGCACTCACTGGAGTGGGAATAGTATATTTGACCCTCCCGCTATCCTACGCTAAAAATATTGAATATTTGTTATTAATATTACGTTAATATATATATGTATTAAAAAATAAAAATGCATGTTTATTTTTTTTTACTTACATTAAATATTTATTAATATTAACGTTATTTAAGTATTTTTAAGTATGTTTTAGTTAATTATATGTATTATTTTATTAATTTTACATTACTTTTAAGACATTTAAAAAATTCTATATTTTGACTAACTATATTTCTTACAACGATATTTTGGATTCGATATTTTTGTACTTACCTGTTTGTAGATAGGAATTCGATATTCTGGCATTCTATATTTTTTCCTCGATATTTTGCCAGGTCGATATTTTGCTCCTCGATATTCTGTCAGTGATCCATTTCCAACGCCACCAATGCTCGACGAAAAGAATTCCTAAACATAAACGTCAATGGGTGGGTCAGGTCATTTTTTACCCTGCTGTTAACCTCTTCGGTGCTCAGGACGGCCCCCGGCCGTCCGACGTCACGGTGGGCGTGTGCTAAGGACGGCCGGGGGCCGTCCGAATCCCGCCCACTTATTAATTCTCCCGCACAGCGGGAGAATTCGCGCAGCGCCGAAGGGGTTAATCGCAAAGGTGGTGTTACCATTGTATGCCACAAATCATTGAATATTCAAATTTTGTCTACTGAATGTGATACGAATGGACGATGGGTTTTGGTTGATACCATTATATTTCAAAAACAGGTTACTCTATTTAATATTTATGGCCCCGTTAAATCTGATCCTGAATTTTGGCAATGTGTTAAGCTAAAATGATCTTCTCTTTCCAATCCCAATTTTATTCTTGCTGGTGACTTTAATGAGTGGCTAGACCCTTTTACTGAGAGAAAATCTAAACATAAATTTAAACCTGATAAGTCCCACAAAGCATTTCAATCTGCCATCGCCTCTCGGCCATTCTTTGATACATGGAAAACTTGTAACCCAGATATATGTGAATTTACTTTCTTTTCCAATGTGCATCACACTATGGGGCCGATTCCGATTCGGGCCGGAATTCTCTCCGACCGAGCCGGCCCGGAGAGAATTCCGACCGAATCGGACCCTAGCAGTCCGACCGAACGAGTACGATGCGTTCGCATGCCATCGGACTCGATTCGGTCGGACTCCCATTGAAGTCAATGGGAGCCTGGCGTACGACGCGTACGCGGGCTCCCATTGACTCAATGGATGCGAGGCGGTCAAGGGCGCCCCCTACAGCGTGTACGCGTCCATGCGCATCGTGGCATACATGCATGGGTCCCCCCTGTGTGCGACTCGCGCGGCTACGCGTACAGGGGGGTCCGACGCGGACCCCCAAAGTCCGGCTCCGACAACTCTTTCGAGCCGGACGGCGCGAGTCGATCGGAGTGGTCGCGGCGCGCATCGTACTTACCCGGCCGTGAAACGTCTCCATAGCGCGGTGCGAGTCGTTTCCATGCGAGTCGGTCGGAGCGTGTTGAAGCCGCGTTCGAGTCGGTCGGAGATTTCGCGGGTGCCTGCATCGTACTCGCTCGGCCGGACCCGCGTACGATTCGGTCAGGAAACAGGGCTCCGAATCGGATCCGGTTAATCCGAATCCGATTCGGAGCCCTACCGGCCGAGATCGGAATCGGCCCCTATGTCTCGAATTGATCATATTTTAGTTTCTAAATCCCTACTCCCTTTTATTCAAACATCGGAAATTGGTTCTATTTTTATTTCTGACCATGCCCCTGTTTTATCTTCTCTTGATTTATCTGTTAATACTTGTAAACATGGAGGATGGCGTTTTAATAATTCCCTTTTATCCGGTTTTTCTGTTGAGCTTATTTCTTCCTTTTCCTCTTTTTTGCCCCAAAATTGTTAGAACTTTTTAATTCTTTTTTGCTGAGCTCTAGAGCTAATGGCTCCTTTTTAGATGCTCTTATTGTCCTTATCCCCAAACTAGATAAAGATCCTACCTTTTGTAAAAACTACCAGCCCATTTCATTAATTAACTATGATTGTAAAATTTGTGCAAAAATTCTAGCATCTCGATTGGAGGATGTTATCCCCCTTCTTGTTAAATCGGATCAAGCTGGCTTTATTAAGGGCAGACTCGCATCCGATAATGCTAGAATGTTTTCGAATATCCTTGCCCTTGGGAAAAAAACACCCATCCACTCTTGCTGCCCTTTCACTCGATGCTGAAAAAGCTTTTGATCGTATAAATTGCCACTTCATGTTCACTACTCTCTAAACGTTTGTTTTTGGACCTAAGTTTATATCCTGTATCAAATTACTATATGTTGAACCACGTGCCTCTGTTTTTGTTAATGGTCATTTCTCCCCTTTTTTTAATTTGCATAGAAGCACCAGACAGGGTTGTCCTCGCTCACCTTTACTATTTCTTCTCTGTTGGGAACCCTTCCTTGAGTGTATTCGCTGCAATCGTCATATATCTGAATTTTAAACACAAATCCCTAGAAATCAAACTCTCTGCTTATGCAGATGATATTCTGGTTTATATGTTGAATCCCCTCACTTCCTTGGGACCTTTTTTACAAGAATTTGATTTATACTATAATATTTCTGGTTATAAATTAAATTTCTCTAAAACTGAGATTTTACCATTGAACTCCTCCTGTTATCGTTATATGTTCGATAACACTAATTCTGCATGGTGTCCTTCTAAAATTAAATACTTAGTAAGCCTGGGCAGAGTTCAAGTGCAAAGAAAACTCCGCCAGGCTACGTGGAGGTCCGCGAGCAGCGGAATGCATTAGATAAATGCCGTTTGCGGTGATTTTCAGTGCCAGGTGCTTGTCCGCACTGTGCAGTCATCGCGAACAGCACCATGCACAGCGCAAGCGGGTGCTGCTTCCTTTCTTCTGCTCGAGTACATTTTTACTCAAGCGGCAGCTTTCTCAACGCGAACAGACGGTTTCTCAACGTGAGCGGTCACGAGCATACGCAACCACTCGCAATGAGAAATTTGACCGGCTGTGTTGAGAAATCTCGCAAGGAGGTTGATTTGCCAAGCTTGCGCTCACCAACATGATGTTGACGAACGAGAGCAAGGAAAAAAACTCCGCTCCGCAACGCGAAGCGGAGTTTTTGGGAACTCTGGGAGCTCTGTGTAATGCGGAGTGCGGAAAACTCCGCAAACTCCGCGAGCGGAGTGGAGTTCACTGCCCAGACTTAATACTTAGGTGTTTGGTTTTCTCCTACCATTCCTAAAACACTCGCTTATAACTTTAATGCTCTCAAACTCAAACTTCAGAATTTATTTTCTTCCTGGTCCCCTCTTTATTTATCCTGGTGGGGTAGATTAGATATCATTAAAATAATGATTGGCCCTCATGTCCTTTTTATGTTATCTATGTTGCCTTTTAAAATTCCTAATTATTATTTCTCCCAAATTGCATCTATTTGTACTAACTTTCTTTGGAATAATAAGCATGCTCGTATAGCTTTATCCAAATTAATTCGACCAAAGAATGAAGGTGGTGTATGTTTTCCTAACTTTAAGGGGCCGATTCCGATGTCGGACGGACTCAGGTCTGTCCGACATCGTCCAGGAGCCGTAACCGACCGACCTGCTGTCGTCGGTTACGGCCCTGCAAGTACGATGCGACCGAACCCTGTTTGGTCGCACTCGTATACTACACAATGGGAGCATGCATTCCGAGCGGAATGCATGCTTGCATTGTGAAAAGCAGGAGTGCAGTTCATCCCTGCACCCTGTGGCCGGCACCCCAAGGTGCCTGCCACCGGGTGCAGGGATCAACAGAGGAGCACCATAGGTGCCCCCAGGCCACCATTCGGCGGCCTCGCACCCATGGGGGCCCTACTGGGGGCCCCCAAAGACAGTTACCGACTGCCTTTTCGTGCCGGAAAGACCGGCACAAAAAGGCAGTGAAATACTGCCATCGTACTCCCTCGGTCGTGAAGAGGCGGCCGGGGGAGTACTGAAGGATTTCCGGACGGCGGACGGGCTCTCCGAGCCCGTCGTAAGCCATCCGGAAATCCCAGTCGGATTCCTTTCCGACCGAGCCCATCGGAATGGCTCGGTCGGAAAGGAATCCGGCCGGCACGTTCCGATTCGGTCGGAAGGGCTCCGACCATCGTTCGGTGCCCTTCCGGCCAAAATCGGAATCGGCCCCTAAGTTATATCATAATTTTATGCTCTGACTGATAAAAATTCTGTCCTTCCCATACCACAATGGATCAATTTTGAACATTCTCAACTACATGACTTTTCATTTTATGAAGTTATTTCTATGTCCAATTGTACATTCATATCTAAACACCCAATTTTAAAATACTCTTAATATTTGTTGCATACAATATTCACCCAGGTATTTGACTTCTTCCAATCCTTTCATGTCTCCTCCATTTGGTATAATAAATTTATTACATTTCGTCATAAATCATTCTATTTTAAATATTGGAAGGAAAAGGGTATTTTTTATGTTCATCATTTGGGTTCTCATAATTCCATTTTGTCTTTTGCTCAATTACAAGAACGTTATAACCTGCCCGATTCCTGCTTACAACGATATAGCCAATTGCTGCCTGTGCTACAATCTTTTCTCTCAACCAATAATTTTCCCCCTGACGCTACCCCTCCCTCCTCACTGACACCACTATACAATCTCACTTATGAGTCAATCCCTAAAGCATCCCTTATATACAAATTTCTTTCTTCCCCTGTCCCCACGAGAATTAAATCACCTATTGAATTACAATGGGAAATTGACCTTTCTCTATCATTGTCAACCCATCAATGGGATCAATTATGGCGCAAAATCTTCTGTACCTCTAAAGCTGCCAATAATACTCCTCCCCTTCTTCGTAAATTTGATCCCTCTACTTCTCCCTTATGTTGGTCATGTCTTTCCTCTGAAGGTACTTTGATCCATTTATTATACTATTGTCCTAAAGTGACTGAATTTCGGAAATCTGTTTGGTCAACATGTTTAAAGATATTTTCTTGCACTGTTTTACTATCTATTCAAAATGTTTCTTGGGACTTTATCTGCTGATTTTAATATTCCTTCCTCAAAACATAAACTATTTGATCTATGTATTGCACTTGCTTTTAAAGTTATACTAGCTTGTTGTAAAGATAATTCTAAAATATGTTTACTAACTTGGTGGAATCTTATTTGTGACGAACATAGACTATCTACTGTTTTATCTTCTTCGATATCGCAAAAAATTCAATCTGACTTATTATGGCTTCCTTTTACTACCTTTTTGTCTTCACACTCATCTTTTTCTTAAATTTTACAGACTTTCTTCTATCTCTCATCTTTCTTTCCTCTTTCTCTCTCTCTTTCTATCTCTCTCTCCCTTTTTTTTCTTTTTTCTTTCTCTTTCTTCTTCTTAAAAATATATAAAATATTTTATAGATATTACTGGTTCATGTTGTTATCTTATTTCCCATTACTAAATTTGTATTATATAACTATTTGATTCTTCAATGGGATTTCTTCTCTAATCAGCCTGTTAATTTTGAATGTTATGTCATAATTACATTGCGTTTGGCATTTGTATTGTTATCCACTTTTAATCTTAAATAAAAAATATTTAACTAAAAAAAGAAAATCTGTCATCACGCTCTACAACCTGAGCGTGTGTTCCTTTACCGTGTTGACTGCGGTATCCATTGTGGCGTTTAAATAGGCTGCGAGGTTCACAAATATCTGAGAGCAATGTCTGTGTCAGAAGCTGCAAGGCTGGAGGTCAGGTAAGTCTGACGTATGTAGCTGATTATGACACCGCTCTTCAAAGACCAAAATGTGCACTGCTCTCTTTAAAGGGCAACAAGAATCTCATGGAATGCTACATGAGCATTCACAGCAGAGTGGCTATCTGCGACTGGTCACGTGGGTGCACTGCACTGGAATAGGAGGAAATTAGCAACATTGTGATTGGGTGTGATGTGCTGTAGTGACCTGGGGAAGGGCACTAGGACCATGCCATGGACAGAGGGGTCAGGAGGGAACCAGACACCACATCCGGTCAGGGGTGTGGGGAGAACAGTAGAGACAGGAAGGGGAACAGAGGCGGAGTGTGCACAGCCAGCTCGTGACGACGAGAGTAATAAAGCAACCTAACCCCTTACCGGTGTCCTGTGCATTTGTGGGTCCGGGGACGCGACAACTGGCGACGAGGCGGGATCCTCATCTGGCGACCACCGCTGCGTGAGGGACCGACGACGTGTGCAGGAGAAGCTGAACGACGGAGCCAGGAGCCCACCCTGGTCCGCGCCGTGGAAATACATCCGACCGCCAGAAAAGCGGTAAGAAACTGAAGTGCCCTGCAAGAGATCGTGCCTGCAGCCCAAATAGCAGAGAGACGCGCGAAGTTCAAAGGAACTATCGCGAGAGCAGGGCGGCCATCTTAGAAACAGGCAGGTTGGACCAATCAGGAGCGAGGAACAAGGGGCGGCCATTTTGGAAGATCAGGCAAAGCTCAGAAACATCGTGAGACTACGGCGGCCATTTTGAAGTCAGGCAAAACAGGCCAATAGGAGCAAAGAACAGCGCGACGGCCATTTTGGAGTCAGGCGGCAACTGAAACCAATAGGAAAAGGCAGAAAAAGAAGAAAACAGACAAAAGAAAAGGAAAAACTGTGAAATAAAAGTAGAACACAGTGGAACCAAAGGGGAAATAAAGAAAGAAAAAAACAAAAAAAGGACAAGGGAGAAAATGAGCGACAATGAGGAGAAGAAGAGCACGCAAGCAATTTTCCGCAGGCCTCTACCATTTAGCTTATCGGAGCCGCAAGCAGGCATCAGGTGGGAAAGGTGGATCAGAAAATTTGAGCGCTACATGAGCGCCACGGACGTCCTGGACAACAAACAACTGCACCTACTTCTGAATCTCGCAGGGGACGAAATAGAAGATCTACTGTTAACTTTCCCCGACGATCAAACAGCCAATTACAAGGGAGTGATAAAGTGTCTCACACAGAAATTTGACCCTCAACGAAATGTCGATTTTGAGAGGTACACGTTTAACACTGCATGCCAGCAAGGGGAAGAGAGCTTAGATGATTTCGCAACGAGACTAAGGAAACTGGTCGCATATTGCGAATTTGACAAATTCGACAATGAGCAAGCAATAAGATTGCGTATCATCGAAGGTTGTCAATCAGTGGAGTTCCGAACACGCATCCTGAAGGAACCAACGACGCTGGAAAAGATACTGACAATGGCTCGCACGGAGGCACGGGCCACAGCGCAGGCCAAACAGATG
>CAWUFW010007410.1:952500-1011816 GCA_963921515.1 Calotriton arnoldi | reverse complement strand
AATTTCCTTCCATAGGCTAACATTGACTGGTTTCACTTGGAAATTCTTCTAAGTGTGGAGTTTTGGAACTTTAAAATATTCCTCTAAAATCAGCCGAAATACGAATTCCGATTTACTCACCTGTTATCAGGAGAGACCCCAGTGCTGCATCTTTCAGCCCAGCACTGACTCCTGAAAAGTAATTTTAACCGTACTTACCAGTAACTTATATTTTCTTCCATAGGAATCCATTGTCTGGTTTTCAGCAAAAAGTTTCAAAGTGTTGATTTTCACAAACTACAAATATTCCTTAAAAATCGCCTGTATGACTTAAACGCATTCTTTCAACTGTTTACAGGAGATGCACCAGTGCTGGATCCAGGATCCAACACTGAGTAAGAAAAAGTAACGATAACAGTTTTTACCTGCTAAGTGAATTTCCTTCCATAGGATAACATTGGTGATTCTATGAGAAAAAGTTTCTAAGTGTCAACTTTAAAATACAATAATATTCCTTAAAAATCACGACTGTAACCAAAACGCTTTTACTCAACTGTTTACAGGAGATGTACCAGGACTGAATCTAGGATCCAGTCCTGTGGTTAGAAAAGTAATCCATAAAGTAACTAATTGCATTTAACTAGAAATTCACATTGAGCTGAATGTTGCATTGTGTTTGAAAATGTGTTGCCCATTGCAACAACTGTAACTACTGTACTTAAAAGTCTATTGCCTATGTGCAAAGTATTTAAACTAAAGTAATTCATTCTGAGAAAGTATTTTTTGTAATGTAATGTATAATGTAATTACAATGTAATTTAAAAAATAAAATATGTAAAAAAATTGTTTCTAAAAATGTAGTAAATCAGTATGAAAAAATTAATATAACAATTAATACATTTAAAAATTGTCATTTACAAAACCTTTGAAATTCACTGAAAAACCGTAGGTTTCAGGCACGTTATAGTTAGAAATTAGCATTTAAAAACCTTTGAAATTCACTGAAAAAACCATAGGTTTCAGACACGTTATAGTTACAAATTAGCATTTAAAAACCTTTGAAATTCACTGAAAAACCATAGGTTTCAGACACGTTATAGTTACAAATTAGCATTTAAAAACCTTTGAAATTCACTGAAAAAACCATAGGTTTTAGGGACAGTTATAGTTAGTTGGACATTGCACTCGTACAAAACCCGTGAAATTCCCCGTTATAGTTAGTTCAGCTAACTATAACTCGCGCCCCGCAATGCACTGCTGATGACGTCACATATTACATCACTCATGACATGGTCAGTGACATCACTGATGACATCACTGATGACATCTCAAATGACATCACTGATGACATCATCCACGTGATAATCTGATGCACCTCCTCACACCCTAATATAACTCTTTGATACACCCACTCTAAATTACAGACTGCCATTCGCAAAACCATAGACACTCCAACACCAATAACTACATACCCACTCACTGATTCTTAGGTCTACACACACACATCCACTCACTCACCCGTACAGTCACTCATACTTACGGTCACTCAGTACAGGACTATCATATGCACTCTTACTCCTATATAGACACTCAAACAACGCCACTCATCCATAGAGGTACTCACACACCTAGTCAGTCATGCAAATAATTAAACACACTGCCATTTACTCACCTATACAGTTATACACACACCAGCTCACTTACTCATACAAATAGTAGCACATTGTTACGCTCTTATACAATCACTGATACAAGCACACACTCATCCATACAGCCACTATCACAATCACTCACTCTCGCTTATAGCTATTTATATACTCCAACACACATATATACTGCCTTTCACATATGTAGTTACTCACACATGTACCACTGGGACATACATTCACTCACTAACACACTCTTACACACACTTACCCACCCATACAGTCTATCACAGATGCACTCTTGAAACCATCCACCCAGTGAATCACCCACTCACACATCTATGCACAGAGTCGCACACACCCCACCCACACAAACACTCAGGCACCCATACAGATACTCAGACAAGCATTCAATAACTCATATAGACACTCATGTAGCTATTCACAAACACATGCAGCCACTTACACAGCAACAGACAGACGGATACAGACATTCACCCAGTTTAGTCACTAACCCATGCATTCAGTAAGATACGTTAAATCACTCACTTATAGAGTCAGTCACGCACCTACTAAATCATCCATACAGACACTTACACACCCACTCATTCTTCAATACGTCTTTTCCTATATATATTAAAAATATTTAAACTTTACAGAAACACACAGTCACTGGATGATGTCATCAGTGATGTCATTTGAGATGTCATCAGTGATGTCATCAGTGATGTCACTGACCATGTCATGAGTGATGTAATATGTGACGTCATCAGCAGTGCATTATGGGCGCGAGTTATAGTTAGCTGAACTAACTATAACGGGGGAATTTCACGGGTTTTGTACGAGTGCAATGTCCAAGTAACTATAACTGTCCCTAAAACCTATGGTTTTTTCAGTGAATTTCAAAGGTTTTTTAAATGCTAATTTGTAACTATAACGTGTCTGAAACCTATGGTTTTTTCAGTGATATATATATATATATATATATATATATATATATATATATATTATCTACTGGCGGTCGCCAGTAGATAGTTATAGTTACAACCTATTATCCATAGGAAATCCGCGACATTCTATTTGAAATAACTCTCTTGCCGGTTGACGTATCTTCGCGAAATTTTCAAACTTTGTGGCCCGCTCCGGTCCGCTCCTACCCTGAAAGTCTCGGGGATTCGCTAAGCGGGGGCCGAGAAAAAGGGGGTCCCAAAACGCGTTTTCCCCATGCACTTTTCCATAGGAAACTTTAGACACGGCTACAGCCTGAACTGTTGAACGGAATTACACCAAATTTGGCAAAGAGGTAGTTCTTGGTTCAGAAAGAACCCTTTTGTTAAATGGTGTAAATCCGCTCAGTAGTTGCTGAGAAAATGAAAAGTAAAAAGTTAGTGATATCTATGGCCGAGTAGGGTCCGCGTACCTCAGCGCACCCTGCGCGCACCGTCCCGATCACGAGCTGCATGTTAATTGGTTGTCAGCTGGCTGTCAACATTCCGATTCAGGAAATGTTGGCAGTTATTTTGTCCCTCGGTAGAACCGAGGACAGAAACAAGTGCGCAAAGCGCACAAAGGGGGCAGGGTAGAAACACCCTGACCTCCTAGGTTTGCTCAGGGGTCCCACAAGGACCCCCTGGGCAAAAAAAAAAAATTTTTTAAAATCGGCAGGATGCGCTCAGGGTGCGCGAATCCTGCCGGAAAATCGAAGCGCGGTCTCCCGCGCTCGATAGTTAATTGGCCCCCGGGTGGCCCAAGTCCCGGGGGCATGGTGGGGGGGATAATTTATCGTGTGGGGGCCTCAGTGGCCTCCAAGCCCCGGGGACCGCCACCCCCGGGCTTTTTTGAAAATGGTGCGGGAGGGCTCTGAGCTCTCCCGCAGCCCCGGGGACCACCACCTCCCCGGGCTTTTTTTAATTAAATTATAAAACCTGTGTGGGGGGCTCCAGCCTCCCACACGCCCCGGGACCGCCACCTCCCCGGGCACTAAACATTTAATATGGGGGTCCGTTACGGACTCCCAGAGCCCCGGGGACCACCACCTCCCCGGGCTGTGTACTGAATGGGAGGGGGCCGCGCGCCCCCTCCTGGAGCCCTTGATGGCCCTGGGGACCACCACCCCCAGGGCCGGCTTCCTGCAGTGTCCCGGGTGCCTACCCCCGGGACACTGTAGTTTGCTATGGCAGGACGGAGCCTCGCGGCTCCCGTCCTGCCATAGCAAACTGCTTTGGATATTGGAAGAGAGAGCAGGAAACCTGCTCTCTCTTCCAATATCCAAAGCGATTGCTTTTCCACATGGGGAGCAGCATGTCAGCTGCTCCCCATGTGGAACAGCAATGCCGGCTCCCAAGGGACGTGGGGAGCCGGCGGGACTGTGGGGGATTGGGGACCCCCCACAGTCCCCAACGGAGAGGGCCAGCCCCGGGGATGGGGTCCCCGGGCAGTAGTGGCTCGGGAGTGGGGCCACGCGCCCCCTCCCCAAAAAAGAGAAAATTTTATTTTTTTAAAAATGGAAAGGCCGGCCCCGGGGATGGGGTCCCCGGGCCTTAAATGGCCAGAGGAGGGGGCCACGCTGCCCCCTCAAAATAATAAATATAGAGGCCATGCCCCGGGGGATGGGGTCCCCGGGCCAATACAGGCCCAGGGAAGGGGGCCACGCGGCCCCTTCCCCGTTTTTTTTTTTTTTTTTGTAATTTAAAAAGGGGTAAGGCCCTGGGGGATGGGGTCCCCAGGGCCCAAAAAGAGAAAAAGGAAGGGGGCTACACAGCCTCCTTCAGGGGACAAAAAAAAAAAAAACGATCGGGCCCGCAGGCCCCGCCCCTTCCTTCACCACTCTGCAAACGCGCCCTGGCGCGTTTGCAGAGGGGGAACAAATTCCCTTGAATACTGGGGGTCTCTGGGGCCAACTAGCCCACCAGGAACCTCCAGTATGCGCCAGGGGCTGCCTTGCAGAGACGTGTAGAGAGGCCACACCCCTTTTACACCTCTCTGCAACGCAGCTCTGTGGCGCTTTTTGGAGGTATATGGTGGGCTAGTTGGACTCCGGGGACCCTCAGGATTCAAGGGGACTTAATCCCCAACTTAAAACGCGCCACGGGGCGCGTTTGCACAGTGGTGAAGGGAGGGGCGGGGCTTCAGGTGACATGTGTGCAAACAGGCCCCGTGGCGCGTTTTAAGATGGGGAATTAAATCCCCTTCAATCCTGAGGGTCTCTGGGGCCAACTAGCCCAACAGGTACATCCAGAAAGCGCTACAGAGCTGCGTTGCAGAGAGGTGTAAAAGGGGTGTGGCCTCTCTACACGTCTCTGCAACGCAGCCTCTGGCGCATATTGGAGGTTCCTGGTGGGCTAGTTGGCCCCTAGGGACCCTCAGGATTCAAGGGGACTTAATCCCCAACTTAAAACGCGCCACGGGGCGCGTTTGCACAGATGTCACCTCAGGCCCCGCCCCTCCCTTCACCATTGTGCAAATATTCCTCTAAAATCAGCCGAAATACGAATTCCGATTTACTCACCTGTTATAAGGAGAGACCTCAGTGCTGTATCTTTCAGCCCAGTACTGGTCCTGAAAAGTAATTTTAACCGTACTTACCAGTAACTTGAATTTCCTTCCATAGGCTAACATTGACTGGTTTCACTTGGAAATTCTTCTAAGTGTGGAGTTTTGGAACTTTAAAATATTCCTCTAAAATCAGCCGAAATACGAATTCCGATTTACTCACCTGTTATCAGGAGAGACCTCAGTGCTGCATCTTTCAGCCCAGTACTGATCCTGAAAAGTAATTTTAACCGTACTTACCGGTAACTTGAATTTCCTTCATAGGCTAACATTGACTGGTTTCACTTGGAAATTCTTCTAAGTGTGGAGTTTTGGAACTTTAAAATATTCCTCTAAAATCAGCCGAAATACGAATTCCGATTTACTCACCTGTTATCAGGAGAGACCTCAGTGCTGCATCTTTCAGCCCAGTACTGATCCTGAAAAGTAATTTTAACCGTACTTACCGGTAACTTGAATTTCCTTCATAGGCTAACATTGACTGGTTTCACTTGGAAATTCTTCTAAGTGTTGATTTTTGAAACATACAAATATTCCTCTAAAATCAGCCGAAATCCGAATTCTGATTTACTCACCTGTTATCAGGAGAGACCTCAGTGCTGCATCTTTCAGCCCAGTACTGGTCCTGAAAAGTAATTTTAACCGTACTTACCAGTAACTTGAATTTCCTTCCATAGGCTAACATTGACTGGTTTCACTTGGAAATTCTTCTAAGTGTGGAGTTTTGGAACTTTAAAATATTCCTCTAAAATCAGCCGAAATACGAATTCCGATTTACTCACCTGTTATCAGGAGAGACCTCAGTGCTGCATGTTTCAGCCCAGTACTGATCCTCAAAAGTAATTTTAACCGTACTTACCAGTAACTTGAATTTCCTTCCATAGGATATCATTGCCTGCTTTTTGCTGAAAAATGTTTCTAAGTGTTGATTTTTGGAACTTTAAAATATTCCTCTAAAATCAGCCGAAATCCGAATTCTGATTTACTCACCTGTTATCAGGAGAGACCTCAGTGCTGCATCTTTCAGCCCAGTACTGATCCTCAAAATTAATTTTAACCGTACTTACCGGTAACTTGAATTTCCTTCATAGGCTAACATTGACTGGTTTCACTTGGAAATTCTTCTAAGTGTGGAGTTTTGGAACTTTATAATATTCCTCTAAAATCAACCAAAGTACGAATTCCAATTTACTCACCTGTTATCAGGAGAGAACCCAGTGCTGCATCTTTAGCCCAGCACTGACCCTGAAAAGTAATTTTAACCGTACTTACCAGTAACTTATATTTTCTTCCATAGGAATCCTTTGTCTGGTTTTCAGCAGAAAAGTTTCAAAGTGTCGATTTTCACAAACTACAAATATTCCTTAAAAATCGCCTGTATGACTTAAACGCATTCTTTCAACTGTTTACAGGAGATGCACCAGTGCTGGATCCAGGATCCAACACTGAGTAACAAAAAGTAACGATAACAGTTTTTACCTCCTAAGTGAATTTCCTTCCATAGGATAACATTGGTCATTCTATGAGAAAAAGTTTCTAAGTGTCAACTTTTAAAGTACAATAATATTCCTTAAAAATCACGACTGTAACCAAAACGCTTTTACTCAACTGTTTACAGGAGATGTCCCAGGACTGAATCTAGGATCCAGTCCTGTGGTTAGAAAAGTAATCCATAAAGTAACTAATTGCATTTAACTAGAAATTCACATTGAGCTGAATGTTGCATTGTGTTTGAAAATGTGTTGCCCATTGCAACAACTGTAACTACTGTACTTAAAAGTCTATTGCCTATGTGCAAAGTATTTAAACTAAAGTAATTCATTCTGAGAAAGTATTTTTTGTAATGTAAGTATAATATAATTACAATGTAATTTAAAAATAAAATATGTAAAAAAAATGTTTTCTAAAAGATTTAGTAAATCAGTATGAAAAAATTTATATAACAATTAATACATTTAAAAATTGTCATTTACAAAACCTTTGAAGTTCACTGAAAAACCGTAGGTTTCAGACATGTTATAGTTACAAATTAGCATTTAAAAACCTTTGAAATTCACTGAAAAACCATAGGTTTTAGGGACGTTATAGTTACAAATTAGCATTTAAAAACCTTTGAAATTCACTGAAAAACCATAGGTTTTAGGGACAGTTATAGTTAGTTGGACATTGCACTCGTACAAAACCCGTGAAATTCCCCGTTATAGTTAGTTCAGCTAACTATAACTCGCGCCCGCAATGCACTGCTGATGACGTCACATATTACATCACTCATGACATGGTCAGTGACATCACTGATGACATCACTGATGACATCTCAAATGACATCACTGATGACATCATCCACGTGATAATCTGATGCAGCTCTTCACACCCTAATATAACCTTTGATACACCCAATCTAAATTACAGACTGCCATTCGCAAAACCATAGACACTCCAACACCAATAACTACATACCCACTCACTGATTCTTAGGTCTACACACACACATCCACTCACTCACCCGTACAGTCACTCATACTTATGGTCACTCAATACAGGACTATCATATGCACTCTTACTCCTATATAGACACTCAAACACCGCCACTCATCCATAGAGGTACTCACACACCTAGTCAGTCATGCAAATAATTAAACACACTGCCATTTACTCACCTATACAGTTATACACACACCAGCTCACTTAATCATACAAATACTAGCACATTGTTACGCTCTTATACAATCACTGATACAAGCACACACTCATCCATACAGCCACTATCACAATCACTCACTCTCGCTTATAGCTATTTATATACTCCAACACACATATATACTGCCTTTCACATATGTAGTTACTCACACATGTACCACTGGGACATACATTCACTCACTAACACACTCTTACACACACTTACCCACCCATACAGTCTATCACAGATGCACTCTTGAAACCATCCACCCAGTGAATCACCCACTCACACATCTATGCACAGTCGCACACACCCCATCCCACACAAACACTCAGGCACCCATACAGATACTCAGACAACAAATCAATAACTCTTATAGACACTCATGTAGCTATTCACAAACCCATGCAGCCACTTACACAGCAACAGACAGATACAGACATTCACCCAGTTTAGTCACTAACCCATGCATTCAGTAAGATACGTTTAATCACTCACTTATAGAATTAGTCACGCACCTACTAAATCATCCATACAGACACTTATACACCCACTCATTCTTCAATACGCCTTTCCCTATATATATAAAAAATATTTAAACTTTACAGAAACACACAGTCACTGGATGATGTCATCAGTGATGTCATTTGAGATGTCATCAGTGATGTCATCAGTGATGTCACTGACCATGTCATGAGTGATGTAATATGTGACGTCATCAGCAGTGCATTGTGGGCGCGAGTTATAGTTAGCTGAACTAACTATAACGGGGGAATTTCACGGGTTTTGTACGAGTGCAATGTCCAACTAACTATAACTGTCCCTAAAACCTATGGTTTTTTCAGTGAATTTCAAAGGTTTTTTAAATGCTAATTTGTAACTATAACGTCCCTAAAACCTATGGTTTTTTTCAGTGAATATATATATATATATATATAGATATATATATATAGTTCTGCTGGCGGTCGGTATAAACTGAGGTGGCATGGTGTGCAAAATAATGATGGACTGCGTTGTGGCTGAGTGTTTACCAGTGACTGGGATTAATTCAAGCATCCCATACATCACTTTTTTGTTTACTTTAGTGTGAGGGACATAGGTCCTGTTCATGCTGTGTCACTGAAATGAATCTATACCTGATTGATGAGTGCTAACTAGAGAGAAGCCAGTCCTGGATTGCTTTTGTTCAGTTTCAGGGTAGGCCTGGCCTGGCAGATCGAGCTGAAGTTTTCCCATTGGAGCAGGGTCAAAGACTGATCTACATATGGTAGTGGCTGAGATTAATTCAAGCATTACATCCATCACTTTTTTGTATACTTTAGTGTGTTGGCCTAAATGGGATGGATATGCCCAGACATGGGTCCTGTGCATGCTGTGTCACTGAAACTAAACTAAGCTATACCTGGCTGATACAATATAACTAGTTAGAAACTAGCCCTGGATTGCTTTTGTTCCGGTTCAGGGAGGACCTGGCCTGGCATTTCATACTGAACTGGGCTGTTCCCTTCCGAGCAGGTTGAAGACTGGTTTGCATATGGTTGGGCCCAAACTGATGTGGTATGGTATGCAAAATAACGATAGACTGGGATGCGGCCTGAGTGATTACTTGTGGCTGAGATGAATTCAAGCATTCCATCATCACTTTTTTTGTATACTTTAGTGTCGCTAAATGGGATGGGTATCCCCAGACATAGGTCCCGTGCACGCTGTGTCACTTGAACCAAGCTATGCTTGGCTGATGAGCCCTAACTATGTCAGAATTGGTCCTGGGTTGCTTGTGTTTCGGTTCAGGGAGGACCTGGTCTCGCAGTTCGGGCTGGACTCTTGATCTTGGAATGAATACTGAGATGTAACATCTATGGTGGTTGGCATTAGTTTACCACTGTTATGTTTTCATAACATATTTATATCCACAAAATTCATATGCCATTGTCTATTAATCTCAACCACAATAATAGTTCTTCTTTTTCTCTGAGAGCCATTTTCCTTATTCAGAGTGCAGTAATCTTTTCACAATAACCACTCTTCTCCCCAACTTCTTTAACTGGCTAATTATTGAATCTTCAATATCAACCCCCAATTTAACCATATGTTAAATATTTTAGAGTTACTACAAATATTTATACATTATGTAACCCTTTTTGTGCATAGAAAAGGTTGATATGCAATATTTCTGAAATGAGGATTAAACCAATATTTTTTAAATGTGTCCACCTTCCCATTGCGCCCTACGTGTGTAGTTCCATGTATGTATCTCACCATTTGTAGCAGCAGTGAGTCTGAAAAGACAAAACTCCTATCTGCTGTTCTCCAGATTTCATTTTCGGCTTGTTTACATTCTGATTTTTCCCACCTTTTCTTTTCCTCCTCTGGCACCTCACTCTTCAGATCCCTCAACTCATCGATAGCCTGAGTTGTCATTAAAAAGAAATTTGAAAAATTTGCTTAATAAAATTCGCCTGAAATTAAAAAAAAGAAAAGCATTTGAAGTTTCAATATCGGAATCATCTGCTTCTAGATTATCATCTGGAATTTGAATGTGGTAGGCATAGCAGTGCAGCCATTAGCATTTTTTATAGAAAATTGACTATCCAGTGTAACCAAGTCACCTCCAGCGCATTTCACAACAGCAATACTTTTCAGTAGCTTTAGAAAATTCAACAAATCCGAATTGCATGGGCCATTCTTAATTAGGGTGCCAGGGGACATCTTGAACTATTGCTGTGACCAAAATTGTCCAAAATCGTGGACCACTCCAAAACCAATTTGACTATCTATATAGATTTTAACACTCAATTCATTGGCTATGCAGCATGCTCTTCCAACAGCAATCAATTCAGCTTCTTGTGCTGAGTTCACATTGCTCACGATGCTTCAAAAATGTATGCTAATGTGCAAACTGTATATGCTGCTGGAAGAGTTCTATGATAGTCTCCCATGCAAGAGCCATTCACAAATCAAATCAAATCAACCAACTCAAGTGGTACATCTCAAATGTATGGTCTAGGTTTAATGCATAACTATTTACATCAATACAGTTATGAATATCGTTAATTTGTTCGTCTTGTCATCTTTACAAACTGACAATAATGTAGCAGGATTTAACACATGGTATCTCCTTAAAGAAATGTTCCTTGGAGCTATGATTATTTGCTCATTCTTATTCAAACGGCTGCTTGTCAAGTGCCAAGTATGTGTGCGAGTTAACAGTGTCTCAACTGAATGTGGTACAAATGCAATCAAGGTATGTCCCATTACAATCGCTTCACTTTATGTGATGACCAATTCTGTAGCACCAATATTTGCAATCTTCATGCACACGGACAGAGCTGCTGCCGGTGCACAGACATAATATCGAGTTTTTTATTTCCACCTACAGAAATATTGAGTTGGAAATATTGAAGGGACAGAATATCGACATCAAGAATATCGGTGACCAGAATATCGACCTGAAGGTAAGAAATATCGTTTTTGTTAATATCGAAGTCAGTAATATCGCTTGCAAAAATATCGTTGTTAATAATATCGATGTTTATATTAGTGTTATGTATTTTAGTATGTATTTTATATGTATGTGTTCTATATTTTTGTTAAGTATTGTATTTTTGTTTAAATATATAGATTACATTTTTAGAAGTTAGTAATTTTTTTTAAAGTAAATTTGACGTTTTAGTACCGTAGCTGTTGTGGGTTTATAGGGGAATAGGGTGGGAAGTAATTTAATTATAGTAAATTAAATAATAATTTTTAGGAATTATTAATTATTTTTACTTAAAATTTGCGTTTTAGTTCCGTAGTGGGTTGTGGGTTTATAGGGGAATAGGGTGGGAAGTAATTTAATTATAATAAAGAAATTATTAATTTTTATTTTTTGGTATTGATAATTAATTCATTGATAATTAATTATTAATTGGTAATTTATTTTTATTAATTGATTAATTGATAATTATATTAATTGTGTTAATTTATTTTAGGAGCAGGTTGTGGGTTTATAGGGGAATAGGGTGGGAAGTAATTTAATTAAAATAAAGTAAATATTAATTTTTATTTATTGGTATTGATAATTAATTTATTGTTAATTATTATTAATTGGTAATTTATTTTTATTAATTGATAAATTGATTATTATATTAATTGTGTTAATTTATTTTAGAAGTGGGTTGTGGGTTTATAGGGGAATAGGGTGGGAAGTAATTTAATTATAATATAGTAATTATTAATTTTTATTTATTGGTATTGATAATTAATGTATTGTTAATTTATTATTAATTGGTAAATAATTTTTATTTATTGATTAATTGATAATTATATTAATTGTGTTAATTTATTTTATGAGCAGGTTGTGGGTTTATAGGGGAATAGGGTGAGAAGTAATTTAATTTTATTAAGGTAATTATTATTTTTTATTTATATTCATAATTAATTTATTGTTAATTAATTATTAATTGGTTATTTAATTTAAATAATTATTTATTTGATAAGCATGTTAGTTTTAACCCTCTACTATCCAGCACTTTCCCTATAGTTACACTCTCTGGAGTGGGAATAGTAATTTTTACCCCTACGCTATCCAACACTTTCCCTACTGTTTCACTCTCTGGAGTGGGAATAGTAATTTTAACCCCTTCGCTATCCAACACTTTCCCTACTGTTGCACTCTCTGGAGTTGGAATAGTACTTTTTACCCTTACGCTATCCGACACTTTCCCTACTGTTGCACTCTTTGGAGTCGGAATAGTAATTTTTACCCCTACGCTATCCAACACTTTCCCTACTGTTGCACTAATTGGAGTGGGAATCGTAATTTTTACCCCTTCGCTATCCAACACTTTCCCTACTGTTGCACTCTCCGGAGTGGGAATAGTAATTTTAACCCCTTCGCTATCCAACACTTTCCCTACTGTTGCACTCTCCGGAGTGGGAATAGTAATTTTAACCCCTTCGCTATCCAACACTTTCCCTTCTGTTGCACTCTCTGGAGTGGGAATAGTAATTTTTACCCCTACGCTATCCAACACTTTCCCTACTGTTGCACTCATTGGAGTGGGAATAGTAATTTTTACCCCTTCGCTATCCAACACTTTTTCTACTGTTGTACTCACTGGAGTGGGAATAGTAATTTTTACCCCTACGCTATCCAACACTTTCCCTACAGTTGCACTCTCTGGAGTGGGAATAGTAATTTGTACCCCTACGCTATCCAACACTTTCCCTACTGTTGCACTGACTGGAGTGGGAATAGTAATTTTATCCCCTCCGCTATCCAATATTTTCTCTACTGTTTTAGTTAAAGTAGTGTTTTTTTAATTAAAATTATTGTAATTTTTTAATTTATGTATATTTTTTATATTTTTATTTATATTATTGGTGTATGTGATGTATTTATAATTTTTTTTAATGTTTTTTAACAATTTATAAGTTATTAAAATAATTATTTATAAATATTATTAAGTAAGTATATATATTATATTTTATACATATATATGTTTAATTTATTTTTACATTATGGGGCCGATTCCGATTCGGGCCGGAATTCTCTCCGACCGAGCCGGACCCGGAGAGAATTCCGACCGAATCGGACCCTAGCAGTCCGACCGAACGAGTACGATGCGCACGCATGCAATCGGACTCGAGTCGGTCGGACTCCCATTGAAGTCAATGGGAGCCTGTCGTACAACGCGTACGCGGGCTCCCATTGACTCAATGGGTGCGAGGTGGACAAAGGCGCCTCCTACAGTGTGTACGCGTCCATGCGCTTTGCGCCGTACATGCACAGGTAGGGGGGACCCATGGGTCCCCCCTGTGTGCGACTCGCGCGCCTACGCATACAGGGCGGTCCGACGCGGACCCCCAAAGTCCGACTCCGACAGCTTTTTCGAGCCGGACGGCGCGAGTCGATCGGACTGCTCGCGGCGCGCATCGTACTTACCCGGCCGGGAAACGTCTCCATAGCGCGGTGCGAGTCGTGTCCATGCGAGTCGGTCGGAGCGTGTTGAAGCCGCGTTCGAGTCGGTCGGCGATTTCGCGGGTGCTTGCATCGTACTCGCTCGGCCGGACCCGCGTCCGATTCGGTCGGGAAACAGGGCTCCGAATCGGATCCGGTGAATCCGAATCCGATTCGGAGCACTACCGGCCGAGATCGGAATCGGCCCCTATATGTATTAGTTATAATTTTAAACATTTTAAAATAATTTTAACTATGTTTCTTTTAATTATATGTATTATTTACTTTATTTTACATTTATTTAAACATTAAAAAAACGATATTTTTAACAACGATATTTTTTTTCCTCGATATTTTTGTACTTACCATTATGTAGATAGGACTTCGATATTCTTGATATCGATATTTTTGTGTTGATATTTTTGTAGCTCGATATTCTGTCAGTCGATATTCTGTCAGTGATCCGCTGCTGCCACGAGGTCTAGTGTTGCAGAAAAATATACAATTGACCTCTTAGTATCACCATGCTGTTTTGTGAAAACTGAGTGTGGACTCTTTTTTTAGGACAAAACAGGTAAATATCTGTTTTTTAGTCAGGCATTTCTAAGGCAGCTGCCATACACACAGAATGTAGTTAGACATTCCTAGGGCAGGTGTCTCAGCTCCAGGAAGGCTTGCATGCATTTGTTATCCCAGGTCCTCGCATCAGTTACATCATTATGCGCAAGTCTATGCAGAGGCTTCGCAATGAGCGAAATGTTGGAAATCTACTGAGGACAGTAGCAAACTATCCCTAGAAACATCCTTACCTCTTTCTGGGTCACAGGAGTATTCATTCTTCAACTCATAGAGATGTGTTCTTTATACACCTTCCCCATTCCTTTCTCAATTTGATGTCCCAAAAATGGCTTATTTTTGACGGTATTGTATTTTAGTGTGTGACACTTTATACCCATTTTCAGGCAAATGATTCAACAGTGCAATTACGTCCAGTATATAACCTTCTTTTGCTGCAGCCATTAAATCCTCAATGTACTGTACCAGTACTGAATCACAAGGCAATTTTAAAGATTCCAAATCTTTCTCAAGTTTGGCAAAAGATTGAGGGACTCACTCTATACACCTATTAAATCCTACACCCAACAAGGAATCTATTTTTGAATCTGAATGCAAAATATACTGGCTATCCTAGTGAAGATGAACAGAGAAAAATGCTGAGCACAAATCAATCACTGTAAGCCATTCTGCAGCTCCTGGAATTCGAAATAAAACCACTGCTGAATTCTGTACCACGGGACAACATATACTACACAGATGCCAGTAGGGTTAGGACCATCAACTACATCAACCTATTCTGTGCCATTGTAGTAGAGCTCTAAGTCCTATTCTGCAGCATGGTATTCATCTGAGGACCATTTGTGCCTTATTTTGAAATATATTCACATTTAATTTACAAGTTCTCTTCTAAATATTTTCTTTGCCACAAATGTGACATAGTCCCGATTTTGCTTCACTATTGATTGTTGGAAATATAAGCAATGTTACCACTACTGTAAGTAAAGCATCTTTCTTAAACTCACAAACCATTGTTTCTACCTTACACCCCCACTTGAAAAACACCTTAAAAAAAAGAATAGTCACTTTCCTGAAAGAACTCAGGGCCTGATTTCGAGTTTGGCGGATGAGCTACTACATCACAAACATGAAGGATATTCTGTCCGTTGTATTATCAGTGCCATAGGATGTAATGCACTTGCAATATGGCGGACGGGATATCCATCCCGTTTGCGAAGTAGTATACCATCCGTCAAACTCTAAATCAGGCCCTTAGTCTGTGCTAGGATCAACATTTCCCTAGTCAATTTATTTTTCGTATCACAATAATCACTACAATATTTTGCGCAGACCAAGATTTCGCTTGCCAACACATCACACTGATGATGTATACTGATCTACGAGCACAAACCCAACAAATAAGCGCAGAAACAAATACTGACATGACTAAGCTTGGGCAAAACTTAAATTACGCCAGAGTAATAGGAGTCACTTTGGTAATTTCGCGTTAGTCTTTGACACAGAAAACTGATCATTACGTGACTACTCTTGCTTGCATAATTACGAATAATTTTGGGGAGAAAATCCTACAGCAAGAGCACATTAAGTGAATGTTTGCAGTTGCTAGTGCTTTCTATTCACGTTCTGCTACATTTAGCACTGTTTCTTAGTGCGACATGCATCCTCACATTCATTTTGGATAGGAAGGTGCACTTTGCACTAAGAAAATAGTGCAAAACACCAGTAGCAGTAGCGGTCGGTGGTGGGAGTGCCGCCGGGCGCTGACGTGGGGCGGGGGAGGGGCAGGGTGTGAGGTAGTAAACTACGGATTACGGCCGATTACAGGTAAGTACACATATAAATAAATAAAACAAATTTCGTTTCTCGCGCTGCATCGCCAAATGTGATGCAGTGCAGCTCAATGAAAGGTATAACAAGCGCAGAAAAAAATATCAAAACCCCACCCCTATGGTCCAGCTCCAGTCTGTATAACTGTGTAATTGTTAAAATGTTTACATACTTTGAATTTCCTGCTCCCCAAGTATGACTAATAATCTCTGCAATTACTGCAAACATAAAACTGCATACCCCTGAGTCCATGTATGTCTCCCGTTCTGTTTCTGGCACATGTAGTGATGGAGGAGCCCAGGCTCGATCAGTAGAGCATACAAACAAGGCTACCACCTCTTCCTAAAGTTCGGCAATGGGCTTTTTTTGCTGCTCTCTTTGCTCCTCATCTAGCAAGGCATGCCCTCTGCCACAGCCTATTTCTCAACTTCTTTCCATTTGCACAGGGTGGCTCCTCAGGAGACCTCCACTGCATTGCAATGGCACGTCTGGCGATCACTAGTACCAAGTCCAACATTTAGGAGCCTACCTGTCTCGCAAGCAGGAGAATGTAATGTCTTGAGATTATGTACGCTAGGACCCTTGTGGTTCTGGGCGGACTCTAAAACAGGAATTATGTAACCTGCTGGGAGGTGTTAAGGTGGGATTATAAACGTTACAATGCAATGCATGCAGTGTGTGGTTGTATGCTGAAGAATAAAGATGTCTGTTATAGAGCTCCGTGTGTGGTGTGTTCATTCGCATGCTCCCGGGCTGGGGAAGATGCAACAACTGGCGAGGAGTAGGGGATACGTGCCCCGAAGGAAAAAGGTTGCTCTCCCTGAGAGTTTGCGATGGTACAGAAAACTGCTTGTGAATGCCACGTGTTCCCTAAGTCAAAGCAGAGCAGTCTGCAGTTGGCGCATTTGGAGTCAAAACCTTGCGCCAGCCCATACACGGCCATCGAAGAAGTTGAAGGCCCTGCAGAGGAGCACACTCGAAAAGCTCGCCAGAACCCGCTAGTAAGGCTTAAAGAAGCGATACTGCGTTGTGCTGTAACACAGAGCCATCATCAGTACGAAGCAAACGCTAAAGGCAGTGACAACCAGGTACGAAAGCAGAAACTTACTTACCAGCACAACCGAGTGAAACCTAGACAACAGTGGTGCTTTGTGGAAAAGCTTCCAGTCCCGTTGTGCGCAAAGAACGCTGCCTGGACAGCACTTGCTCGCAATGGCAACAGAAGGGAGTGCAAGGTATGACACGACTACATTCCTGATGCCACTACCTTGCTTTGACACAGAAAAGAAACAGAATATCGGTGTCAGGTGGGCTTCATGGATCAAGACGTTCGATGATTTCATAGACACACTAGAAGAAAAAGATGACAAGAAAATCATTAAATATTTGAAAAATCTTAACTGTGATGGAGTGAAAGAGGTGCTAAAGAAAGTCTCACAAAATAATGCAACATCATACCAAAGATAAAAGTAGCATTGGAAACCAAGATCAATCCAATGCCAAATGTCGACTATGAAAGGTACATCTTCAACCAAGCACGACAACAGAATGGTGAAACAATTAATGACTTGTTGAAAGACTTGATGCACTTATCAAATACTGTAAGATCTGTGACTTTAATGATGAAGAGGCCATGCGCCTCAGAGTCTTTGATGGTTGTCTTTTAGATTCCTTCAGGAGACGCATGTTGAGACAGACACTCAGTTTAGAGAAAATGTTAATGTTTGCAAGGGCCGAGGAACAAGCAGACAGACAAACTGCTGAGATGGAGGCAGGAACAGTGCATAATGAATCAACATTGATCAAGAAAAGCAAACACAAGCACAAAGTGGATACACAAGCCGATGTTTCCGAAGAAGAAAAGGTTAAGCTTCCAATGTGGGTTTTCATTTCCCAGTGAGGGTTGATGTCCAGCCATAGGACAGATATGCAAATGCTACGGAAAAGAAAACCACTTCATAACGGTCTGCAGAATGAAAGAGAAACTAAATGGGTTACAGCAAGAAGAGAAAATGGTTGCCAGAAGGTTCCAGAAGCACTCTCGCCACACCCTCAAGGCCAAAAGGCAATATCAGGTACGACAAGTAGAAACCAAAGTCGATCGTCATCTAGTTTGTCATACCCAGGCTAGTCAAAGTCATTATAAAGTGCCAGCGAAGAAGACAAAGATGCGATGAAGATGTCAACTAAAGAACGACATGCACATGTTGGACTAGATGCTTGCAAAGAAGATCAAAAGTCAAAGAAGAATCAACAAATGGAGTGACAAAATTTATTTGGACGCTGTCCTAAAATTACATTAAAGGAGAACAGTTGCCCCATGACCTTTATTATAGACAGTAGTGTGTTGATTAATATCATGCCAGTAGAAAAGTTTAACAGCTTATCTCCCGTGCCATGTCTTATCCAATCAAACACAAAGGTATACACATGGGCCGCTGATAAACTGCTACAGAGTCAAGGGTCCTTTACAGCAACCATGAAACACAAACTAATGAAAATGCAAGCACTGAGTCATGTTCTTCAGGGAAGTTCATTGAGTGCATTCCTACTTAGCTTTGCCACTCCTGCTGACATGGGACTCATATCTCTCACATGAAACGTCTAGGCCCAGTCTGTAATTGTGAGTCAGTTCCCATCGTTGTTTCATGGCCTAGAAAGACTCAAGAAAATGAAGGTGCAACTTCATATTGATGAGGACATTCGCCTGGTTGCCCAATAGCACTGCAGAATCACTTTTCATTTACAAGAAGCCTTTGAGAAAGAACTAGAAACGCTGCTGAGGCATGACATCATTGAATGTTCTATCGGTCCTACAAAGTGGGTTTCGCCCATAGTTGTGGTGCCGAAAAAGGACAGTGGAGGTGCAGTGTGCATTTGCGTTGATATATACCAGCCCACCAAAGCAATTGAGAGAGAAAGACCTGAACAAAGGATACCATCAATGTGAAGAACAAAACAACAACGGCAGACACCAGCAACTGCACCTCCCCCACAGTTCCTTTCTATCAGAGCCTGGTGCATTTCATTTTCATCAGCCATTGTGTGATACTATTGCCAAGCAGAAGCAAATTGAAATAATAACGTGGAATGGTGCACCCAGAAATGTAGAAGTCCACATTACTGCGCCACCTGCTGGCCTGTGGAAAACTTGTCGCCTTGCGAAGTTGGCGCTCGCTCCTTTGCCACCTGCCTACCTGCCACATACACCACAGGTATACCTGGCGGGGCTGACTCCGCCCAAATGCGTGCCTTGTGCTGAACGCCTCTTCCCTCGCAGCCGTTTCCCTTCACTGCAGAAAGTATGACCCTGTCCTCTTGATGCCTGAACTGACTCCCCAGGGCCTTGATGAGGTGTCAACCTGGGGCAACACTAATACCCCATTTAGAAATGGATGATTTATGTGCAGTATTGTGAGCGCGCGATCTCACCATGCTTGGCAATTGAACCGGGAGATCGCATAATGCTATTGTGTTATAGAGGAATAATAACCTTTACAATTAAGAGCCCTGATGAAGTTCAAATGGTTTGAACGAAACACGTTGGCTGGATGTTTCCTTGATTGATTTTATGAAATACATGGAAAGTGAATAAATAATTATTTTTTACAGAGATACAGAATTGTGGACTTCTAAATTTCTGGGTGCACCATTCCACGTTATTATTTCAAAGGATGCCGTCAGAGTTGGAAGAGAACTGTAGGTACTTTACTGCTTTTTTGACTCATGTTGGAATATTCAGGTACAAAAGACTGAGTTGTGGAGTATCTTCGACTGCGGAGATATTTCAGGATGTCATTCGCCGAGTAATTCAATCTGTTACACATGCTTTAAACTACAATGACGACATACAGGTATTTGGGACAACACAGAAGGAGCATGATAAGGCTCTTATACAAGTGCACCAGATACTTGCTGACGCAGGTCTCACTCTGAATGCAGCAAAGTGTGAGTTTCACAAGACCAAACTTAGGTTTTTTTGGCACATATTCTCTGATGAGGGAATGATTCCTGACCCGGATAAAGTGCAAGCACTGTCATCTATTTGTCCCCCTCAAGATGTAAGCATGCTGCGATCCTTTTTAAGCATGGCGAGTTATTGCTCAAGATACATTCTTGACTTTGTTACAGTGAGTGCCCCATTGAGAAACTTAACATAGCAGAATGCCCCATTCCAATGGTCTCCTGGATGTGACCAAGGATTTAAGGACATAAAACATGCAATTGACAATGCAATCGAAATGGCCTATTTTGACTCCAAGTTACACACTGAGATCACAGTAGATGCAAGACCGGTGGGGCTAGTGTTGATTCTTGCTCAACACAGTGGCCATCCAAATGCTCAGAGATACATTGTGGCCTATGCCAATAGAAGTGTGTCTTAAACAGAACGTGCCTATTCTCCGCCGGAAAAGGAGGGGCTGACTGTAGTGTGGGCCTGCAAACATTTTCATGTGATTTTGTATGGAAAACACTTAACTGTTTCTACAGATCACCAGGCATTGTTCACTGTCTTTGGAAATCCAAAAGTTAAGACGCCCCGCTCGCAGCAAGAGGTGGGAGTTGAGACTGCAAGAGTATGACTATGTGATTGCACACAAACCGGGGAAACATCAAAACCCTGCAGATTACTTTTCACAAGTGCCGCTTCAACGCCACAGTTCAACATCCAAAGCAGCTGAAGAGTATCTCAGCTTCATTGTGAGATCCAGCACGCCAGCAGCTCTATCTATTGAACGGATTGTTGCTGCTACCAAAGCAGACAAAGACATGGTCATCCTCAAAGACCTCATTACAAAATCAATCATGGAAGAAACGTATTCAACCCTTTGCTGATGAGGGGGAATTCCAAAAATTCAAAAATGTACATGATGAGCTTTCCATTACCCAAGAGGGTATCAAATTGACAGGCTTGAGAATTGTCATACCTGAGAGCCTGAGACAGCAAGTCATTAAGCTGCCCCATGAGGGACAATGTGGAATTGAAGCCACCCAAAGAGCCCTGAGATCAAGTGTGGTTCCCTTGCCTAGATGAATGAGTTGAGAAAGAACTGAAAACGTGCCACCATTGTAACTGTTTATCCCCCAAACTGGCACAGCACCCTTTGACAATGTCTGACCTTCCTGCACATGCCTGGTAGAGAATGGACATCATCTCATGGTAGTCATTGATGAATATTCGCGTTTTTGCCTTGGTGGAAAACTCATCATCAACAACCCATGACAAAGTCATTGAGCGGCCTGATGACATCTTTGCAGTGTGGGGCATCCCCGCTATTCTCAAATCTGACAATGGTTCGCCTTTCAATAGCGAAGAATTCAAGGAGTTTCTTAGTCGACTCAAAGTCAAGCTTCAAAAGAGTACACCTCATTGGCCAAGGCAAATGGTGTTGTTGAACGATTTATGGGCACCCTCAAGAGGGTAATTCAGCGAGCATCGATGGAGGGAATCAATATAAAACAAGCCAAGTATCAAGCTATTCGTGCCTATCGATCAACTCCTCGCAGCCACCTTGCAATTTGGGAGAGCCATAAGAACCAAACTACCACAAAGGACATCGGACCGATCGATGAATGCCGATTAAGCTTGTGTCACAGACACTTCTTAAAAGTGCAAAACGGATATATATGTCGATCAGCGCCAGCACATCCAGGAAACAGTCATTGACAAAGGGGACTGGGTATTGGTCAAAGAGAAACGGAAGCAGAAAACAAACACTTTGTTTGCTGTTTGCCCTTTAAGGGTTGTGATCTGCAAAGGACACATGGTGACAGCGCATCGTCCCGGAAAGTCCATCACACAGGACTCGTCACACTTCAAACATCTTCCTCAGTGTTCGTCAGCTCCTAAGATCAGGAGCGAGGCGATCCTGCCTGAATGTCCAGATCAAGTCTCTGAGCTTATGTAATTGGTGCAGAATCAAGGTGCAATCCAACTACCTCATACCACTGAATCTGGCTGACCAGTGTGAGCACCTCGACAACTCATTTGAGGAAACATGATGATAATATTGTTTGTATTTTTTTTATTGAAAATAAAGGGGGAGATGTAGTGTCTTGAGATTATGTGTCAGCTGTACGACGCATTTTACCGGTAAAAAGCATTTTCCTATGTATCAACTCTATTTTGAGAGTTTGTAACCTATTGCTGACTCGTAAAATAGGGTTTGCGAGTCGCTATTAGGATGGGGCCTGTAAAGGCCTTCCCTTCCTAATAGCAAGTGGCACTGGTATGTATGAATGTTTTGCTACCGGGAATGGGATCTCAAAACATTTGCAGATTACCACCAATTTCAAATTGGTGGTACGCCATTCGCAAATGGGAATGGGTCCCTAAGGGACCCCTTCCCCTTTGTGAATGAGGGCACCAACATTTTGTCATAGCAGGCAGTGGTGCCACAGACCACTGCCAACTGTAAAAAAAATGGAAAGAAATCTTTTCATTTTTATTTTTGAAATGCATCCCGTTTTCCTTAAGGGAAAACGGAATGCATTTTAAAAAAATACTGCTTTATTTAAAAAGCAGTCACAGACATGGTGGTCTGCTGACCCCAGCAGACCACCATCCCTGTGAGTGCCGGCCATTCCCAATGGGTCGAAAATTATGACCTGCCTCATGAATTTTAATGAGGCAGGTCCATTGCGACCCATTTGGGAATCGCAAACAGTATCTGGGACACTGTTGTACATCAGGTTTTGTGACTGGCAAATTGCGATTCGCTAAAATCGCAATTTGTGAGTCGTAAAACCTGACGGTTGTACATGTGGCCCTATCTGCTCTAGGACCCTTGCGTTTCTGGACGAACTCTAAAACAGGAATTCAGTAACCTGCTGGGAGGTGTTAAAGTGTGGTTATAAAAGTTATGATGCAATGCCTGCAGTGTGGTTGTATGCTGAAGAATAAAGACGTTTGTTACAGAGCTCCATGTGTGGCGTGTTCATTGGCATGCCACTGGACTGGGGAAGACGCTACAGTGAGCATACAAATTCAATAAGCATGTCTCCACTTTGTTCAAATCTGGCCTGCCTAATATTCTCTCCAGTTCAGCAGTAATTGCCTGCCAGAAACAATTATTGGCATTTGCATAAAATCTGCATCTATTAATGCGCACGAGGGGCACCTTTTATCATCAGTACCAGCTATAATGTTCAGTCTGTGTGGCGTATAGTATGTGGTGTGAAGATGATTGAACTGTGTATGTCTGAATCTAGTGTTCTTGGACACCTTGTGTGGGGGTTTCCAGTAAAGCCTCACATTCCTTCTCCCTCAGTTATCTGCCTATGTCCCCCTTCCAGTAGTCTCTCAGAGGTGTCATTGTAGTTGTAGGTATAGATTAGATGGATATGGATAACCACGATATGAGTTTGTGGCCACATTAAAAAGTAACTAATAACTGCAATGGAAGAAGCTGTTTGCTCTATAAGAAGCTTATCATTCATCCATTGAATGTCTCAAGTGTCTTTGGTTTGGTGTGACAGTCCCTCCACATATCTCCAAAAGATCTTAGCATTGCTCTATGTACTAAGGGGCAGATCTACAAGAAAGTGCCGCAGCGGGGCACCGCAAGCCCTTTGGCTGCGCCACGCTGTGGCACTTTCAGAGCACAGGAATGCGACATATTTACAATGATATGTCGCATTCTTGTGCTCTCCCCTGCGCTGGCGCACAAACAGCTGCCATGCGCTGGCGCAGGCACCCTTGCACCATGATGCAAGGATGCCTGCGCCATGGGGAGATTGTTTTTGTGCAGGAAGGGGCACCTTCCTGCACAAAAACAATCACTACAGGCATTTTCCTCTTTCAATGCGTGCTGTAGAATGCAGCACGCATTGACAGAGGAAAAAAACGAGGAGAAATGAAAACATTTCTCCTCGTTGCACCTCGCTACCCCACCCCTAGGGTGGCGTAGCATACTGACGCATTTCCAGGTTTACGAATCCTCGTAAATCTGGAAATGTGTCTCTTTCCATGGGTGTTGCGTGGGAACACCCATGGAATGCCCCTTTCACGCAAAATGCTGCGTGTAAAGGGGCCATATTTACAAGGGCAGGAAAAGCCACGCAGGGTGGCTTTTCCTGTCCTTGTAAATATGGGGCAGGGAAATGCGCTGTCAGTGCGTCACAAAAGTGACGTACTGGCAGCACAAGGGGCTTGTAAATCTGCCCCTCTGAATTTGGACTTAGGTAGGCCTTCTTCAGCGATCAGAGAGTCTAGTTCTCTAAGTTTCCTGCCCTCAAATCACTCATCTATTGGGTGAATTGCCACCTCGGTCCGTTCCTTCAGCCAACTAGCAGTAAAATAACCTCTATGTAGTTGTTAACCCAATTAGTTGGAGAGCAGGCATGTACAATGGGTGCTGTGTCATGTTTTGTACCACCCTCCTCCAGCAGAGTAATGAAACCACTAGTTCTGGGTATTTGGTAGGTCTGGGTGGTGAACTCCGCTCCGTTCGCAGAGTTTGCGGAGTATTCCACACTCCGTGGAGCATGCAGTGTTCTGAAAAATTCTGCAGTTTTTTCCTCACTCGCGCTCGCCAATGTTAAGTTAAGAACCCTGCAAACTCCGCCCAGTCCTAGCATTTTTGGAGTTTGTGTCTGAAGACCCACTAAGAGTGCAATCAAGGCTTCCTCTCTTTGCTTCTCCCTCATAGAGCCCAGCTCCGCAAGTCCAGATCTGCCCAACCATTTAGCCAGCCACTGTAACTGGACAGCCATAAAGTATCATTAGTAATCTGGAGCCCGAGCCCCCTTCTCCAACTGGGCATTGCAGGATGTTCAATGAGACTCAGGGCCTACGGCCATCCCAGGTCAGCTCCTTCAAAAGAACATTTAGTGCTCTGAACTATGACTGAGGGGTCCAGATTGGAGGTTCGCAAAATGATACATTATCCATGGAAGCACCACCATCTTGGACAGGGCTATCCTTGCCATTATGGGCAGCCTGAGGGAACGCCAGAATTCAATATTACCCATCAAAGCTCATAATGTTCCTCCCAAATTTCCGTCGCTGGTGTCTCCGTCCCTGTAACATATTTTCACTCCCAAGTACTTAAAATTGTGGCATTCCCAATTAATTTCAAGGTGAGCCACTTCTAGTGGAGCCAACCACATTTCCGGGAAAATCGAAAATGTACACATTTTGGACCAATTTGTGCAGAGACAACAAAATTCTGCCTAGATAATTGAGGAACTGTATACTCTGAGCAATAACCTCTTCAGCATTGTGGAGATACAGAAGTGTATCATCTACATAATAAGAGATGCCATGCTCACTGACATGCAGTGGGATGCCCCTACCACACCCCTCAACCCACCCTTACTATACTAGCAAATGGTTCCACTGCCCGCGCAAACAGCATGAATGTTAGAGGACATTCCTGCCTTGTTCCTTTAAAGACTGTGAAAGGTTCAGATATGCAAAGAACTGGCCATCCCTTGGTATGGGCATCTGTGTTTAGCAATGTGACCCACTTATCCCACCTCTCATCCAGGTCCATGTGCTTCTTCACAGCATGCAAGTAGCCCATCCCATTGTATCAAATGGCTTTTGCAGATCTACTGAAAGGAGTACTGCATTTGAGTATTGTCCCATGGGTGTTTCCTTGATAATTCTAAAGCACCTTTTAATATTCAAAAACGTATTCCACTGATGTTTCAATCTGTTCTTGTCTATGTTCACTAAAGGTGGTCCACAAGGACTTTACTGATAATTTTATAATCCAAATTGAGCATGGAAAGGGGTCTATATGAGGACATGACAAGGGTCTCCCTCTCCGCTGTCGGTATGCACATGATCAGGGCCTCCCTAGTTGTGGCTGGCAGTGAGCCCCTCTCTAGCGCCTCCTGATATAGTTCCGCCACATGTGGCACAAGCAATGACTCCGATTGCTGATAAAATTCAGTGGGTAGTCTGCTTGTACCCAGTAAATCATCCCTTAGTAGGTTTTTAAAGCCATTTTAATTTGCGCCTCGGGTATAGGCCCACCCAACAGTTCCCTGACATCAGCTGGTAGGCGTAGCAATGTTCCCCTGCCCAAGAAGGCTTCAATCTCTTCCCCTGTGGTCCACTCGTGTCAACTGTACAGGTCCTCATGGTGGTGTGGGACTTTCCTGGTGTATGTCAAGCTGTGTGTGCACCACTGTCCCGTTCTGGATTCTGATTCTAGTGATGGGGGTTCCTGCCTTCTTATTGTATTATCCAGGCTAGTGTCCTGCCCACCCGACCACCCTCCACATGATTCACTGTTATATTTGCGTAGTGAGTAAGGGCGCACAGGTCCTCCAGGACACCAGCCTACTTCTCCATCCCTTCTAGGAGTGCAAATCTACTCTCTGGGGGTGTGGGCAAGTCTTTCCCCAGTTCCCTTCTCGGGTGACTTCTTAACTCAGCAGCTTGACTCAAGTAGTGACCTTGCACTACTTGAGTACTACTGAAAGAACTCTCATTCGGTGCTGATGTGGTCAGTAGCATCTACCTTAATCTGCAAATGCTCCTGTATTATCTCTTCAAGGGTTCTCTAAACATGGAGTCCTGCAGATACTGTGCTGGCAACCTTCATGTGGGTATTGAAGCCACCTCCATCTCACAGGTACCCATAAGAGGTTGTGATCGGATAATGTGCGCTCTAAGTATTCCACGTTTATAACTGCAACTTGCAGTCTATAGGAGCACATGATTTTGTCCAATCGGGGATGTAGATCATAGAATATTCCCTTCACCCATCATTTCTGACCCTCCAAGCGTCACCCAATCCACAAGTCTCTGCCCATGTCATAAACTCCTATGCTAGCTTAAGCATAAGCAAATGCACTAGTGGGGTGGATGAGTCCAAGTCCATTATCCATATTGGTTACACTGTTAGAATCTTCCCCCAGAATCCAGGGCAGTTGCATTGCCCCAGAGAGGAGAGGCGCTACAGAGGTTAAGAGCTGCATTTGTCATGTGTTGGGGGCATAGACTCAACCCAGCATTACCCGAATCCTATGTAATCACCCCCTCAGTTTCACATACTTACCTCCTCAACTATTTCTGTAGCGTCCACCTAAATTGGATCCTCGGGTTTATTCAGATCAGGGAGCCTCTGGCATAGGAGGAAAAGCCTGTGGCATACCCCTCTCCTTCCAACGTCCTTTTAATTTGGCTATTTCTTGACTCATAAACACATCTACTCCCGGCTTCTTGAGAAATGCTAAAACTTTGTATCTCTTGGTCAATGCTCTCATCCCTTTCATATTGCAGGTGCAAAATGTGTGTTTATTTATGTGTTGTACTATACCATTTGTGTGAGATTACAGATAATTCAGGTAGAGGGGGGTCTGTTATCCCTACTGGCCGGAGGCAGCTGTCGCCCGCAGGTGATCAAACCATGGCTGCCGTCTCTCCCTCACCATTCCTGAATGCAGGGGGACCTGATATGTAATTTCTGGACCAGGTGAATATAATAAAACTTTCCTCCAACTCCCACACACCATGTCATATTGGCAGCAGCCAACCGTCCAATAAACTAAACTGTAAAACGGAATCTAATTTGTGCTCTCATGTTTTATCTAACAATAGGATTATATGGGGGTAATATCCTCAGCGCACATTTCTCATCGTCCACCACCTGCCAAATCAATTCCTTGTATATCCTATTACTGAATCTAATTCCAGAGGGGTCAGTCATGTCTTACACCAGTACCAGGGGAATTCTCCTATGCGTACCTGACCTTGGCCGTCAACACAGTTCAGCGCTACATAGTGCTTCTATCTGGAAAAACGGCGTGATCACAAATTGTCTGAAGTCCTGGGTTAAACTTGGGTCTGGTCTGGGTCTCCTCCAAAACAGTGTCTGAGTCTGAGCTGCCTTCTGATGTTTCTGTTGAGTTCCCACTTTGTCCGTGTTGCGCCAGTTCTTGGAACGTGTTTGCAGTTTCCAACGCCGCCCTCCTCTCCAGCTCTGGTTGCCTTGAGGACGGTCCCTGAACACCAGAAGTGTTGCATCTCCTCTGCCTCCTGTGCTTAGAGGACAGGGGCTGAGGCCATGTTTAGTTGTCTGTGCCCGTCGGTCCCAGGTGCTAGGAGGTCCTCAAAGAATAAAGTGCAATCCTCAATTACCACCTTTATTCTGGCTGGAAATGTTAACATGTACTTCAGACCTAGGTAAGGCAGTTCCCTCTTTACTGCCAGGAATGACGCATGATTCCTTTGGTCTACCAACGTACATTCTGGAAATATGCCCACTTGAGTGTTCTCAACCCTGAAGTGTCCATGGTCTTGTGCTCACTGTCATATCAGGTTCCTGTCTCTATAGTGCCACCATAGGACATGCAGGGCTCCCACAAGGGGGACGCCTAGATGGCGCTCCATGCGCATGCTTCCAGGATTGCAATCATACCGGTCACTTCCACTCCTTCCGGCAGCCCACCACTCTACCATCCAGGGAGTCCACCCTTTCCATGAGAACTCACATTTGTTCCTGAAAAGTGTTCAACGAGGGTCTCGCCTGTCATAGTTTTTCTTCATGTCGTTTGACTGTATTGGTCAGTCGTTTGTGATCATCTCGCAAAATGCCGAAGTTGATTGTGATTTCGCCTGTTTTTGCCTCGAGAACCTCCCTGGAGGTGTTAATGGCCACAAGTATTTGGTCCAGTTTCTCAGCAGAACTCAAATCTTCCGTTCCAGATGAGTCCCTTATTACAATTGTGTCTTCTACATGTGGACGTATGTCATCAGGCCCTGATTGTAGGCTACCGCTCGTATCTTTCACGTATCTGCTCCTGCACTTTGTCACACTTCTCATCCACAGGAGGGGAAAGAAGAGCTGAGGGATTTACATTATGTGTCTCCCCTTACAGGTCGTCTGAGGGTTATCAGAGCAGGCAGTCTCCCCATTGTAAACACAAGGAGATGATGGACGGAGCGCTGAAACTTTTCAGAACCTCACCCCCAGTCACAGATCTGGGTTGAATCCATCATCATTCTTTAGCTCACTTCACCACCTCAGTTCTGTATTCTGTCCATCAATTGTTCTTTTTGCATTTGTCACCCCGAGTGGGACGGGTATGCCCAGACGTGGGTCCCGTGCTCTCCATGCCACTGGAGTCAAGCTATTCTGGCTGATGAGGGCTGAAAGCCCGAAACCGGTCCTAGGATGCTTGTCTCCAGTCCAGGGAGGACCTGGCCTGGCAGTTCGGGCTGGACTGTTCCCATTGGGCGCAGGGTCAAGACTGATTTGCATATGGCTGGGTCCAAACTGGAATGGCATGGTGAGCAAAAAAATGATGGATTTAGGCGCAGATCTCTGTACTGGGGTGAATGTATGACATTGTTCTGCATTCTGTCCATCAATTGTTCTTTTTGCATTTGTCACCCCGAGTGGGACGGGTATGCCCAGACGTGGGTCCCGTGCTCTCCATGCCACTGGAGTCAAGCTATTCTGGCTGATGAGGGCTGAAAGCCCGAAACCGGTCCTAGGATGCTTGTCTCCAGTCCAGGGAGGACCTGGCCTGGCAGTTCAGGCTGGAAAGTTCCCATTGGGCGCAGGGTCAAGACTGATTTGCATATGGCTGGGTCCAAACTGGAATGGCATGGTGAGCAAAAAAATGATGGATTTAGGCCCAGATCTCTGTACTGGGGTGAATGTATGACATTGTTCTGCATTCTGTCCATCAATTGTTCTTTTTGCATTTGTCACCCCGAGTGGGACGGGTATGCCCAGACGTGGGTCCCGTGCTCTCCATGCCACTGGAGTCAAGCTATTCTGGCTGATGAGGGCTGAAAGCCCGAAACCGGTCCTAGGATGCTTGTTTCCAGTCCAGGGAGGACCTGGCCTGGCAGTTCGGGCTGGACTGTTCCCATTGGGCGCAGGGTCAAGACTGATTTGCATATGGCTGGGTCCAAACTGGAATGGCATGGTGAGCAAAAAAATGATGGATTTAGGCCCAGATCTCTGTACTGGGGTGAATGTATGACATTGTTCTGCATTCTGTCCATCAATTGTTCTTTTTGCATTTGTCACCCCGAGTGGGACGGGTATGCCCAGACGTGGGTCCCGTGCTCTCCATGCCCCTGGAGTCAAGCTATTCTGGCTGATGAGGGCTGAAAGCACAAAACTGGTCCTAGGATGCTTGTTTCCAGTCCAGGGAGGACCTGGCCTGGCAGTTCGGGCTGGATTGTTCCCATTGGGCGCAGGGTCAAGACTGATTTGCGTATGGCTGGGTCCAAACTGGAATGGCATGGTGAGCAAAAAAATGATGGATTTAGGCCCAGATCTCTGTACTGGGGTGAATGTATGACATTGTTCTGCATTCTGTCCATCAATTGTTCTTTTTGCATTTGTCACCCCGAGTGTGACGGGTATGCCCAGACGTGGGTCCCGTGCTCTCCATGCCACTGGAGTCAAGCTATTCTGGCTGATGAGGGCTGAAAGCCCGAAACCGTTCCTAGGATGCTTGTTTCCAGTCCAGGGAGGACCTGGCCTGGCAGTTTGGGCTGAACTGTTCCCATTGGGCGCAGGGTCAAGACTAATTTGCATATGGCTGTGTCCAAACTGGAATGGCATGGTGAGCAAAAAAATGATGGATTTAGGCCCAGATCTCTGTACTGGGGTGAATGTATGACATTGTTCTGCATTCTGTCCATCAATTGTTCTTTTTGCATTAGTCTCCCCATTGTGCCATTGACCCATTGGTGTACCATCCTCAGGCACTGTGCTTGCGTTCTGAATGAGAGAAATGGGGGTGGGAGAACGAGGGATCTGCATCTATCCCTCGATGCCACTCTGCATTGCAATTCAGAAAGGCAAGAGTAGTTCTGCTGTAATTTACAACGCATTTGCCACCAAAGAACCCAGCCGCTCCTCTGCACTGTGGTATGATAACCTTTGAACTCACTGCACTGGTGTTCCTCTCCTGGAATATAGCTGTTGCACCTCTTCCCTGCAGTTTAAACCAGTTTAAGGTCCCTCTGTTTTTAGACTCCCTGTGATCAGTGTACACATGCGTAGAGTGGCACCACCCCCATCCCACCCTGAAAGTGGAAGCCTTTATGCATCTCTGGTGGTGTCATAGCAGGCAAGCGGGCTGAAACTCCACAGGTTCCCAAAAGGCCACCTCTGACTGGCTGTAGTTCCTCCAGCCCGCTGATTCAGGAGGTGCCCAGGCTCGCAGTGAAAGTATTGACTGCCTCGTAGGTGCAGACCAGCTCAATCACTTCTGAGTCGTGGCTGCCATCTTGAGTCCTGCATGGCCCAGGCCTACTTCAGCAGTATTTACCCTTGCACTTGGCTGCCGACAGCGGCAAGCAGCACCCCTCATGCAGAAATCCCCATGCAAGTCAGGGAGAGCGGATAATCTTGTATTATGTTATGAGGAGGGGTTGTGCTCAGCGGTTGGTTGGGATCTCGCTAATGCGCGGCCATGTTGCGTGCTGGTAGCTCTTCCCCAACAAATTGAGTAACTTTTGGCTGGTAATCTGAGAAGGTTTAAAGCTAGATCCCTTTCTCTGTAGTTCTTCTTCGGGCCATTGCACGATTGTCTTACACTAAATCCACAAATATATGGGCACAGCACTTGAAAACAACGTAATCAAAATTACAACAATTTCCTCTACCTCAGTATACCATTTTTCTGGTTCCTCTCTAAGCTTCGGAAAATTCTTTGTTACAGTTCAGGTGTGGAGCCGAATCCATGGGACATACACATAAGCCCATTCAGCTCTTCTCGCAAAAGGAACTCTCTTTCAACTGTCGCTTCACATTCAGAATCACTCACACTCAATACTCTTTTTGTCTTACTCTTCTGCGGCTTCCCAGACGTCTAACTACAATCATCTTTGCACTTTTTCACATTCTCCTAGTCTCTGATCAAATCAATACTTTCTGTAAGATTTGTTTTCAATGATACAATGCCCTCTTTTAGCAATTATTTTCCTGTACATTCCACAAATTTGCTTTTTCTTCAAATCCACATGAAACTCCTCAGCCTACATCTCAAGTCTTTCATATGCACGCGTAGCACACTCCCTTGCTTTCAAATTAAAGAACAAACATTTCTCCTTATTAAATTTTGCAATTTTATTCTTATAATTCACTATTTAGATTAAATTATCTTTAAGGTTCAATGTATTCATTTCCACAACTTTTGCTTTCCTTAAGTTGCAACCTCTAAGGTTGTTTCAGAATGCCCTCATATGCAGCACTTCCTCTGGAGGCAGAACTCCTCACTAATGATCAGTTTATTAGATTTGGCCATAAGGAGCACCCATTGCGGATTCAACCAAATTTTTACAATACACGTAATGAACCACAATGCAAATTCAAAGCAATGCACAATATTTACAAATCAAAGCAAATAAACCTTTGTCTGCCAACCTGACACAGGAAGAGAATGAAATGTACCACTGACAGGGATATAGTCCCTCACAATATTACCTACATATTAACTGAACTAGTCTTACCCAACCTGCATTCCTAAATGCTATGCTCATGCACAGAATAAAAGTCCACAATTCCTAATTAGAACTCATTCACAGCTATACTGTTAAAGATCTTATGAACTTCAACTTATAATTAATCTGTCACCACAAACATTATTCAGCAGACAACCTTATATTTTAGTCGAGTTCTCCATAAATCCAATACCTTTACATAAAACACATAAAATCATCAATAACGTCATCAAAATATGAACATACAAAGCATTACAGTGATACACATTGTATTTCAATAAATCACAGTTTTCGCTTCCCACAATCAAATACAACTCAACATGAACACGATCACCAAATAATATAACATATCACACATTGCATGAAATCTTGCCACAACATCTCACACCTCAAAAAACCTTATAAACACTCACCAAATCAACTCATTAGATGACATGCACAGGTACTCTGGCAATGATCCAAAAATCTCCCAAATTCTCCAACTTTCCGCCAAACAAAAAAATGAATTAGTCAGCTTAATTAGTGGTAATTAGCTTAATTAATTAACACATTTACCGTATTCTCCACCAAAAATAGGTTGACGTTCTAATTAACTAATTAAGATAGCCGATGCTCAAGATCGGGCCTGTCTGTCTATGAAAGACCTTGTGAGTCCTTGTAAGACTTTGACCCTCATTTACGGGGATTTGGCATAGGGCAGCGCAGTAAGTCACCTTGCTGCGCTGTCCTACACCAAACTGAAAGGACAGGAATGCACCATAATCATGCAATACAGTACATTCCTGTCCTTTCCCCCTGCACTGTCGCCATTTAGGCAGCCTAGCACCAATGCAGGCACCCTTGTACCATGGTGCAAGGGTCCCTGTGTTGTTGGCAGGATTGTTTTTGTGCAGGAAGAGGCACCTTCCTGCGCAAAAACAATCCTAAGAGGTGTTTTCCTCTTTCTATGTGTGCTGCAGATTGTAGCACACGTCGAAAGAGGAAAGAACAAGGAGAAATAAATATATTTCTCCTTGTTACCCCTCACCTTGGGAGGGCTTAAGGATTTGGCACTTCCCCAGGTTTACATAATCTTGTAAATCTGGGGCAGCATCAAAACCCATGGGTGTTGCGTGGGAAAACCCACCTATAAAATGCCTGCCGAGCGCAGAGTAAGGCAACACAGCGATTTGCGCTGCCTTGCCTTACTCCATATCTATGAGGCCATCCAAAGAAACGCATAGTGGCTTTGCGTGGCCTCATAGATATGAATTTGTAATTTGCGCCTCCGGAGCGTCAAAAAAAGTGCCGCTTCAGTGGCGCAAGGGGCTCGTAAATAAGCTCCTTATTCCAAGGCTAACAAACAAAGCTCTGTGAGACAGGATTCCAAGTTAAAACTTAATGGGGCATATTCTCAAGGACTCATCGCCGATTTAGCGGCACTTTTCCACCACGAAAGTGGCGATAGATTTATCGCCTTATTCACAAGCCTACGCTAACAGCCTACATCGTCAGTTTACCTGTGATAGCTGCCGCTAAAAACATCGCCAAGGCTGACAGCGACAACTAACGCTAATCATATGCAGAGTAGGCGTTCCCGTGCAAAAACTCACGATAACACCACTTCGCGATATTCTCAACGACCAGCCAGATCAGCGATGGGGTCCAAAAACAGGTGATAAGGCACGTTAGTAGCAGGGACTTAAGACCTGCTTTTTTCTGGTCTTAAGTAGGACGAAAACCTGCAGTAGAAAGGGAGCCCAGCCCAGAGGCACATCTGAAGACCAACAGATGCCATAGAGCTACTAATCATGCAGCTTGGAGACCCAAGAGGGCCACAACACCCACCGCCACCACCCCCACGACCACCCCCACCCCCAGGACCACCCCCCCCCCCCGGACTACCACCCCCCCGGACTACCACTGAGGCAGCGCAGAACAAGGCAGCGGACGTTCCGAAAATGCACCAGCCTCAGAGACTTAACGCCAGAGGATGCCATTGCCCACTACAGGCTCAAAAGGACAACCATCCTCCGTATCCTGACCCACATTGCCCACAGGCTGAGGGTACCAACACAGCGGACAACCAACATCCCTCCGCAGACAAAGCTGCTGGCTGTGCTGCACTTGTTGGCCTCTGGTACCTTCCAACCAACAACTGCCAGAGTCGGAGGAGTCTCACAGCCAGCCCTATCAAAGTTCCTCACACCTGTCTTGGATGCCATCATCAGCTTCATACCCCATCACCTTCACTTCCCCCACACTGCGCAGGAACAGCTGGAGACCAAGCAAGGCTTCTACGCCATAGCTGGCTTCCCGCACGTGTTGGGGGCAATTGACTGCACACATGTCCTACTTGTGCCCCCTGCCGACACAATTACAGCAACAGAAAGCACATGCATTCCATCAACGTGCAGGCAATAGTGGACCACCGGGGACTGTTCACCAATGTCGTCGCAAACTTCCCAGGCAGTGTGCATGATTCCTACATCTTCTGACAGTCCATCATCAACCAGCGCTTTCAGGATGGCACCTATGGAAATGGACTGCTCGTTGGTAAGTACCAACGGAACACACCACACACCTCAACTCCACAATCATACCACTTACAACTGTGGGAATGCACACGTAACAAAATCACATACAACATGCCAACCAATATGCCCACCTACCAGACACGACAACACAAGTAACTGTGGTAACAGGGGCCAGACATGTAGACAAACCATCCACAAAGGTATAGCCCCTCTGCCACACAATTGCAGAATGTGGGGAGAGGTGGGAACCAAGAATGTGCGAAGGCTGCAAGTGACCCATGAATAAGAATGTACACAATGCCAAGTGTGGCGGTGATGTGCTGGACAGTCTTGAGTATGCAGATCACAGACATGTCCATGTGGACATATACTGCTGGTGTTTGTAGTGTTGTGGACAGTGGACGCAACCATGTTACCTCAGGCAGTGGGGAAGACCTTGGACATGTAGCTATGTCGCCCCCCCCGTAAGCGTAAGCGTAGTGGGCTGGGCCGGTGTACGCCAGTCCAGCGTAGGAGTGTGAATAAATAGCCCGGGGCTCTGGGCGTGGTTCACCTCCAGGATGGCCACCAAAGTAACTACTGCGTGTGTCTCTGTGTCCGCCATATCCTGACCAAAGGACTACACACATGTGGCCGACCACCTTCAACGGCCAAATTTACACCGGCGACGAGGTGGCTACGTCACACGCCACCCGGCACACATCTTGTCATCGCCTGCAGGGGCGTGTCTGCCAGGGTGGCGCCCCTCACCCTGCCACGAGGTCTCCGCCGTGACCGGTCTTGCCTGCGCGATCCTGTGCACCTGCTGCCCCCCAGCCTGCTGGTCCCCAGACCCGTCCGGCGCCAGCGGTGATTGCCCGCCCCTGCGCACCCAGGCCTCACTGCTCACCTGCCGCCACCGGCATGTCTCCAAGAGGGCCCACCACGTGCCGGTGCAATCTTCAAGCCCGAGGCCCGCGAGCTTGGCAGCCTCCTCAGCCGATCGGTGGCTTCCGCGTAACAGGCCCCCAGCGCACCCTGCGGCACCGCACCGCGGAGTTCTGTGTGCTGACTGCTCCCTCCGGCCTATACTGCGGTCCAGCAGGTCTCAGACTAATTCTTTCCAGTCCGGACCTCCAGGCCTACTGCATCATCGCAGGCTGCACACCCGCTCAGCTTTTCAGGTGGGCCTACCTCAGTGCACCGCAAGTCACCGTCCAGCCTCCAGGCCTACTGCATCATCGCAGGCAGCACACCCGCTCAGCTCTTCAGGTGGGCCTACCTCAGTGCACCGCAAGTCACCGTCCAGCCTCCAGGCTCACTGCATCATCGCAGGCTGCACACCCGCTCAGCACTTCAGGTGGGCCTACCTCAGTGCACCGCAAGTCATCGCCACGTGGCGGTAGGCCCGTGCCGGACGCAGTGCCTCAGGTGCCACTACCTCTGTGCACCACAAGTCATCATCCCGTGGGGCTACCTCACAAGTCCGCCTCCAGCAGCCAACAGCATGTCCTCGGTAACGCCACTGGAGCCCTTCACAGTCATGGGGCCACCCCCATCCCAGGCAGGCCGCTGGAAAGCCTGGGTGGAACGTCTGGAGACGTACTCCGAAGCGCACGACATCCCAGCGCCGCGGCAGCGGCGCACGCGTAGGCGTGTGAGGAGTGTGAAGAAATGGCCCGGGGCTCTGGGCGTGGTTCAGTTCTGGGCTCTGGGCGTGGTTCAGTTCCGGGCTGGCCACAAAAGTAACTATGGCGTGTGTCTCTGTTGTAGTGTCGGCGCCACCCGGACCTTAATCGACAATGTTGCAATGTAGCATGCACCCGGAGGGCGGGCTCGCCCGAATGGATAAATAAAGGAGCGCAAGACCGCTCGGGGTCTTGGCTCATACATGCCAACTGTTGTGTGTGAATCTTCATTGCTGCAGCATAAGCCAAAGGCCTAGTCTCAATCAGCCAGGCCTGTACTCTACATCTGTGTCCGCCCTATCCTTACCATAGGCCTACACACACGTGGCCGCCCACCTTCAACGGCCAACATTACAGTGTTGTTGTCAGGCTTGCGGACATGCGCAGACAGGCATGACAATGGTGTGCCGTAGGAGTGCAAGTGATGCAACCGCGCAGCGCACACAAGTAAATAGGCTCGGGGGAGGGAGGAGCAGCTGTGAGGCTACGTAATACACATTGATCCCGCACATTTGCCAGAAGCAATACATGGCAAACATGAATCCCAAAGTCGCACAAATCACACACCACAAAACTTGTAAGTTTGCTAACACAGCATGCAGAACCACCAATTTACACCAATCTCACTTACCGCTCACAGGTGATCAAGGATATGCACTCTGCCTGTGGATGATGACACCCCTCTGATCCCTGAACACCCCGGCCCAGAGGCAGTATAATGTGGCCCACAAACGCACCAGGGGCATTGTTGAGCGCACATTTGGCATGTTAAAGTCACGTTTCAGGTGCCTGGACATCACAGGTGGAAGACTCCTGTACAGCCCAGAAATAGTGTGCAAGATGATCATTGCATGTTGTGTATTGCACAACATATGTGTACGCACCAATGCCCCATGGATCCAAGTGCCAGATGCACCGGACGATGATGAGGAAGATGAGGCAGGTGGACCACACCCCACTGCAGCAGGAATAGCCCGAAGGAACACAATCATTAACAATTTCTTCGCATGAGCACGTCACATCGTGACTGTACTTAGCAATCATGGAACAGTACAAAATGACCACATGAACAGCATGTGCAAATAAATTCATTGCAACACACATTCCCTGTGTGCATGTCAGTCCTCTGCATTAGCACATCACTCTGACAGTGTAAGTGCAACATTAAGTGCTAGCAATCTCACAAATAGCAAATAGATGGTGGGTATGTCACCTCTGTACAGAGAGACTGTTTAGGGTGTCACGTATTCGAAATGCCATATCAGGGTGTCAAATGTAGTACGTAATCCCACTCATCAGCGTATCACATGTGTACAAAAACATGACATGAAGGCTGTCATTGGTGTTCATAAAAAGACAACAGGGTGTCATTTGGGATCAAATATGACATTTCGGGTGTCTTTTGGGGTCAAATATGAAATTGCGGGTGTCTTTTGGGGTCAAATATGAAATTGCGGGTGTCTTTTGGGGTCAAATATGAAATTGTAGGTGTCATTTGGGGTCAAATATGAACCACTCTGATGCAGGGATGCACCCTGTGACTCAAGTCCCACAACATGTGTGTTGGACTTGGCCCTTTTTGGCAGGTTCACCCCTAAACTTTTTGCCTTGTATTTTAGTAGTTTTAAGTCTCTGGGCACTTTAGCACTGTGGTCCAGTGTAAAGTGCGTGCGCGCTGAGTGCGTGTGGTGAGAGTGTCCTGCCCTCCCATAGGAATGCATGGGGGATATGTGTGTCCATGGTAATTCATGGTGTGAGAGGAGTGCAGGGGCGAGTTTAGTATGTGCGAACTCGTGAGAATAAATGCTGCGCTGTGGTGTGCGCAGATTTATTATAACTAGTGTAGAAATGCCACTTCTAGAAGTTGGCATTTCTGTGTGCTCTGTGTCTGCCTGCCTGATGTGAATTGCATGTCTGGCTTGTGAGTGACAGGGGCTGGGAGGTGTGTGTGGCTCCAGGAGGGGCAGGGTGAGTCAGCGCAGGGCTGAATGGAGAGATCTCCATGTAGATGGGTGGGAGGAGTTGCACCTGGGACCTGAATAGGACTGTGCCTTCCCTCCACAATGCTGGCTCCACCCCCTGTGGTGCGTCTGATGTCCCTAGCCTGTCCTGTGAAAGGAGAGAGGAGCTGAGCAAAACAAAGTGCTCCAAAGCTCCCCCAAACCAGTTGTGTCTGGTTTTTCCCCAGCCCTGTGCTGTGTCACAAAGGGATTTTGGTGTATAAAAGAAGGGGCTGTGACCCCATGAAAAGGTTCTCCTTGCTTGTGGATCCTGATTCCTGCAGGGCGTGCTGCTGTTGGGGCCCAGGAGGACTCGCCAGGAGGGCTGCCTCCCTGGGCCCAGCTATGCCCTGGAACCCTTTTGCTTAATTTCTGTTAGCCCTGGGCCCTGCCTTGCCCTTGATGCCTGGAAGACCTCTGGGACCTTTAGCTTTATTTTATCCAGGGCTTTTAGGCAACCTTTCTAGCACCAGCGCTGCCTTGTGATTTGCCCAGCTGATGGAGAGCGTGGGCTTCGCGGCGCCGAGCTGCCTTTCGCCATGAGGGAATCCCCAGCGTAGGGATTCCCCGAGATTGCTGGCCTTACGGGTGCCCACCCCGCTTATTTTCGGATTTTCGTGCGCAGGTGCCCACCCTGCGACTTCGTTTTATTTTATAAGTAACGCGGGTGCCCACCCCGCGTATTTGAGTCTATTGCAAGTGCCCACCCCGCCTGGCCGCCGTGCGAGTTTTTATTTAAACTGCGCGGGTGCCTACCCCGCGACTTTGCCCCAAAGAGAAGAATCACCGCCGCGGCCCATGCGGCCAAACCGGAAGTCAGGCACCTCCTGCCCGTGACGTGGGCGGGGCCTGAAATCCGGCCGGGAGAGAAGGAGGCAGCCTGGAGCCTTGCTGGCTCCATACCAAAGTCCCGGTCCCGAGATGGGGGACCGGGTGAAGTGTGGCGCCTGGTGACGCGGGGCTCCCATGAATGGAGAGAGCCCCGCAAGCGCTGCAGCCTGCTTCCCGCGGAAGGGGGGGTGCGAGGCACGTCGCCGGTGCCTGCCCCCGCCACGTTCAACGAGAAGAGCCGAAGCCAGTCCCGCAGGAGCGGAGTCCCCAGAGAGCAGCCCGGTGAGTCGAGAAGGGCTGGGGGGCTCCGTGGGTGCTATTGTTGGTGCCTGATTAAGGCACAGTGCCAAGTGCAACATTACGAGCGGCCCCGTCTGGCAGTGGCTCGCTCCCACGGTCGGGGGCATAATTGTTTTAGAGCCCCGTGTGGCTCCAACGTGGCGCATAGTTGGTCTCAGAGCCCAGATGGCTCTAACAAGGGGCATAGTTTGTTTTAGAGCCTGCGTGGCTCCTACGATAGCATAATTATCCTAAAAGGGCCCATGCTGTTCCCCTTTTGCCATGATCCCAGCTGCCCCGCTTGCGAGAGGGCAGCTGCAACGTTTTGGGCATAATTGCTAGCAGGGCACAGTCGGTGCCAGTGGCCCACATCTTTATTTTACAGCTGCGCAGCACTTAGTGCCAGCTGCAGCATTTAGGCCACAGTTCTTTGGGGGCATTAGGGTACTTGAGATAGGAGTGAGATGCACTCCTTGGCCCCTGACTTTCCCAGCTGCCCAGCAAGTAGTGGGCAGCTGCTACGTTTAGGTTTGCGCAGTGCGCACCTTGGACTTTCCGCTGCTTTGGCAGCGCGCCCTGACTTTGGGACATAGGGTATTTGAGCCCCTTCTTGAGATGGCCAGTTGGCCAGGGGGACTGTTAGGTTTGTAGGGTGCCAGGCCCTAATGTGATTTATACCTCTGCAATGGTTCTTTCTACTGTGAGGTTATTACTTCCTAATGCGTTTAGGTTGTGAGTTATTTTCCCCTGAGATTATTTCCTAATGTGATTTATACTTAGGATGTTATTGTCTAATGCGTTTAGACTGGAGAGATAATTGCATAATGTGTTTATGCTGGTGAGGTTGGCGCATGAGGTTTTGCGCCTAATGTGATGCTGTGCATAATGTGGTTTATGTTACAGGCTGATGCTAAGTACAGTGGTTGCCAGTGATTACTGGTTGTACGTTTCTGATATGTCCTACATTTATTATGTGTTCTACATCTATTACCTTTTACTAAGTGATGGTTCTGACAGTGGTCCACGTGGCCCTGTCATGTGTAAATAATCCCTTGTAAATATGACCTAGTGCCAGGTGGTACGATGTATATTATGTGAGTACTATTCTAATGTGTTTTCTGATAATACAAAGGCTATTTTTATATATAACCTTGTGTGGAGTTCCTTCTTGTGGTGTGCCTGGTATGTTGTTGCTGTGTGCGTGCGCAAACGCTTTACACATTGCCTCCGGGATAAGCCTGACTGCTCATGCCAAGCTACCAAGGGGGTGAGCAGGGGTTATCTTTGGCGTGTAACTCCCTTGCCCTGACTAGAGTGGTGGTTTCTGCTTGGCTTTGGCGCAAGCCTTAGCCAACCAGAAATCCCATTTCTAACATTGGTGGCAGCGGTGGGGATTTGGACTTGCGTTTGCGCAGTACCACAGCGACAACTGGCTGCACTACAAAACTCTGCATTTTAGATAGTCACATGGAAAGGGATTATTGTTTCTGAGTTTGTTTTAAGTGTCATTTCTTTTTGAAATGTGTTTCTTGTGCACTATGAGTTGGGTGTCCTGCCAAGGACAGAAATCAGAGAATCTGGAGGAGAGACTGCCCTTGAGCCATTGCGCTGGTTCTTGGGTTGGCCTACAGTGGGGACTTAATTGGTATGGAGTCACTAGCTCGGGAGGGTAGATTATCCCCTAAGTGCAGTGTGAGTTTTCTGGATTCACCAGTAAGGGTGGGATCCAGTGGTGGCAGCGAAGTGTGTGTCCAGTGCATGAAGTCCCCGTCCCGTTCCCAGAGTATGGTACCTGGTGCTCAGTAAGAGGGGTGCAGGTTGAGATTCAGGGACAGTAAGGAACTGTCTCACCGGTCTGGAGGGGGTGTGTGTGGATGAGTGATGCGCTGCTGGACGCTGGGGTGAGTTCTCTGAAATAAGGAGCTTGCTGAATAATTGAGTGTGAGTTCTCTGAAATAAGGAACTTGCATGGGGGAGTAACCTTGAGGGATGGTGCAGGTGTCTCCTAACCCGCGTGGCGGAGATGGTTCAAATGAACCCAACTAGGAACCGTTATATTGAGGAGGTTGGGAACCTAGTCTGTCCTGTTGGACTGTTCTGTATGGGGGACCTCCCCGTGGTAGAGGATCTGAAGAAGCATTGGGGAGTGAGTCCAATAAGAGTGGCTCGGGTATCTTCCGGTCCTGTGTGGTGGAAGAGGTTCAGTGTAGCCCAGCTAGGTCCCAGTGTAGCGGGAGGGGTGTAGGGGCTCACGTCCTGTCTCAGAGGAGAAGGAGTGAGTGCGCCCGAAACCCAGTCCCAGGGCCTAGATGGTTTCTTCAGGGAACACCAGGTTGGGGGCCTAGGCTGTACTTGTAGGCCATTTGAGGAGGATCTTCTAGTCTTTAGAGGACGTGGAGCGTCTGTAACCAGAGCTCCAGCAGTCCTGGTGCTAGGCAGCACCGCTCCTAAGTGGAGGGTGCAGAAGTCCTGATTGAGGGGTGAGAGGGGGAGAGGTTCCCCAGTGGAAAAACCAGTGGGTCCAGAAGGGGCCATGGGGACACCACTTCTGCCCTGGGTTTGTGCCCGGCAGACTGTCACACGACACATTAGTTATGTGTCACCCTTGGGGGGGCATGCGTGCTCCCCGTGAAGTCCTGGTTCGCCGGGCATCTGACCAAAGGGTAGCGTCCCTGGGTTGGGGAGCCAGGTTCAGGTGTTTGCCTGTCCTGGACAGCAGGGCGACTGTAATCAGTGCCCTGAACAATGTAGCTTCTAGGGGTACCACTCCAGTTGGGAGGGTACACTGCTCTGGAAGGGGGTGCAGAGGGAGGGCGTCCTCGCCTCTGACCCTGGTGCGCATCGCCGGAGAAAAGGATCGCATGCGCTGCCGCTGTCGTCGCATCACTGAATAAGGATGTCGCCGCTGACGCTTCGTATTCTCGAAACCGGTACCTCACCTGAGTGTGAGGAACAAACGCACCAAACTTCCTTGCGACCCTTTTTGCGTTACAGATCCCAGGGTGGTAGACCAGTTGCGGGAGAGAGGTCCTGAACTGGTGGGAGAGTTGTGTTCTGGTGGGTGCTTCTCCTGGGGGAGTGCAGAACCCCAGAAGTAGAGGTAGGGTGAGGAGAAGCTTTGCCCGTGATCTCTGGTCAGCCTGAGGGTGCGGACCCTAGGTTGAAGGATCAAGTGGTAGTTTGGAACTACACTGAGAGGGAGAGTGGAGAATGGCTATTGTATGCCAGGGGTTACTGCCCCCCACTCTGTGGATTGGCAAGGACCAGTGGCATCTGGGTGGCCTAGGGCCTGGTCCTGGCCATGGACAACTAAGGAGTACCAGTGGGGTAGCCTAGTTGGTCCTGAGTTTTTTTTTCTTAGATGGATTCCATGGGTTCCAATTGGCGTAGAACCGGAGGGTGTCCCTGCAGTGCGGGCCCGCGTCCGTGTTCTATCGCCCCAAGCAGGGAAGCCCATCACAGTGGTGATTGGTCTGCCCTGCGTTTTGGCTGGAAGGGGGTTGTGTTGGACTTGGCCCTTTTTGGCAGGTTCACCCCTAAACCTTTTGCCTTGTATTTTAGTAGTTTTAAGTCTCTGGGCACTTTAGCACTGTGGTCCAGTGTAAAGTATGCGCACGCTGAGTGCGTGTGGTGAGAGTGTCCTTCCCTCCCATAGGAATGCATGGGGGATATGTGTGTCCATGGTAATTCCTGGTGTGAGAGGAGTGCAGGGGCGAGTTTAGTATGTGCGAACTCGTGAGAATAAATGCTGCGCAGTGGTGTGCGCAGATTTATTATAACTAGTGTAGAAATGACACTTCTAGAAGTTGGCATTTCTGTGTGCTCTGTGTCTGCCTGCCTGATGTGAATTGCATGTCTGGCTTGTGAGTGACAGGGGCTGGGAGGTGTGTGTGGCTCCAGGAGGGGCAGGGTGAGTCAGCGCAGGGCTGAATGGAGAGATCTCCATGTAGATGGGTGGGAGGAGTTGCACCTGGGACCTGAATAGGACTGTGCCTTCCCTCCACAATGCTGGCTCCACGCCCTGTGGTGCGTCTGATGTCCCTAGCCTGTCCTGTGAAAGGAGAGAGGAGCTGAGCAAAACAAAGTGCTCCAAAGCTCCCCCAAACCAGTTGCGTCTGGTTTTTCCCCAGCCCTGTGCTGTGTCACAAAGGGATTTTGGTGTATAAAAGAAGGGGCTGTGACCCCATGAAAAGGTTCTTCTTGCTTGTGGATCCTGATTCCTGCAGGGCGTGCTGCTGCTGGGGCCCAGGAGGACTTGCCAGGAGGGCTGCCTCCCTGGGCCCAGCTATGCCCTGGAACCCTTTTGCTTAATTTCTGTTAGCCCTGGGCCCTGCCTTGCCCTTGATGCCTGGAAGACCTCTGGGACCTTTAGCTTTATTTTATCCAGGGTTTTTAGGCAACCTTTCTAGCACCAGCGCTGCCTTGTGATTTGCCCAGCTGATGGAGAGCGTGGGCTTCGTGGCGCCGAGCTGCCTTTCGCCATGAGGGAATCCCCAGCGTAGGGATTCCCCCGAGATTGCTGGCCTTACGGGTGCCCACCCCGCTTATTTTCGGATTTTAGTGCGCAGGTGCCCACCCTGCGACTTCGTTTTATTTTATAAGTAACGCGGGTGCCCACCCCGCGTATTTGAGTCTATTGCGGGTGCCCACCCCACCTGGCCGACGTGCAAGTTTTTATTTAAACTGCGCCGGTGCCTACCCCGCGACTTTGCCCCAAAGAGAAGAATCACCGCCGCGGCCCGTGCGGCCAAACCGGAAGTCAGGCACCTCCTGCCCGTGACGTGGGCGGGGCCTGAAATCCGGCCGGGAGAGAAGGAGGCAGCCTGGAGCCTTGCTGGCTCCATACCGAAGTCCCGGTCCCGAGATGGGGGACTGGGTGAAGTGTGGGGCCTGGTGACACGGGGCTCTCATGAATGGAGAGAGCCCCGCAAGCGCCGCAGCCTGTTTCCCGCGGAAGGGGGGGTGCGAGGCACGTCGCCGGTGCCTGCCCCCGCCGCGTTCAACGAGAAGAGCCGAAGCCAGTCCCGCAGGAGCGGAGTCCCCAGAGAGCAGCCTGGTGAGTCGAGAAGGGCTGGGGGGCTCCGTGGGTGCTATTGTTGGTGCCTGATTAAGGCACAGTGCCAAGTGCAACATTACGAGCGGCCCCGTCTGGCAGTGGGTCGCTCCCACGGTCGGGGGCATAATTATTTTAGAGCCCCGTGTGGCTCCAACGTGGCGCATAGTTGGTCTCAGAGCCCAGATGGCTCTAACAAGGGGCATAGTTTGTTTTAGAGCCTGCGTGGCTCCTACGATAGCATAATTATCCTAAAAGGGCCCATGCTGTTCCCCTTTTGCCATGATCCCAGCTGCCCCGCTTGCGAGAGGGCAGCTGCAACATTTTGGGCATAATTGCTAGCAGGGCACAGTCGGTGCCAGTGGCCCACATCTTTATTTTACAGCTGCGCAGCACTTAGTGCCAGCTGCAGCGTTTAGGCCACAGTTCTTTGGGGGCATTAGGGTACTTGAGATAGGAGTGAGATGCACTCCTTGGCCCCTGACTTTCCCAGCTGCCCAGCAAGTAGTGGGCAGCTGCTACGTTTAGGTTTGCGCAGTGCGCACCTTGGACTTTCCGCTGCTTTGGCAGCGCGCCCTGACTTTGGGACATAGGGCATTTGAGCCCCTTCTTGAGATGGCCAGTTGGCCAGGGGGACTGTTAGGTTTGTAGGGCGCCAGGCCCTAATGTGATTTATACCTCTGCGATGGTTCTTTCTACTGTGAGGTTATTACTTCCTAATGCGTTTAGGTTGTGAGTTATTTTCCCCTGAGATTATTTTCTAATGTGATTTATACTTAGGATGTTATTGTCTAATGCGTTTAGACTGGAGAGATAATTGCATAATGTGTTTATGCTGGTGAGGTTGGCGCATGAAGTTTTGCGCCTAATGTGATGCTGTGCATAATGTGGTTTATGTTACAGGCTGATGCTAAGTACAGTGGTTGCCAGTGATTACTGGTTGTACGTTTCTGATATGTCCTACATTTATTATGTGTTCTACATCTATTACCTTTTACTAAGTGATGGTTCTGACAGTGGTCCACGTGGCCCTGTCATGTGTAAATAATCCCTTGTAAATATGACCTAGTGCCAGGTGGCACGATTTATATTATGTGAGTACTATTCTAATGTGTTTTCTGATAATACAAAGGCTATTTTTATATATAACCTTGTGTGGAGTTCCTTCTTGTGGTGTGCCTGGTATGTTGTTGCTGTGTGCGTGCGCAAACGCTTTACACATTGCCTCCGGGATAAGCCTGACTGCTCGTGCCAAGCTACCAAGGGGGTGAGCAGGGGTTATCTTTGGCGTGTAACTCCCTTGCCCTGACTAGAGTGGTGGTTTCTGCTTGGCTTTGGCGCAATCCTTAGCCAACCAGAAATCCCATTTCTAACAATGAGCAACATGGACGTAAGGGGGATGGGGGCACAGTGAACACCTCAGCAACATGGGAGATGCACACCAGCCAAAAAGCCAAGAGGAATACCTTGCGTGGAACACACCAAGGTGTCCCCAAGACATATGTGCCATGTACAGATCACATGTGTACATGGACGTCATCCATCAATAGTAGTGAACAGTGTCAGATAATAGGTGCAAGGTTAGAAGTCACGCGCCTCCTCACAGCTACCTGTACCCATCACTGTCAGACTGCAGCAAAACACCACTGCTACATCAGAGCATGCAAAATTGACCGTGAGGGCATGTACATGGCTGGTAAGGGTTCAACCATACCGGAAGGCGAAGCAGTGACACCCCCCCCCCCAAAATCCACATCACATTTCCAGAATGCAAGCAGATGACAAACTAACATTAGGGATGAAAGCTCCTTTGTCTGAACTAGAAGGCGGTAGCACATCTGCACCTCCGACCTTGGAATGCATGCGCACGGCACCCCCTGAGAGATACCATAGCAGCTGATGATGACTCACACACTACGCACAGCGCTAACCAAAGACCAACGTATACACACCCCACACACAGAAGTCCTTGCTCGCAGTTCTCTTGCATGGAATGACCTTCACACTTACGCACAGACCATCCCAGGAGTCCAACCGCTGCACACTCAGACAAATCATTGCTCCGAGCTGCGGCATCCACATAACTTTGACTTTGATTTTTTTACACACAGCCCTATTTCCTACATTGACGTGGGGGTAAGTTGGGAAATTGCGAGATTGTTGTTTAGGAGCAATGAGGCCACAGCTAGTTCACACATTCCCAGTCATCTCACTGCCTATCTGGGTCACGGTCAAACATGCGCATTGATATCAGTTCCCAGGAAGTACCTTTTTTTGGAATCACTGCCCCTACATTCATCCATACTTTCATACGTGCTTGATCATAGACATGACACATCTGTGTGAATTAGAATGTTGTAATCACATTCGGTGGAGTGTTGAAGCTGGACCAGTACATGGCCATGCAAACACCAATTTACATTTTTGCCCCGCGGAGGGCCAGCCAGCCTTTAGGGATTGACAAGTTCATCGGAGGAGAAAGAGTTCAGTCCGCAGTCTGATTGCTGTGTCATTGGTAACCAAACCAAATATGGCAGTCCATGTCGAGGGCCAAGGTGAATGTCGCAGAGTCTATCGGGGGACAGTGGAAGGTGTTATTCCAGGGCATGATGCAGAGGGCAGAACCAAGCTGAAACAGGCCATATGGCGGAGATGAATGCTACCGCTTCCTTCTTACCACAAAGGCAGAATCATCCACATCATCATCCTCTGATGTGTGATGTGCCTCACATGTGGGTGGTGGTGTTTTGTCTGCAGCACTGTGTGGCACTGACACATCAGGGGCCGGAGGTGGAATGTCTGCCACACTGTGTGGCAGTGGCACATCAGGGGCCGGAGGTGGATTGTCTGCCGCACTGTGAGACACTGACACATCAGGGGGCGGAGATGTGGATGGAGTAGTAGCAGCAGCATTCATCTGCGCCAGGCCTTGTGGCAGCAATGCCATGATGAGGATCTGCAGGACATGGAAGATCCCAGCTACATCTCGCTGGTGTGCAGCCGTGGCAGCCATTCTTTCCGCCTGCATCCGCTCCATGTTCTCCATGATCCTCCGCATGTGTCCCAACTCCCGGCTGACATCGCTGGAGCCACTCTGACTAGACAGTTGTTCTTGTCTCAGAGTCATGACTCCAGCGATGTCAGCCATGGCTTGTTGGAGACCATGGAGCGGACTGTGGGTGTCCGTTAGGGACTGTAAGTGGTCCCTGATGGGACTGAGGGGCATATTAACAAGGCGGCGTTAATGAATTATCGCCGCTTTAGCGTCTGTTTTCGGACGAAAAGCGGCGATAATTTTATCGCCGAATTAACAAGGACACGCTAGCGCGTGATTCCTGACTTAGCGTCCGTTTTCTGCACGCCTCCCATCGCATCGCTAATGAGATGCAAAGGGGGCGTGCCTGTGAAAACAACAGGGGGAAATATCGCTAACCCAGGTATCGCCATATTAGCAACGTGGGTTAGCGATATTTTAAATCGCGTTAAGTATGCCTTAACGCAGGAATTTAACGTCTGCTAAATTCCTGACTAAGGCATACCTAACATGGGGGGTGGATTGTGTGGCTAAGACCACAGGCCCTATCACCAAGGATATCGCTCGTTTTCCATGGGACATCGCTGGAAAACCAGCGATGTTCCATGGAAAACATCGCTATCACTGGAAAATTATCGCCTTTGCGCTAAGCGTTGTTAATACAGCGCTAGCATGGCGATAATTTCCAGCGATAGCCGGCGATAGGATTCCTCACGCTAAGCAGCCGTTGTTAATATGCCCCTTAGACACCCACGTATGGCAACTAGTTTGGCTGCCATGAGGTCGAACCCCACCCGCACCTGATCAGCCATCTCCTTCTGGCCCTCTAACACACGGCGTTGGAATGCCATGTGTTGGTCGTGGGGTTCCTGGGAGATAGCCGTGGTGGTGGGTGCTTCCTGCTGTGTGGTCTGTGCAGGGGGTGGGGTCTCCTCGATGCAGCTGGGCTGCCCTGCTCTTGGGGGTGGGGTGCTGAGGGTGTCCATGAGCCGTTGGAGGGCGTCGGTGTCGATGGTGTGGAGGTCCTCTTCATCATGTGAAGAGATGTACGGTCTGCTCTGCAGGAGGTGTTGATTCTCCCTCTGCAATGTAAAGGGGAGATGCAGTTTAACAGTGTGTTCCATGTATGTTCACGCATTGGACAAGTTTACAAACAGACTGCATGACAATGTACATTGTGACTGTTTGGGAGGAGATGCCTATTTGATGCGGGACAGTGGACATTTCTACACCATCAGGGATGTGGGGTTGTACTTGTACATTATCATCTCAGAGTTTCCTGCTATGCCAAATGTGATTGGCCAGTTTCTACACACAAGCGGCAGCAGTTGTGTCCTCTGTTCTGTTGTGAAAGTGTTGCAGTTTGTACCACATTGTTGTCAATGTTGATGTGCTCTGATTCTTATGTGTGTGTGCTGCATTGTGTGAGAGTCGCCCCTGCAGCTCTGATTTTGCTGGCCCTTATCCCTTTCAGGCGGTGTGCCTTTTACTTCTGTGCTTATACAGTGCTGAGATGTTGCAGACTTGGGTAAATTGGGCTCTTGGTGGGAGTTGGGACTCTTGTGCATGGTTTGTCCGCAGATGTCTTGTTGACGTCAGGGGTTGTTTGTGCACGTGGATGTGTCAGAGTGTGACCTGCTCCTTTACGGATGTGGTCCACACTCAGCCACCTCAGTGTCGTGGCGTGCACCATGTCATGATGATTGGACTGCAGCCATGCTAATCGTCATGCAGTGTCACTTGCATTGTCAGTGTGGCTCACGGACCCGCAGCTTTGCTGGGTTCAGCACATGTGCATGGGTTTGTTGTGAGATTAGTGATGTGTGGGGAGGGCCCCCTTTGGGCACATTGTCGACGGGGGCCTACTTGCTGTTTCTATGTGTGCTGCAGTATGTCAAGGAGATCAGGGACATGATCCAGAGTCATTGTGGGTGTGCACTGTGCTATACTTAATTGTGCATGTGTGCCATTGTGCCCATCTCCCCCCGTCCCCCCAGTCCCTGGTCGTTACTCACCCTGTTGCTGTTGGGTCAGGTCATGTTGAGCAGTGTCCGGTCCCCCAACTCCTGCCACCGTCTCCCCACTGATGACTGTGGACACCATTTCCTCCATCTCATCCAGCTCCTGCTGTGGCGCTGGACTCCCACCTCCAGTCTGCATTGCAGCTTTCCGGTTGTTAGCGAGTTTCAGCTTGGTTTTGCGCTTCACATCATTCCAGCGCTTCTTGCAGTCGTCCACTTCCCTTCTCTTCACTCAGACTGCATTCACCTTGGCCAAGATGGACTGCCATATTGCATTTTTAGTTGCCAATGACACAGTGGAGGTGATGAACAGTTGTTGGTGGTGTTCTATCACCTCCGTAATCAGGATCTTGTTTTCCTGCGGACTGAATCGCGGGTTCCTCTTCTTCTTCTCCTTGCCCCTCTCCTTCCCCGAGGTCCCTGGCTGGTCCTCCGGGGGGTTTGTGGGGTTCTGGTTGGCCTCTGTAGTTGCTCCAGCTTCCTCCATGGTGCTTCTCAGTTATTTTTATTTATTTTTTTTGCAGCTTTTATGGTGGTTTTTCCCGCCTGACGTGGGAATAGCAAGCCTGGCGCTGCTTATCGCTGATATTTTTATCGCTGTTGGGCCCATCGCCACTTTTTTCACGTTCGGGTTTCCTTTTTTATCGGCGTCCCAGTAATTTTAACGCGGACATTTGACGCATTATCGGGAAACTATCGCCTGTTGCCGGCGTGTTGGGAATACGCCATTAACATGGCGTTAGTTTCCCGCGATAGACGGCGTTATGTAAAATTGTGTTAACCTAGTTTGGCGATAATTATCGCCCGTTCTTGAGAATATCCTCCATTGGGTTTATTCTAAAATACAATCATTACAGAAAGCAAAAGTTAATCATGAATTATCTCTAATCAAATACCCAAAATCATATTCTGTGATAGGACTAACATATGGTCCTTTCTGAAGAAAATCAGAAAGCCAAAAGCCAGCACAAACCGTGGAGCAAATAAACATACTGACAAGGCCTGCTCAGTTACAAAGTCCAAAAACAACTGGCTACCTTCCAAAATATAGCAGTTTTATATGGTTTAAGGATATAGAAGCCGCCCGCATGATGTTTCTTTTTATGGTATGACAGGGTTGGACAAGCAATGCGACATGACATGGATCAATCAATATTCTAGTAAATTAGATACTTCCAGAGACATCTACTTCCTACTGCATGTTATTGTTTAGCTTATGCATAACTAAACAAGGAAATAAATTGTCATGTTTATATAACACAGCAATACTATAGTCTGTTCAGCTCAGGAAGGGCAACACAAAGAGATGCAGCAAGAAACCTTGAAAAGTTACAGAATACTGGAACATCCTGGACATTGCTTCCTTGACAGAACACAAAATATGTAGTTGCAGATGAAACTCCTTTTTCGATGATTTTACTGAAATGGAAAAACACACAAGTATACAGGGAGAAAGGTTTTGCTCCGGTAAAATAAACGTACAAATGCAAACAGTCGCCAATGCACTTGTCAGGCTACCTGAACCATGACTTAATTAGGCATTATTTCTAATTAGTAAAACTCTCCCATGTATTGATTGCCTCCCCAGCACCGGTTAATGATCAACAACACACACTTTCCTTCTCCTTCCTGTGATACAGAAGAAATAAACACTATTAAAATGTTTTAAAGTAGCGGCTCTTAAGCTTTTGACTTTCATGTACCCCCAACAAATCACTACTGGAGGCTGGGGACCACCCTCCTAAGCAATTTCTACAATTTAAACCTCAAAACACTACACAAAAACGCATAATCATCAAATAGATAAACAAATTATGGAAATTATTCAATTCACAGCCAAAAAAACATGTCAATCAAAATCAAAAGGAAAAGTTGGAACTTTTCAAAATCTAGTTTTATTTCTAAAATATGAAGTGATATGCTAGACTTTAGCATTCATTTAGTCTTTTATTGCTGCTATGGCTTGCTCTCTTTTTGTCAGCTCATACTATTTCTGCTTCAATTAAATCCAGTAGTAGTCCACACTAGGTTCCATTTGGCGTTTTTGTGCTGCTCCTACAAATCAAAATAATGATACTAGCTTAATTTTCAGCTTCCAATTTCAAATTTCATCACATATACAGAACATTTTAAAACTTAAAATTTTGCCTTTATGTGTATATCTACTTTATTAAACAGCTTTAATAATTAATTTTATGAACTACCGAGGACCACAGGAATAGGCATTGCAGACTGCGAGGGGTCCGTGGACCACAGGTCAAGAATCACTGTTCCAAAGCTTAGAATTGTCTAGCCTTTTTGTTTAGGTATTGTTTGTAACTGGAATCTGCATAGATTTAGTTATCGATCCATTAAAATCTTTAGGTATGGGTTTTCTCTTATGAGTAATGTTTATGATCATTTTAACAATGGGCTCTGCTCTTCTTTAAAATAATACTTTCGCACTGGTCCATCTACAGCACTAGTTTTCTTCCACTTTATTGTTGTAAAAACGTTTTCAACCAGGCTATGATTTTCAACGTTTGTTGGTCATGTCTCTTAGGGGCATATTAGCAAGGGCGGTATCGCCGCTTTAGCGGCACTTTTTGCCGCTAAAGCGGCGATATTACTATCGCCCTATTAGCAAGCTGTCGCTAACAGCTGTTAGCGACAGCTTTATGGCGAAAGCGACCGTTTTGGTGCCGCTTTGCATGTCAGCGATATTTATTGCTAATGACATGCAAAGTGGGCGTTCCTCCACACAACTCCTTGGCAAACACTCGCTAACACAGCTTCGGAATATTAGCAAGGCTGCACAAGACCCGCGATGCGAGCTTGAAAGCCGCGCTAAGCCCCCTTTATCGCAGGTTTTTAACACCTGCTAAAAATACAACTTAGCCATCTTTAACATGGGAGGTGGATTGCATGGCTGAGTCCATGCCGGCCTATCGGCAAGGTTTGCAGTATCGCAGGGAAATCATCGCTTGTTTTCCCGCGATACAGCATGTTATCACGGCTATCGCTGGATTTAATATCGCCTTGGAGATACGCGTTGCTAATAACGCGCTATCTCGGCGATAAAATCCAGCGATATCTGGCGATAAAAAAATGAGCGCTAAGCGCGCTTTGCGATATTTATCGCAAAGCGTTGCTAATATGCCCCTTAGCTTTTTGTGGGCCAGTGCACTAAAGTATAGGAGTCCTTTTCAGGACAACAATAGCAGCTGCCAACAGGTTTATTTATTTCATATATTGATCAATGCAGTGTTGTTGAAGTCAATTACAATAAGACGACCAGGGCGCTTGCTGTAAGTCTGTAGAGCACAATGAATGTCTTCCAATAGCTGCAGGCTTTAAGCAGTTTGACACACAATACCCAAGGGCATCAGCACCACTCCCTTTGCTCCTTTAAGATCCCCAGTGACATGGCTGCCTGCAGTAAGCTCCCCATGCATAATCTAAACAAGCCTTTCCTTGGGTTCTTTGAAACAAACCCTCTTGATCATGTTCGGAGCTACTGTTTTGCTGAAGCTGTGTATCAGTGGTTGATGTGAACACCACTAATGCTTTGGCGTCTTAGCATATTCTTGCTGAGATGCTGAGCTTTTGCATGAACGATTTTTAGGTCGAGCCTGGGCAGCACATGCACTGCTCTGTGAGGCATGCTGTATTGAGGTATGGAATAGAAGCTCCACCCATTTCCCACCCATCTTTTCATTTGGCTTCTGTTATTGTCCTTTCGAAATATTTGCTTTTGATTGATAAATAGGCTTAGTACTCCCTTGCCTCTGCAGCAGTTTCCTATCGTTGTCCTACGTTATTAATTGACTTTTTCTGTTTCAGAAAAACCCACATAGAGCAACATTTTTATTTACTGATTCAGGAATTTCCCAACTTATATTTTTTATGCAAAATAAAATATCTTTTTATAATGCTATGCATAAGCCCATGTCTAAACTTTACTAAGGTGTTCCTGAGATTGTCTGGAGAGTGCCATAGGTTTCATGGCCCTCAGTCAGATTGCTTTGGGGGTAGGAACTGTTGTAAGGTACATAATTTATCAGTAGCAGGAAGGATCATTCACTTGAGATGTCCTAAAATAAATATATTAGGCATTTGATGAAGTCAGGCCTATGTGCCTTTGCAGCGAGTGAGTATTTATATAGTTAAGCCCTGAGCTCAATTGCCTATGAATACCTGTGAGAACAGAGTCTGTGGCTCTGCTGCCTGTGATAAATGCAAATTAAAAACTCTGTAGCTCAGAGACCTTTGTAGCAGTGTGTGTGTAACACGTTTCTAACGTGTGTACTTTAACACTTTCTAGACTCGTCCCTCTATCCCTCCTTTATCCTATTCAATCAAACTAACAGACTCACATGTCCACCGCTCGAAATAACAATTTATATTCCCCTATACTAATCCACCACTAATCCTTTGGACTCCTGAGTAGTGTGCTACTCACTGAAAAATGCTTCAATGCCTCTTCAGGGTAGTAAACACTATATAAACACAATTACAAAACAACTCAATACTTTAAGCCGGTGCAGATAAAGAAAATAATGTCAAAACCTAGAGCACATTGTAAAGGTTATTAAGAGCAGTGTCACCTTTATTCGACTTTTGGAGTTTATTTGGTAATGCAAGTGTGGGAAGATGTAACTATTGGAAGAAAGTGGGGTGGACCTTGATCAAGGTTCATTGAAAAAGCTGCTCATTTAGGCCAGGGCTGGAGTGCATTAGCACAGTTTGCATTTGTGTATGTGATGTGAGGACAGTAGATGCTACCAAGGACATCAATTAGAGGTCGCCATGGTAGCAGCCTCTATCTCTAGATTTCCCTTTACCCCTGGCACTATCTTTGTCTCCACTTGTCTTAGAGTTCATGATGCCACAGCAGGAACAGAAAGTAAATTGGTGGGCCTATATGAGCCTTTCCCCTTTCAGTAGTTTTGTACAGGTCCCTCAGCACCATCTAGGAAGTTGTTTGGGGGCTAATGGTGGGACAAGAGGCCAATCTTTTGATGTCAGAAGGTGTAAAAGAGTGCATGATGCCACTTCCCCTTACCCAGTCATATTGATGAATTGACGTCCATGGGTGCTCAATGTCAGGATAGAGGTGCACTGGAGGAGCTGTCTTTGGTCTCAGACTCCTTGGAGAATAGGGGGTGAAAGGTGTGCATTGTGGTTTATTGCAAGGCTGCTTGTAAGTCTGAGTCCTGAAATAGTGAGTGTACAACACACGATTCCGAGGTCCACTGATGGAACAGTATGGGCTCCTGGGATAACAAGCATTGGCATAGCTAATAGGTCTCGTCTTCGGGACCTTATAAGTGTTTAGCCATGCAACACATTATCCTGGGTGCTGGGCCCCCAGGGATTGAAGAACCATACAATTACTACACAATGGGTCATGTAGTGTGATTCAGAAATACATGCTTGTCTCAGGTGACATTTATGGACACATTTTAAGGCTTTTTAATGCACAGAAAGACAAGTGCCTTGATGCAAGTCAACAGCACTATAACATTCTGCGTGCGACTGCATCACTAGAGTATTGAACAGCATATGAAAAAAACTGTGGAGTACTTTCCAATGGTGGAGACATAACATCCCCAGGCCTCTGTTCACCAGGCACCCTTCTCCAGAGTTTTCCATTGAAAACACTGATTGCACCATCTGTTTACCAGCAAGACCCTGGGTATAGGAGCACGGTACATAATAACAACAACAAAATGCTCCCATTTGCCAGGTAAAGGGGAAATAATGAATAAACAGGGACTGCGTCAGCATCACTTAATCTCCGTGCACCTAAAAACAAAAAAATTAACCTGACCTTTTGTAATGTAACTGGTGCTTTTGTAAATCACTCCAATACCTTCGGGTCAGTCGAGTTTGCGCTCTATAAAAATACCCCCAAAAATTAATCTGACCTTGTGTAATGTAACTTGCATTCATGTAAAGCGCTCCAAAACCTTTGGGTCACTCAAGTTCACCTTATATAATAAAAAATGTCTCGCAGTCCCAGGAGAGCTGCCGTGAATGTGCTTTGTGTTAGAAATTAGGTCTCTAGTTGGCAGTGACATGCACCCTTCCCAAGAAGGGACCCACACTCTAGTCAGGGCAGATGTAGTACACACTAAGTTTACCTGTGCTCACCCTGTGGTAGCTTGGCACAGAGCAGTCAGGCTAAACTAAAGAGGCAATGTGTAAAGCATTTGTGCACACATAGAGTAACACAGTGAAAACACGACAAAAGTACTCCACACCAGTTTAGAAAAATAGCCAATATTTATCTGAGTAAAACAAGACCAAAACGACAAAAAACCAACATACACAAGGCAAGATATGAATTTTTAAAGATAAAATCAAAATGCATTGCTTAGAAGTCCAAAGCTCCAGCTGGGGCTATCTGGACGCGCTTGACAGGGACACCGGGACAAATCCAAAAATTCAGTCCGACTGTGATGTAGTGCGGTGCTGGTACAGGAATCATGCAAACCCCCTTACAGTAATTTGGATGTATCAGAAATCATTGACTATGCGTCACACAGAGGATGTGAGGCATCGCAGATGCAGGTGAGGCATCGGTTCCTTAAGGTGGTGCACGGTCGTTGAAGCTCTGCTGCTCCAGAACGATGCGTTGCGCAGAGGAGGTGATGCATTGGTTGCTTGTGCGAGACCTTTGTACCTGAAGCAACGCAGTGTCAATGATGCATCTATGTTGAGAGAGCAGAGCATCAATTCCTCGTCGTTGAAGTCGAACCGCTGGACCAAAGGCGATGCGTTGATCAAAAGTCATGCATGGCTGGGAATGCATCGGAGTTGAGATAGTGCACCACAGCACATTGTCGAGACTCACGCTGCAGCGGTTCTTTGGAGGGGCTGTGGCAAAGTCAGGACTGCGTTGAAGTCGAGGTCATTGCATCGCACACTAGATGAGCAGTGTTCACGGCTTCGTTGCAGGCAGCAGCGATACGCCGATTTCGCCAGGATGTGCCGGTTCCGAACTGATGCTTCGGGTCGATGCGTCGCTTTCTTGGTTGCAGCACCAAATCCACCTCCAAGGGCCCAGGACTGGGTTTGGCACCACTTGGCAGGTACTGGTAACAAGATGCAGGTGAAGTCTTTCATGTCCCTGTTACTTCAGCAACAGGAGGCAAGCTCAGTCAAGCCCTTGGAGAACCTTAGAAAGTAGCATGTAGAGAGTAAAGTCCAGTCCTTTCACTCCTAGGCAAGAAGCAGCAGGCAACAGACCAACACAGCAAAGCAAGCAGCAAAGTGGTAGTCCATCCTAGCAGAACAACCGCTCCTCTTCCTGTCAGAATGTCCTCAGTCCAGGAGTGTTTGGAGTATATGGTGTCAGAGGTCCAGTACTTATACTCATTTTAGCCTTCGAAGTAGGGAGACTTCAAAGAAAGGTCTTTGTAGTGCACAAGACCCTGCCCTTCCAGGCTCTGGCTCCAGACACACTACAGAGGGGTATGCAGCTCTTTGTGTGGGGACAGGCACATCCCTATTCAGGTGCAAGTGTCAACTCCTCCCACCACTCTAGCTCAGGAAGACCCATTAGCCTGGTGATGGGCCTTCAGGATATGCAGGGCACACCTCAACAGGGCCGGCTCTAGGGCAGTGCAATCAGTGCCACCACACTTGGTGCTAACTTTGGGGGGGGGCGCAGTGTTTTCAAGAACAATATGGCTTTTAAAGCATTTGCTGCCATGTTCCTTGCCTCCAGCATATTTCAGGCAACCATAAAAATGTCAAGATAACTCTGGTGATTCATGGACCTGCTGAAGAGAGATAGGAGTTTTGTCTAATGGAAGTTTTTGACTCATCATAAAGTAGCGCAGGAGGTTAAAATTAGGGGTGGGCAGAGAACTCCGCTCCGCCAGCGGAACGGAGTTAGCCAGCCACCCCCGCTCCCTGGCCCGGTCCCTGCTTCTGAACGCAGCCAGGCCGGGGAGAGCCTCCCTGGGCCCTGATGGACCCCCGTCCCCAGCGCCCGGACCCTCCAATAGCTTGCAGGATAGGGGGCTCCCGCACCCCAGGGCCCGCCGGACGGAGCTCGAGCCCTGGGCCTGGTCCCAGCTTCCGAACCCTAGCCAGGCCAGGGAGAGCCTCCCCAGGCCCCGGTGGACCCCCATCCCCAGTGCCCGGACCTTCGGCTGGCTTGCAGGAAGGGGGGCTCGCCGGATGGATCTCGAGCCCCGGGCACGGTCCCAGCTTCCAAACCCTAGCCAGGCTGGGGAGAGCCCCCCGGGCCCCGGTGGACCCCCGTCCCCAGCGCCCGGACCCTCGGCTGGCTTGCAGGACAGGGGGCTCCCGCACCCTCGGGCCCGCCGGACAGAGCATGAGCCCCGGGCCCGGTCCCAACTTCCGAACCCTAGCCAGGCTGGGGAGAGCCTCCCCGGGCCCCGGTGGACCCCCGTCCCCAGTGCCCGGACCCTCGACTGGCTTGCAGGACAGGGGGCTCCCGCACCCCGGGGCCCGCCGGACGGATGTTAAAGCCCCGGGCCCGTTCCCAGCTTCCGAGCCCTAGCCAGGCTGGGGAGAGCCTCCCTGGACCCCGGTGGACCCCTGTCCCCAGCGCACGGACCCTCGGCTGGCTTGCAGGACGGGGGGCTCCTGCACCCCGGGGCCCGCCGGACGGAGCTCAAGCCCCGGGCCCGGTCCCAGCTTCCGAACCCTAGCCAGGCCGCCCAGGCCCCGGTGGACCCCCGTCTCCAGCGCCCTGACCCTCGGTTGGCTTGCAGGACAGGGGGCTCCTGCACCCCGGGGCCTGCTGGACGGAGCTCAAGCCCCGGGCCCGGTCCCAGCTTCCGAACCCTAGCCAGGCCAGGGAGAGCCTCCCCGGGCCCCGGTGGACCCCTGTCCCCAGCACCCCGACCCTCGGCTGGCTTGCAGGACGGGGGCTCCTGCACCACGGGGACCGCCGGACGGATGTTAAAGCCCCGGGCCCGGTCCCAGCTTCTGAGCCCTAGCCAGGCCGGGGAAAGCCTCCCCGGACCCCGGTGGACCCCCGTCCCCAGCGCCTGGACCCTCGGCTGGCTTGCAGGATGGGGGGCTCCTGCACCCCGGGGCCCGCCGGACGGAGCTCAAGCCCCTGGCCCGGTCCCAGCTGTAGCCCTAGCCAGGCCGGGGAGAGCCTCCGCAGTCCCCGGTGGACCCCCGTCCCCAGCGCCTGGACCCTCGACTGGCTTGCAGGACAGGGGACTCCCGCACCCCGGGGCCCGCCGGACGGATGTTAAAGCCCCGGGCCCGGTCCCAGCTTCCGAGCCCTAGCCAGGCTGGGGAGAGCCTCCCCGG